>JAVIWC010001005.1:0-22620 GCA_031894815.1 Creontiades dilutus | reverse complement strand
TATTTTCCTTCTAATTGTGGAGATGATTCCCTCCGATAACTGCGATGCAAATCTTCTTCAGGTCCTCGAAAGACAAATGACGAGAGGGACTCCTCATAACTGAAGATAACGTCGAGGGCCCTTCAAATAAATCGATAACCGCGAAGAGGCCGAAGCAAGTGAGCAACGAAGGGCGGGCATCTCGCCGAAGTGAGTCAAGTTTCCAAGTCCGTTACAGCAGTTAGCGCAACAAGTCCCCGCCTGCCCTAAGTAGTTCCAGCATCACAAGCCTATTACTCCAGTGATCTAGTGAGAGAAACTTGAAATCCTCAGCGCCGGGAGGCGGTTAGCGTGAATTAGTGGCTCTCCGAATAACTTGGCCGCTTTTCCGTGATGGGAAGGTGAGGGGGGTTGTCTACCTACTCGTACGTAGTTGCCTGCAACGCCCGAAACGGTGCGTGCTTCCAACAGATTGGTTCCATTACCAGGTCCACACGTCTTAACTATACTCCGCCCCTCCATTCCTACTTGGAGGTTCCCGATCGACTATCGACCCGAGCCCTCCGTTGTAGCGATCCCAGACACCATGATTGAGTTAGAAAAGATAACGTGATACCCAATTACTGTTAACTCCAAGAAATTCTGGAACTGATTCCAAAAAGTAAACTTGGAAAAAAATTGGTTTCTTGATTTCTCTTGAGTCAAGTAGAGAAAAAAGAAAACCCTTTTGAATTAATTTTAATCTAAAATGATATACAAATGTGTATTGTCCTTCTGGTTCATAATTGAATGGCTCCTTAGTATAATCGGTGTCAAATATTCATGCGGGTGAGAGCTCAGGAGGTAGAGCCCCTACTACATACCATTATTTGAGCTAATTCTTTACACAGTGGCTAATGATTGATCATTTTCACGTTTAATTTTGAGCGTTAGTTATCCGTATGAGTCATCAGGACATCGAATGCATTCTACATTATTCTCATTCTTTCCTCAAAAGTCATTCTGTGAGTATCTTGTTTCAAAACAAGTTCAAGTAGTCAAGTTAAATAAGACTGCAATCAAATCATGATATCGCCAGGAGTGCTAGATGACCATTCAGATTGTAAAAAGTATATTTACACGTTTTATTAGTATGTAAAAGAGTAGCTGATTACGCGACCAAATGCAACTATACAGGAAGTGTTTGATTCAAACTCAAGAGGTCATGAGTCGGTCATGCTGTACACGCATATACTTGGTCAAGTTTTAACGTCCCCGAACCACCCTAACCCCTACTTAACTACCTCGAGCCCCACCTTTCCACCATTAACCTGTCTCAGGGAAGTGAAAAGGACGAGAGGACCAACCAATGCCACTCAAAGCTCACAAAGTGAAAGGGGCACAAACAGTAACATTATGGAGATGGGGAGCCAAACTTATTGAAAAATAAACCCATTAATTGCGAGACATTTTGAAGAGTAACCTCATTTAAACATTTTCCTGACCTATCGCGCCAAACAATTTCGAATTTTTCTTTTCCTTTGGGCAAAAGTGAGGAAACTTTACATATTGCTATGTCAGATCAAAAATAAAGCTATGATTGGACTCATTCAGATGACTCGCAAAGGCGAAATCATCTTTTTTGTCCTGAAATTCTTTGTAATGCTCTTTTATTCTTTCCCTAAATTTCCTAATAGTTTGACATCAGTTCCCCAGCCCACATGAACATTTTAGTTTATAAACCCCAGTTTCATCTTGAACGTTAATTTTATCCTAAGCCGACCCCAAAGAAGCTTTAACATTTTTTTTATTCTTGAACCCAACATTGGAACCTCTGGACGACAGAATTTTACCGATTTTATCCGACATTTTCCCATAATAAGGTGTAGTAATTCACTTTTTCTCTCCAACTCAATTTCTCTCACTAAATTACACACCCCACCCTACTCATTTTCCCAAGAACCTGATTCCAAATGGAATCAACAAGTTCTCCTTCAGATCCATTACTTACACACGGATACTAGAATACACCATTATCTAATACCGTAGGACAAGCGGTCATGTATACTTTTCCCAAGTTAAAGCATGTTGGAGAGACTGTTATCACCATAAACAATGGTTTTGACGTACTGATTTCAACTCTTGGAATCTCAATTACAATTGAAATCTTTCATCAACTTAACGTTTGCTGATCCCATATTTTTGCTGGCTAGAACTCGAACGTTCATCAGAATAAAAAACCTAAACCGCCGCGCCCACCTCAACAAAAGCTCAAGAAAACGCTAATCAGGTTCTACAAGTCGGCAAGGTACAAAACAATGACAAAAACGCTGCAAATTCTTTCACTGGAGTTTATTATTTATTTGGCTCGCTTTCATGATTTGAATTTCTACTAAGCTTTGGAGTGTGCGTATTTCACAGGTGATAGAACGATTATTGAATTTCGGGAGATATGCATAGAGCACGTAAATCTGTTCTCAACCAATATACCTATTTGGATTGATCACATGATCATATTCCTCCTCCTGAAATTCCATAATCGCTCTATCACCAGTGAAACCCTCACACGCCAAAGTTTAGTAGACATTCAAATCATGAACGCAAGCCAATTGAATATAAGACCCCAGTGAAAGAATTTGCAGCATTTTTTTACTGAACCTCAATCCCCCCCACAGTAAAAACGTGCGTACGTTTTTATCTATTTGGGAGAAAATGCTAAATTTCAGGAGGCACACAAATATGATCAACTGATCAATCCAAATAAGTATTTTAGTTGAGAACAGATTTACGTGCTTTATGCATATCTCCTGAAATTCGATAATCACTCTATCACCTGTGAAGCACTCCAAAGCTTAGTAGAAATTCAAATCATGAATGCAAGCCAAATAAATAAAACTTAATAATAAACCCCAGTGAAAGAATTTGCAGCGTTTCATGCATATCAGAATACTTCAGAACGTGTATCAGCTACAAAGCCTTTCAGGAGTTCGCTCCAGTATCCACATTACTACATCACTACATCATTAGGTTACTGCAATCAAAATAATAATAAACCAAAAACGCAAATGTTGGCAGCATAAATCGGGCCATACATCGGGAATGGTTTGACCTACGGACCTGGGGAGGGGCTGATTCGATTCCTCATGGAAAGTTGTTTAAAAAAAAGTCCAAATTTAGGCCGCCTTGACTTTTTTTGAGGTTTTTAGGGATTTTACAAAACTTTCAGCGTTTCATGCATATCAGAATGCTTCAACCCGTGTATCGGCTACTAACTACACTACAACTATTCACATCGGCTATCACTCCAGTATCACATTCACTACAACTCGACGCTATCGGCCGGACATCACTAGGTTACAAACAAACAATAATAAACCAAAAACGCAAATGTTGGCACCATAAATCGGGCCATACATCGGGAATGGTTTGACCTACGGACCTGGGGAGGGGCTCATTCGATTCCTGACGGTATGTTCTTGAAATAAGTTTACATTCAGGCCGATTCGACTTGTTTTGAGGTTCTTAAGGATTTTACAAAACCTTGACAGTTCTAAAAGCGCACTTTAAATTAAGTGAGAGAGCTGGCTCAAGAATTGGGGCGTCGCCGGACTAACATGGATTTTTTGTTCCAGCCGTTTGGGAAAAATCGTGCGTACGGCGGACGGACGGAAAAAGTTGCATTGCAGATTTGGATTCTACACCCTTTGAAAGCGATTACAATGTTTTATTATTGCATAATAAACCAAAATTGTGTACTGGCCCTAAGATGCTTCCCTGCAGAACACCTGCTTCAATAGGCCTTAGAGCTGGAGTATTTGTCGTCCTGCTTGCCGAAATGCCTATTCTCAAGGTAGGACGTCAGGAGTAAGCAGAACTGTCTTGGAAGATCCCTGTTAATTCTGAAACGAAGTCCGGGGTACCAAACTTTGTCGAATGCTTGAGCCACGTCCAGGAATAAGCCAGCGCATACTTGCTTGCCTTCAAGCGCTTTTTCAATTACGTTAGTGATTCGACGGACTTGATCGATTGTTGAGCGGCGTTGCCTAAAACCAAATTGGTGATCTGGGATCAAACTCCTATCTTTGAGTATTGGTGTAAGCCTTTTTAACAACAACTTTTCAAATAGTTTGACAGAACCGGAAGCAACAAAATTGGGCGATGCCCTGTCTTCTCATTTAAAGGCTTCAATGGTTTTGGTATCATAACCACCTAAGCCATTTTCCACTGGGATGGAACATGCTTTAATCTAAAGGCAGCATTAATAATGTGCAGAGATTTCAGAAAATGCGATCGAATCTATTTTGCTATTTTTATAGCCTTTGAAAAAAGCTTAATAGAATTTTTTTCAAGAGCGATTACAATCGAAAAATATTCTATTTGAAAATTTTAAATTTCGTAAGACTGAATCATATCAGATGAAGCATTGAATTTCACGAGGCACACGAATATGATCAACTGATCAATCCAAATAGGTATTTTGGCTGAGAAAAGATTTACGTGCTCTATGCAAACCTCCTGAAATTTAATAATCGCTCTATCAACTGTGAAACACGCACACTCCGAAGCTTAGTAGAAATTCAAATCATGAATGCAAGCCAAATGAGTGAAATTGAATAATAAACTCCAGTGAAAGAATTTGCAGCGTTTCATGCTTATGAGAATGCTTCAACCCGTGTATCGGCTATAAACCCTTTTAGGAGTTCACTCCAGTATCCACATTCTCCTACATCACTAGGTTAGGCAATTAAAAAAAGAAAAAAAAAACGCTGTTGTTTTTGTTTTGATTGCAGTAACCTAATGATGTAGTGAATGCGGGTGCAAATGTTGGCACCATTTTGTAAAAAAATTTGGAAAAATTGTTATTGCAGATTTGGATTCTACACCCTTTGAAAAGGAAACCATGAAATTTTCAGGAGGGGTTAAGAATTTTTTTTTTTTTTTTTTTTTTCCAAGAGCGATTACAATGGTTTATTATTGAATAATAAACCAATACTGTGTGAGCAAGGATTTCGAGGAAACATAACAATTAACAATAATTAAGCGCCATTTGCAATTGTAAATGAACTGCATTTTCTTGGATCTTTTAATTCCGTTCCAAGGTCTGCAACCTAGGTATATCGCCTGCAATGAAAAGCAATACATGCATATTCAATTTCAAGTGTGAATTGTTATAATTAGGTGAGAACTGAGAGCCACGAAGCGTTGTTGTTTATCTTTTCTCTATAACTCACAATTCAATAAACAAAATAACAACCTGTGAAGCGGTAGGCTTCCTCCTGTTTTTTTTTTTCCGGAATTCACGCTTTAATAATTTTAGTAACGAGCCTGGACGAATGAATTGATGTGATGGATGAATTACGGGGATCTCAGAGGCGATGTTGCCATCCCAAGTAAAAAGAAGTTGGATACACCGAAAAATCACAAAACTATGTTTGGTTTTGGATACTTTTTCCTTCTCTAAGCATTTTAAAAGATTTCCAGTGTTGTCTTGCTCCTTAGATACGTACAGATATAATTTTGCTGTGTATGATCTATAAGAACTTTGACAACCTACCAAGAAAACACTAGGTGTTTTCTCCTAAACGGCTGTAGCAAAAAATCTGAAATTTTCAGGAAAAATCCATGTTGGTCCGACAACGCGCCAATTCTATACCTAGCTCTCTCACTTAGTTTAAAGTGCCCTTTAAGGGTTGTCAAAGTTTTGTAAAATACCTAAAAACCTTTAAAAAAGTCAAGACGGCCTAAATGTGGACTTTTTACGGAGAACTTTCCATGAGGAATCGAATGAACTCCTCACCAGGTCCGTAGCTCAAACCATTCCCGATCAATGGCCCGATTTATGGTGCCAACATTTGCGTTATTTCGGTTTATTATTGTTTTTGTTTTGTTGCAGTAACTTAGTGATGTAGTCAACGTGGATACTGGAGTGAACTCCTAAAAGGGTTTATAGCCGATACGAGGGTTAAAGTATTCTGATAACCATAAAAAAACGCTGCAAATTCTTTCACTGGGGTTTTCAGGAGGCACACAAATTGATCAACTGAACAATCAAAATAGGTATTTTGGTTGAGAAGAGATTTACATGCTCTATGCATATCTCCTGAAATTCAATAATCGCTCTATCTCCTGTGAAACACGCACACTCCAAAGCTAAGTAGAAATTCAAATCATGAACGCAAGCCAAATATTGAATAATAAACCCCAGTGAAAGAATTTGCAGAGTTTCATGCACATCAGAATGCTTCAAACCGTGTATCGGCTATAAATCCTTTTAGGAGTTCACTCCAGTATCCAAATTCACTATATCACTAGGTTACTGCGATCAAAACAAAAAAAAACTCTTGTGTTTGATTTGATCGCAGTAACTTAGTGATGTAGTGAATGTGGATGCAAATGTTGACACCGTAAACCGGGCGATACATACCAAAATATATACATATGTATGTGTGGGTAGGTGAGCAATGAACGAGATGAAGTGGTCCGTGCACATCAATTTCTGCTGATTCAATACCTGTCGTATGGGGACCTCTAAAACCATTATCATTTTAATCCGTAGTATCACAATTGGTTCTTGATTAAACACATTAATAAATCACCATGATTCGTACTGAGAGGTAAATTCACATGTACAAGCTATTTCGTACGATTGACAAGTTGCGTAGGTACAAAACATTCCAAATCAAATGCACTGTACATAAATTCCTAATATTTTTGTTTCCCCGAAATGAGTAGTGAGGTGATGGAATGGTATAGTTGCCCCTTCCGAGGAGATGGATGCATTATAATGCTCCGCCACGCTCAGAGGATAATCCAGACGCTTGCAGGCGTCCGATTCATCTCCCAAGGCGACAGATTCTAAAATCGGGAAGGGGCCAACTAACCATATCCATCACACTCCCAGAGCTCTGGGAAAAGCTGGGGGGGGGGGGGGCCTCGCAATGAGTTGGGCAGGGGAATGACAATTTTAAAGTTGATCATATTAAAGGGCATACAGCCACAGGGGGAGAATTGCGAGTGAATAGGTTCAGCAGGATAGTCAGTACACTCAACAATAAAAGGGTCAATGGACGTGACCACGCTCTGCTACCATGTGAGGTGATGGAATGGTACAGTTGCCCCTTCCGAGGAGGTGGATGCATTATTATTCTCCGCCACGCTCAGAGAATAATCCAGACGCTTGCAGGCGTCCGATTCATCTCCCAAGGCGACAGATTCTAAAATCGGGAAGGGGCCAACTAACCATATCCATCATAGAGTTCACTCCCTTTCCATTATATTCCTGGGAATTTATATTGTAGCACCTTTTGTGAAGTATCGTTGCTTTATTTTATTTCAGCCAAGAAAGTGAGAAATGGGCGATGAATCCTCTTCACCGATGATTCAAGTGGTTGACGGCCGCAAGTCTTTGGCGCAGACTGTCATCTAATCAATTCAATAAAAAAATGATAAGGTTTGAAATAACTGATGATTTTGGTTATTTCGTTCAATGAATGTTCGTCACTAAATGCTTCTCAAGATCATCACTACGTGACTATCGAGTTTGATAGCCTTCCACCTATTGTTCTTGGTAGTACCGTCATGGGTGTGGTGGAGGAATTTAAGAATTTGGGTATTTGGGTAACGACCTCATTAAACTGGGATAAGCAGGTGGCAGAAATATGCAAAAAAGTGTACAATGGCCTCTATAAATTGCGAAGGCTAGCTTATGACTTCCCAATATACATAAGAGCTCAATTAGCCCAATCGTTATTGGTATCATACTTCGAGTATGCACCATTGGCTTTCTGTGACTTGACAAGCGACCAGACTAACTCTCTGCAAAAAGCTCTCAATTGTGTGGTCAGATTTGTTTGTAGGCTGAAGTTAGACGACCATGTAACTCCGTCATACAGAAAACTTGGCTGGCTGAAGATTGCGGAAAGAAAAAAATTGAATATAGCGACTATGTTATTTAAAATTTTGAAATACAAAAAGCCCGAGTATCTATATAATCAATATAGATTTATGTCTACTGTTCATACCATACCAACACGAAATGCCGCTAGTACTCTCCAAATCCCTAAGCACGACACTACACTATTCAGTAAATCTTTTATACTTCAATCGATTACAATTTATAATAACAATGTCGAGCTGTTTGATTTAAATCATACTGTAAATGCCTTTAAAAATAACTATAGAGATATATTGTTAAACATGTATAATCCAAATGATGATTGTTGTAACTGAATACATATATGGGAGATTATAATTTCACATGAAATATTGATTGCAATGATATTTACTGCTGCGCGATTAAGTGTTTTTTATTTTAATTTAGAAGTGTTAATTTATTTTTGTTATGTTTGTGAAACTAAATTATGAAATAATTGATTGTACCGAGTATTTGTTGAATTGTATCGTTCCAGGGGGGATGGTAGAGAGGACCATTTGGTCCTAATCCCTCCCTGGTTGGTTAAATAAACTCATCAATCAATGACGATTCTACGGAAAATTTCTGATCGAAACTGCCTCTTTCGAAATGCGGTGGTTTTCCAATTTTGAGATTTTTCTCGTTTTTCGACCATACCGCATTAACACGGCCATATCTCCCACATTTTGCGTTCGATTTCAAATCCGATTCCACTATTGGAAATAGCGTTGAATTTCCTATCGCTCTACTGGGGAACCAACTTGAGCCGTCGAAACGGGTGAAAAATCAGCTTGAAAAGGACACATTGTCAAATCGTGGAAATCTCTACTTCCTTCAAACGTTTATGAGTGCCTGTAATAAGGCATGTGAATTTTAGCCTGAAGTGCTAAAAGATGAGCAAAAATCTAGGCTTTCCAGCGATATAACCAGATTTGAAATTCCTTGTAGTTTTCTTGGGAGAAAATTGCTTTTCGTGCTCCACCAGTGTGCTCACGTCAAGAGACAAAACACCAGGGAGCATTCTGCATTTAGCAGAATGGTGGACATTTTGAACAGTATCTACAGTAAAAATGTACAATTTATTCCAATGCTTCATTAATCCGAATTCGAATTTTCGTTTACCAGACGAATCAACGCATGATGAAAAACCGGAGTATTCAGTGAAAAACCACGATTTACGAAGTAGGGTCATGGCAATACAGAAATAAGAGACTGTCAGAGACTTTTTATCATTTAAATGATTTTTTTTTTTTTTTTTTGAAAATGATTTATTGCACCAAGTTACAACTTATTAGCAACAAATTTTTGACATTTAAATATGGATTGGTTATAGTAAAGCTTAGGTACATAACGAAGTCTCTAATGGTTTCGAAAGTTGGAAGTGTCATTTGTTGCACTTGAGATTCACTGAATTTCTTTTTTCACTGTGCGGATTTTGTTATCGCGAACACCTTAATTCACGTACACAGATCATGAGGCTTATTTCTCTTGAGTCGTCTGGATAGGTCGTCAACGACGAGGAGCTGCACAGCTTCTTCATTGACGTGTAGTTGTAGCCGCTTGTGATGGGCTATAGCGTGCATTCTGATTACTTCATTTACTGTTGGTATACAAAGTTCTTTGTGAAGTCGAACATTTCGGGTGTACCGGTATGCATCAACAACACACCTAAGTACATTGTTTTGAAATCGCTGTATAATATCGCGATTACTTTGAGCAGTACAGCCCCACAACTGCACTCCATAAGTCCAGACTGGTTTGAGGACTTGTTTGTACAACGTTAATTTGTTCTGGATTGACATCTTTGAGTGCCGACCCATTAACCAGTACATTTTTCTGAACTTGAGAACCAGTTCTGCTTTTTTATTCTTGACATGATTTAAATTATTCACAGGAGTACAATCCAGTTCTTAGTGACTGACCCGACAGTTACGCCCCCCCGCTCAACACTCCTTCAACTAAACTTTGGGTGGGCTCCTTCCGCCCTTTGTTATCCCACCATCACCACTTCTCCGTCCGCACGAGGGGGTCATTCGTGTACCTGCTACCTTGGTAAGCACTATCCTCTCCAGGGAGTTGGTTAGGCTTAGTAAGTACCGTTAATGAACATAGAATGTGCTCACGTAAACCCTTATTAGCCCCCCCCCCCCTCAGCCGTAGCTTTCATCTCTGTTTACTAGCTCCCCTCCTCTGAGCTAGAATCCCATATTTGTAGGTTGCATAGGCAATTTTTCATCATCGGTACTTAAATGTGTAAAATTAATCATTTAAATGATCTGGCTGTAGAACCATAGAGGTCTACTGTCCCGCTTTTAAAGATTAAGCTGTATTAGATCCAACGAATCTAATGATTCTTGTTTATGTTCTGTGCAGATACGCTCTTCTTGGCCCCAGTGGTTGCGGCAAGACGATCCTCCTGAATTGCATTTTAGGCTTGAAACACTTGGACGATGGCTATATCAAGTTAGGAGTTACGGAAAGGACAGAAATCGGTTACATGCCGCAGGTGAGGTTCCTCTACGGTTGCCCTACTAGTGGACAAATTTTGGGTCAATGTATTCTGCTATTGAAATACGGTAGTGAATTATTCCTCTCATTGATGTGGTGAGGTGTGTAATGTGCAGGATTGATAGTAACATTAGCAATGCTGAATTGGTTTCACCGAGTCAAATATCACCAACGGCCCTTCAATACTAAATAACCCGAAGCTGGAAATGACGAATACGAATGGGTCTATTGAAAATGGTCTGTTCTGTATTCCACGACCTCTCAATCACATGCCAACGAACATAATGAATTCTAAATAGGTAGTTTACCTGCCCGAAGTTGGCCGCAACGTCACTGGAGTTGACTCTAAACTGAAGTTGAATGAAAATTGTGAACAATTTAACGATGATAATTATTTTGCAATGATAAAACACAACACAATGACATTTATCACTTGAAATTATGGGTGATTCTCATTTAACGGGACAATCGAGGTTTTGATTCTGACTAAAAAATTTTGTTCTCCTAAATTTATGATTTTTTTATTATAAAATCTAGATGTTACTCTAATGGTATAGTGATGTACAAGCACGCATGATTTTCGTTTATTTCCTCAAAGTTCAGGTTTTAGAATTTTATAGGTCACGAGAATGGTATGTATCCATGATAATGAGCTTTGTCAACCAAATAACGATAGAATTACGTAAACAATGTGTAAGGTTGAATGAGACATATACCTTATTTAAGTTTCTCTCGACTTTGTGCTAGAACAAGTATCACATTTTAATATTGGTATTCATTTAGTATCAAATACCAAACTTGAAAAAAAAAACGCTGCAAATTCTTTCACTGGGTTTTATTATTCAATTGGCTTGCGTTCATGATTTGAATTTCTACTAAGCTTTGGAGTGTGCGTGTTCCACAGGTGATAGAGCGATTATTGAATTTCAGGAGATATGCATAGAGCACATAAATCGGTTCTCAACCAAAATACCTATTTGGATTATTCAGTTGATCATATTTGTGTGCCTCCTGAAATTCAGTAATCGCTCTATCACCTGTGAAATACGCACACTCCAAAGCTTAGTAGAAATTCAAATCATGAATCAAGCCAATTGAATAATAAACCCCAGTAAAAGAATTTGCAGCGTTTTTTTAAAAGAAGTACCTGATTACGTAGGTTTGTTCGGTAGCAAGAATTTGTTGTTTATTGACTCTTTCTTCTTGCTCAACTCCCTCTATCGGAAATCGATTCCGACATCTCACTCTTATGAAGTACCTACAGTACTTAGTTAAAGGAAAATAATACTGGATTATTTTTAACTGAATCAATATAAATCACAGCGCAACAGAAAAAACATAGAATCAACTGGCAATAAAACTGCGAACTGAGACGTAGAAACTTCGAGCATAGGTTACCTAGCACTGAGTGAACTTGTTCGGTTGTTGTCTGAAATGCAGAACATTATTTTCTCCTTGTTATCAGACTGTTTGAAGCCTTGCAGAAATTGGACATACACGGTACTTACAGAAACAATCTTTCCCCTAGATTGCTTGTATGTTGAGAAATAAAATGGCACATCATTCTGATTTTGACATTTTATGTCTTTACTTTGCTACATAAACTCGAAAATGTACGGCGGACAGCGTCACCGTCACGAAAATATTTCTGATGGGTTTCGCTTACAACCGATTCGTTGCTTGGGATCTTCGACATTTGTGATCGTACAAGTTGAGTTTAATCGTACTGTACAAATAATCAAACGATAAACCAAAGCTTTCCTCTTAATCGTATCAGCTTAAATACTTGAACAAAATTTCAAAATCCGAAAAATCTATTTAAAAAATGTATTCTCCATTTTTGAGAGAAACTTTGAAATCTGGAAAACTATATACAGATGGGAGGGGGGAATAAATTCATTTTTGAAACCCCTGCAAAAGGGTCTGTTGTGCTAGATTACAGAAATGCAGAATAAATTGCTTGAAGTACATCAGACATTTCTGTTTTTGTTGACATTTCATGTCTTTACTTTGCTACATAAACTCAAAAATGTAACGCGGACAGCGTCACGAAAATATTTCTGATGGTTTTCGCTTACAACCGATTCGTTGCTTGGGATCTTCGACATTTGTGATCGTACAAAACTCGGTCACCACTCATTTGAAAGCTGTTGATTTACTTAATCTTATTACGTTAACCCCTGGACATTCGGAACCTCAGTGACCACCCGATGGAACCATATTGTTTACTAACTGTGACAGTCCTGTGAGTGGTGATGATTATGTCTTTACGGTTTACCATTCGTTGCTTCGGAACCTCAGTGACCAAACGATGGAACCATTACATCGCAACCATCAACGAGCACAATCTAACGTAGTTATCATTGGTCCTACAAAACGGCACTCGTTGGAACTAGTGCGCGAAAATCGTTTACGCAAAAAGCGGCTTATGAATACCATATTATCCACAAATGAAATTGAAATTGGCGAGGTACGTGATACATTTATCGAGACGCCTCGAATTTGATAAGCGTTTCACATCAAAACTGGCCTCCAATTGGAAGTACGTGGTGTGTGTGCTGGAGGAGGCGCAAAGACATAAAATGTCCCTCGTGGTTGCGTACTAGTACGAAAGCTGTTTCCAATGTAGCGATAACATGGGTCGTCGTAATAAGCAGTTACTGTTTCAAAAGCGTTTTACGTTGAACCGAATCAAGGAAAACACCACCCAGCACCTGGAAACCCTGATCACATTTCCCGCTGATCAGATATTTAAATTAAAATCAGCTTGCTCCGTGCTAAGCCCTTTCTGAAATCCAAACTAGTTTTTTGAAATAGTGTTATTTTTTAGTTTTTGGACTTATTTGGTTGAAACCCCTCAAGTACTTGAATATTTCTTTAAGAACTGAAGATTAAAACGTTCCTTATTTTCATCAGGATGTCGGACTTTCGCCGGATTTCACTGTTCGAGAGACGATGGAATTTTACGGGCGAGTGTACGATATCAACAGAAATGACCTAAACGTGAAAATTGAAGAACTAGCGACCTTATTGGATCTTCCCAACATGAATTTACAAATCAAAAGTTTAAGGTAGGTTCCATCAACCAAAATGAATGAGTGTTAATGAAATTTCAGTAAATACGGCATATTAAGCACAATTTAGCTTGGAATTTCGTCAGTTTACCTTAAAATTCATGATCACAGATGTTCTACAGTACCCTATCATTTTTCCATCTATGTATTTTATTGTTCCAGTGGAGGGGAGCAGAGGCGAGTCTCTCTGTCTGTCACTTTGCTGCACAACCCAAAATTGCTTTTGCTGGACGAGCCAACGGTGGGAGTTGATCCTGTACTCAGTATGAGGTAGGGAAGTCAAGAAAATATCGATATTATTCCGTCGATATATCGATATTTTTGGGGGATATTTTCTATTCCGATATATCGATATATCGGCATTAAATGTACACTATCGGATCCGATATTTTTCAGCAGTACATCATCATATCAACCATATCCTACATCCAGTGGCGAAGCCTGTGGTCATCTCCGGATTCGGCGATGACCAGACGATTTATTAAACTTAGGGAATTAGTCAATACTAATGTTAAATGTTCAATTTCCTTTTTATAAAAAAGAGTTGTTCATCCTCGCAGTTGGGGCAATTACCGCCTCATTTGCGACTTTAACGCTTGTGTGGAAGCGCTGTCATTCTGCGTATCTCATACACCCCCCGCACCCACCGCAGAGGGCCCCCTCATCTTACTCCCTCCAAAACATCGACCAATCAAATCGCTTTAAGACTCGTGCTCAAACACGCAACTTCGAGCGAGTCTGGCAACCTTTGGGAGCTCTCGTGACTTCTCAGTGGCGTCCGTGGAATTTTGGTTCAAAGTCACAACGACAGGGTTGCTTTAGCAAACGATTTTCAACCTTATGGCGGGGTTTGTGAATTTCAGACGTCAAAGACACCTTGGATTGGCGTTTTTGACTGGTAATTTTTAAAAATTTCCCGCGGCTGGCCCCCAGACCACCCTCCCTACTTCTGGTTACTAATCGCCGCCACTGGCGATGACCTAGCAAAAATGTCACGCCTCGCCACTGCCTACATCTTAAGCTGCAGAACACAAAAAACACAGCTCTAATTGCACTACAATTTTGAATCTTTGAAAGTGTAAAACAAACCGTCGTTTGAAATGGCTGAAGATTGCAAAAAAGAAGAAGAAGCTACAGGTTGCCATTATGAATTTTAAAGAACAAATTATTGAAAAATCCCACTAATCAGACAGAATTACTGGCATAGTACAGGGTTACAAAATGAATAATGACAATATTGATTTATTAAAACTTTCATTGAAACAGGAAGCAGTTCAAAAAACTAATTTTTCTCACTAATCCTGCAGTAGCAACCGTAACCATAATGCCATATAATCAATTATTAGTGTCAGTGATGTTTCTGCTCAAGCAAGGGAAGAATCTTCTCATGCAGTTTGCTATTTCTGGAGATGAAGTCTCCCAATCTCCACCCTATCAACTAGGGATGTCAAGAAATATCTACATTCTTCCGTCGATTTATCGATATTTTTGACATACTTTCTATTCCGATGTATCGGCATTAAATGTATAGTATCGGATCCAATATTTTGGTTTATTATTCAATAATAAACCATTGTAATCGCTCTTGAAAAAAAATTCTAACCCCCCCTGAAAATTTCATGGTTTACGTTTCAAAGGTTGTAGAATCCAAATTTGCAATACAAAATTTTCCGTTCGTCCACCGTAAGCCGTAAGCACGATTTCTCCTAAACTGCTGGAGCAAAAAATCTGAAATTTTCAGGAAAAATCCATGTTGGTCCGAAAACGCGCCAATTCTTTAGCCAGCTCTCTCATTTAATTTGAAGTGCCCTTTAAGGGTTGTCAAGGTTTAGTAAAATCCCTAAAAACCTCAAAAAAAGTCAAGGCGGCCTAAATTTGGACTTTTTTTGAAGAACTTTCCATGAGGGATCGAATGAGCCCCTCCTCAGGTCCGTAGCTCAAACCATTCCCGATGTATGGCCCGATTTATGGTGCCAAAATTTGCATCCACATTCACTACATCACTAGGTTACTGCGATCAAAACAAAAACAATAGTTTTTTTTTCTTGTTTTGATTGCAGTAAACTAGTGATGTAGTGAATGTGGATACTGGAGTGAACTCCTAAAAGGGTTTATAGCCGATACACGGGTTGAAGCGTTCTGATAAGCATGCTCCGCCTTACGAAATTAAAAATTTTAAAATATAATATTTTTCCATTGTGATCGCTGTTGAGAAAAACAGCTGCAAATTCTTACACTGGGGTTTATCATTCAATGATTCATAATTTGAATTTCTACTAAGCATTTGGAGTGTGCGTGTTTCACAGGTGATAGAGCGATTATTGAATTTAAGGACGCACACAAATATGATCAACTGATCAATCCAAACAGGTATTTCGGTTGAGAACCGATTTAAGTGCTCTACGCATATCTCCTGAAATTCAATACTCGCTCTATCACCTGTGAAACTCGCACACTCTTAAGCTTAGTAGAAATTCAAATCATGAATCATTGAATAATAAACCCCAGTGAAAGAATTTGCTGCGTTTTTTTCTATCCGTGGTTTACCTGTTCTTTGGCTCCTCTCTGTCTACTTTTGCCATCTACATTTTTTTGTTAATATTAACTATCATCATCAAGTTAATTGGATTGTATCTGTATCCACTAGTTGATTAGTTATAACAATTTATTTAGGAATATTAAACTTTATTTGAGCAATTTCCAACAACTGCAATTTTCAAAAGTTTGATATAGTTTTTTTTAAATCTTGGACTTTGTTTTCACAGGTAGGGGCGCTAATGTTTCATTGTCGCATGACCTTTTTGGTTTTTTTTTTTCAGCATTTGGCAATATTTAATAAGAGCTTCAGAACGAGGAATTACGGTCGTGATAACGACTCACTACGTGGAAGAAGCAAGAATGGCCCACCTCGTAAATATGAATCATATTTCAATTTTTACGCATGGTAGTTAGTAATCTAATAGTGATTGTAGGTACCGTTGTGAGAGAAGGCAAGGAAGATTCTGCAAAAGTGGCAGAAACTTAAATTTTGCCCTGTAGATAGTAGTAAATATGTATTGTCCTTGATTCACAGGCACATTAATCTGAAGGAAAACATTTTAATTGAAAATTAAACATAAATTATAATCCTGATGTCAAAATCTATCAGGAAATCACATGAAAATAGTAAAGATTTATCACCATTACTTCCACAGTTTACCCCTTCCATTATTAAACTTGAATATTCCAAAATGTGTTTCGAAACTAGACCGAAATTACTGGAAAAGCTACAAATTGTCACATAATGGTTTATTATATTTAATTACATAAATTGCCTACCATAACTACACCGGACTACCATTACTGGACTTCACAGCCAGAGACAGTGCTTCTTAAATCGGACAGGCAAAAAGAATGCAGCTTGTTCTCCTCGGCCCAGCACTCAGCTAAATTGAAGCTTGGGAGACTGCGTTATGGCTGGTGTATTCGCATAGCGTGCATCTTGCTCCTGGTCCTTCATGAGCCATTTTTATTATTATTTTTTTTTTTTTATTATATCCACTCTCTCGACACAACTCTGCAATTGCGATGTATAGGCAGGTGTTTCATTTTCGCTAGCTCAATTCCAGTTGTTCTACTTGTGAACTTCTTCGTCGTGTCACATACAGTATGTTGTAGGTGATGACATTCCTGCCCCACCAGGAATAGAAGCTAATGCGTCTCATAACAAGAGATGAGCAATGAGAGAACAGATGCTGCTCCACTGACACCATCAGGTTCACTGATAGGTCTAAAATGGAAGTAAGAACTGGCGCAGGAGTACTAAACGAGGAGGGCTAAACCCAGGTGGATGTTTCATTTCCACTAGGGGAACAAACCTCTGTATTCCAAGCTTAAATCATGGCAACTGAAGCAGCGGCTGCTGAGAACCTCAGGAGGGGACACAAAAAGGGCCACGTTCGCATCCTCTCAGACAGCCAAGCATCGATAAAAGCCTTAATGGCACCAACTTCATCACGATTGGTTTGATGCTGCATGTAAACCCCTAACAACCTAGCCAAACATAACTGGGTTTGCCTGGAATAGGTGCTTGGGCATAAAGGAATGTCTGGTAACGAGAAGGCTGACGAGCTTGCACAAAGGGCTCCCAAACTCCAGTTGGATGCTCTGAACCGGCAGTCGGTGTACAAAAAACCGCCTTCAGAAGGACCATCAACATGTGGACAACCAACAAACCACAAGTGGACATGTCCACAGTAAACTCATGGTAGAGGAACCCAACACCAAAATTACCGATTGCCTACTTGGCAAAAACCGTAGGGAACTAAAATCAATGGTCGGCCTCATAACCGGTTTTGCACCCCTAAGGTTCAGCCTACACCGCATTGGGGTTCAACCCTGACGAAACTGTATCCCACATAATATTTGAGTTCTCAGATTTGAACTCCTTGAGGCCCATTCAGAGCGAACAACTAATCAAGGGCCCCAACCCCATACCAACGGGCTGAATCCCCTTGATTAAATGCAAAACTCTCAGGAAAGTATAATAAGCCAACAGGCTTCCGCGCTGGGGGCACGTAACTCCCGCCCTGAGGGTTTCAGTCCACATCTACATCTACATCTACATCCCCAAAAAACTGTAATGGATATTTTCTGCCCTACTCAACCTAGAAAGCTTCTTGGCCTCCGATATCAGCTGCTGTCTAATACAGAAGGACTTGTAAGTAGTTGGTGATGATGAAGTTACATCGTATGGAGATTGGTGATCAGCTGAATGCCCTTGTGGCTAATTTCGTTCCAATCGATCTAAGGTCCTGAAATATGGGGCTCTTTTTACGGCATCTAGAGTGGACAAGACGAAATATGGATTCGCGAGGTCGCGAGTTGTACCATTGACTACGTTTTGAAATATGTTTATTCACATTTGACACTTGAACCCGTTCCCCAAAAGATTGGTACTTATTAATTTATATTTAGATAATGGCCACACTCTCTGTTTAGTGATTATCTATAGAGCAGTGATCTACTTAAAAGGGCTTCCTGAAAATAATAGGTTTATTTTCGTTCCGCAGGTTGGAATGATGAGAAATGGCGTGCTCCTCGTGGAAGAGTCTCCCGAACAGCTCAAGTCCAGATTACGCGTCAATACGCTGGAAGATGCTTTTTTGGAGCTAAGCAAGCAACAAGATACGACAGTTTCAGAACAATATAATGAAGTAAGAAGCACTAGTGAAAGACTATAATCTGTCATTATAGACAGACAAGTTTTGTAAAGACTCTATTTGTCGTAGAAATTTTTAATTTTCTGTTGTTAACAGCGGATTGGTATCAAGAAAGATCACGGATTGTAAAGTGACGGAAAATCAGTAATCTGGGGAAAAATAAATTGTTGAATAACAAGCCAAAACGGGATTCGGGCAGCTTCATAGTTTCGGAAAAGACGTTTGTAAATTCCAATAACTTGAAAAAATGATCAGGTTAATTTTTAAAAAAGAAGCTAATCGTTATAAATAGGGACCGGATTCTTAGGTCACTAAAAAAGCCGTTTTAGGTGCCTAAAATATGTCGCTAAAACTAAAATTATGCCTTTAAAATAGCATTATATGCCGTTATAAATATAATGAAAGAGGAAGAATATAACTCCTAAGAGGCCGCTTTCATTGGTAAAAAATATTTTTATATTTGGAAAATAATGTTAAATGCCTTTTTTTCAGTACTTAGTATACAAAATACTTGCGTAATTCAATGACTCGAATATCACACAGGAACTATCGTTCGATTTCCCAACAACCCTTCACCATACAAAAACGACGAAAATGTCATGAAATTTAATTCAATGACATGAAATTGAAGTCAAATGTCGAGATAAAAATTTAATCAAAATGAAATTGAACTCAAAACCTCAAAAGTCGGTACAGGTACATTATAGGTAAGTTAGGTAGGTAACTAGGGGGTGGGTAATTCTCATTTGAAGAAAACTCATTCCACCGCTTCCTCTGAAATTGAGAAGAAGTAATTTGACACGAGGGTGTGCTTCAAATTCTCGACTGTCAGCCTACGGCGATTGTCAGCAAGAAATGTCTTGTACATAGAAAACGATACATAGGTAGGTGTATAGGTAGGTACCTTAGTTACAACGCATACATAGGTACTTACCAACCCGTGGAAAAACCTACACATAGGTAGGTATCTTCCTACATTGCATACATAGGTACTTACCAACCCGTGGAAAAACTATAATAAAGACCCTAAATACCTAGGTAGTTTTAAGCTGTAAGTACTGGGTACGCTTTGATTTTGAATACGGGTAACCACCAAATATATTATTGTAAAATCGTATTTTTATTTTTTCATTTTGAAATTCTTCTAAGGAAAATCGATTATAATATGATCATCTATATGCGTTTATTCCTGAAATATGTTACTAACTCAGAAATAAATCATGCGTTTATATGTATTTCATTCATTCAAACGTTCCCTCGCAGCAGTGCTACCTACTGGAAAGAATTCATGAAATTGATTTAAAAAACCCCAGTGAAAGAATTTGCAGCGTTTTGCTTCTGCTACCTTATATCATTTAAACTGCGCTCCATATTTGCAGTTCCCTTTATACTACCCAAAGTCTCTCTTGATTTCATATCAGACCTACATCAAATTAAAGGAAATGGGCTCACTCCCATATTCGAGGTGAGGGCGCTTGGAACGGCCAGATGGGAAACTGCCAGTTATCAAGAAGGCGATAACAGAACTCGAAAAACGCAAATCTTGGCCGCATTAATCATGCCATAAATCGGGAATGGTTTGACCTACAGACCTGGGAAGGGGCTCATTCGATTCCTCATGGAAAGTTCTACAAAACAAGTCCACATTTAGGCCGCCTTGATGTTTTTTGAGGTTTTTAGGGATTTTACAAAACTTTGACAACCCTTAAATGGCACTTCAATTTGAGTTAGAAAGCTGGCTAAAGAATTGGGGCGTTGTCGGACCAACATGGATTTTTCCTGAAAATTTCAGATGTTTTGGTCCAGCCGTTTGGGATAAATCTTGCGTACGGCGTACGGCGGACGGCGGCGTACGGCGGACGGCGTACGGCGGACGGACAGGAAAATTTTTATTGCAGATTTGGATTCCAGACCCTTTGAAACGTAAACCATGAAATTTTCAGGGGGGTTAGAAATTTTTTTCGAGCTCCCACAAGCTGGGAATGAAAAGCATCGGAAATATGACGCGAGGTTGTTTCACAACTCTATTGGTGAGGTGTGATGGGTCCTTGCACAAGGAATATTCCCGTTTCCTGAAACGGATGGCCGAAGTCTTAGCTGAAAAGTGGTCGAAGCCTTTGTCCCAAGTAACCTGCTGGGTCCGTGTGAAAACCCAGATAGCCGTTGTGAGGGCCGGTATCCATGCGTCTCCGCGGCTGTCGACGGAAAGCGAGGTGCCTTGGTCTGATGCCTTTATCGAAATGAAAAATTTTGGCAGACAAGCTCACATCAGCTGTGTCCCAACCGACAGGTCCTCCTTCCAGCGACATTATTGTCAAATAAAGTAATACAAGTGAAGAAAAATAAGTAATAATAATTTTTAGACTGTTCTAATCTTTTTTGGTTTATTATTTAATAATAAAAAATTGTAATCGCTCTTGAAAGAAAAATTCTAACCTCCCTGAAAATTTCATGGTATACGTTTCAAAGGGTGTAGAATCCGAATCTGCAATAAAATTTTCTCCGTCCGTCCGCCGTACGCCGTACGCACGATTTCTCCCAAATGGCTAAAGCAAAAAAGCTGAAATTTTCAGGGAAAATCCATGTTGGTCCGGCGACGCCCCAGCTCTTGAGCCAGCTCTCTCACTTAATTAATAGTGCCCTTCAAGGGTTGTCAAAGTCAAGGCGGCTTAAATTTGTACTCTTTTTGAAGAACACTCCACGGGGAATCGAATGAGTCCCTCACCAGCTCCGTAGGTCAAACCATTCTCGATCTATGGCCCGATTTATGGTGCCAACATTCGCGTTATTTTGGTTTACTATTGTTTTTGTGTTGATATCAGTAACCTAGTGAGGTAGTGATGTAGTAATGTGGATACTGGAGTGAACTCCTTAGAGGCTTTGAGCCGATCCACGGGTTGAACCATTGAAAGAAAAAACGCTGCAAATTCTTTCACTGGGGTTTATTATTCGATTGGCTTGCGTTCATGATTTGAATTTATACTAAGCTTTGGAGTATGCGTGTTTCACAGGTGATAGAGCGAGTATTGAATTTCAGGAGATATGCATAAATCTGTTCTCAACCAAAATAGCTATTTGGATTGATCAGTTGATCATATTTGTGTGCCTCCTGAAATTCAATAATCGCTCTATCACCGGTGAAACACGCACACTCCAAAGCTTAGTGTAAATTCAAATCATGAACGCAAGCCAATTGAATAATAAACCCCAGTAAAAGAATTTGCAGCGTTTTTTTAATTCGTATTAATGATATCTAGTTACGTTTTTCAACATAATTTTGCAGAAAACGTCTGAATTTGTTTATTTGAAAAATATAAAACTATTAAAATTGTTTTAGAACGACTAGAAAAGGATCTCCTATTTCTTTACGAATTCGCTCATAATGTCAAAACAATATTGTTTATCAGCCTTAAGTCTCAAGTTTTTCTGTAATGAACTGGTTTATGCACTAAATCGGACTTTAATTGAGCAAATATACCTGACATTTCTGTAATGATATTCATGTTTTGTACATGTCTACTTGTTGTATCGATATCAATAATACCTCTCTGCTGCAAAAATGAAGTTGTATCGGTTTTATGTGATGGACGCCTGAGCGTAAGTCCGAAGCTTTTTAACTTCAGGGGTAAACTCCGAGTGTTGCTCGGACATCGCCTCAGCCCTTAGAAGGCGCAATTAGTCCTTTCCATCACCTCTCATCAGTTCATTCATATTTTCTCGATAGTTTCCTAGTATTCGATGTTTAAATAACATGATTTTTATTATTCTTGACAGCAGCCTCTTGTGAGTCAGCGAAGAAAATCGCAGCTACTTGAGGGAATCGGAGCGCTAGAGTGCTCTTTCAAGATAAATAGATTCATCGCACAATTATTCAAAAATCACAAGATGATGCAGAGAAATATCACGTAGGTAACTAATACATAAATTGGGTGGTTTTTAACTAATTCGCGCTAGGTAGCGCTCAGGC
>JAVIWC010001004.1:0-23095 GCA_031894815.1 Creontiades dilutus | reverse complement strand
CGGCCTGCTCGTCTCGGAGAGCGGCCGGCTTCGACAGGTCCTTTCCTGTTCGTCTTCGGGCTAGGAGCCCTCGATCAGTTCTCTCCGGTCGTTCGGGCGTGGCGGTCTCCGGTAGTCTACTCCGTTCCGTGTTCGTGCGAAAATCGTTCCATCTACATCTTCCATCTATTCGGACCGTGAATCTTCATGGATTGATACAGTGGAATGCGGGAACATGCAAATATTGGTAAGTACCAAGTATTTTCCTACTAAATCTCTATTAACAAATCATATAGGCCGAGATTAGGTAGGTGCCGCATGTTTAGGAAGTCCCAAGCAATGATTGATCAATTGATCAAGGATAATAGATCATAATTGGAGGTTTTAGGACCAGCTAAACTCGAGAGGAATAAATAACATGATACAAATCCGTTTCCGACTTTTCTCAGACCAAATTGTGGAAAAAACCAAAGGTTTTCCTTTAGTCTGATAGTACTCCTATTTTCTCTCGAACCATCTCTGTTCTTAAAGTTTCATTATGCACGTATAGATTCGCTAGTGTGATTGTAGCTTACACTTCCTATGAGTTCAACGTTCGCCCTTAGTCGAACACACACAAAATAACACTTCGAAACAGCCAACATATCGAAAATAGTTCCCTGATCACACGTATATATTCATAAATGAAGCGTTTTATCGAAAAACGGACTAATGCCCAAACGTGTTCTTATACAGAATAATTTTTGAGCAATTTTGATAAAAAAACGCGAAAATAACCCTGAAGGAAGCGTTTTATCGAAAAACGGACTTCAGATTCGTTTCAGCACCCCGAAAAACCTTAGTTGAACACACACTCATAAACTTAAACAGAGCATATTTTTGAGCAATAATTTTGATGAAAAATCGCGAAAATAACCATGAAGGAAGCGTTTTATCGAAAAACGGACTTCAGATTCGTGTTCAGCACCCCGAAAAACCCCTTAGAGAGTAGGTTTGAAAGGGATTAAACAGAGATAATTTTTGAGCAATTTTGATGAAAAATCGCGAAAATAACCATGAAGGAAGCGTTTTATCGAAAAACGGACTTCAGATTCGTGTTCAGCACCCCGAAAAACCCCTTAGAGAGTAGGTTTGAAAGGGATTAAACAGAGATAATTTTTGAGCAATTTTGATGAAAAATCGCGAAAATAACCATGAAGGAAGCGTTTTATCGAAAAACGGACTTCAGATTCGTGTTCAGCACCCCGAAAAACCCCTTAGAGAGTAGGTTTGAAAGGGATTAAACAGAGATAATTTTTGAGCAATTTTGATGAAAAATCGCGAAAATAACCATGAAGGAAGCGTTTTATCGAAAAACGGACTTCAGATTCGTGTTCAGCACCCCGAAAAACCCCTTAGAGAGTAGGTTTGAAAGGGATTAAACAGAGATAATTTTTGAGCAATTTTGATGAAAAATCGCGAAAATAACCATGAAGGAAGCGTTTTATCGAAAAACGGACTTCAGATTCGTGTTCAGCACCCCGAAAAACCCCTTAGAGAGTAGGTTTGAAAGGGATTAAACAGAGATAATTTTTGAGCAATTTTGATGAAAAATCGCGAAAATAACCATGAAGGAAGCGTTTTATCGAAAAACGGACTTCAGATTCGTGTTCAGCACCCCGAAAAACCCCTTAGAGAGTAGGTTTGAAAGGGATTAAACAGAGATAATTTTTGAGCAATTTTGATGAAAAATCGCGAAAATAACCATGAAGGAAGCGTTTTATCGAAAAACGGACTTCAGATTCGTGTTCAGCACCCCGAAAACCTGTTCAGCACCCCGAAAAACCCCTTAGAGAGTAGGTTTGAAAGCGATTAAACAGAGTTAATTTTTGAGCAATTTTGATGAAAAAACGCGAAAATAACCATGAAGGAAGCGTTTTATCGAAAAACGGACTTCAGATTCGTGTTCAGCACCCCGAAAAACCCCTTAGAGAGTAGGTTTGAAAGCGATTAAACAGAGTTAATTTTTGAGCAATTTTGATGAAAAAACGCGAAAATAAAAACGGACTTCAGATTCGTGTTCAGCACCCCGAAAAACCCCTTAGAGAGTAGGTTTGAAAGCGATTAAACAGAGTTAATTTTTGAGCAATTTTGATGAAAAAACGCGAAAATAACCATGAAGGAAGCGTTTTATCGAAAAACGGACTTCAGATTCGTGTTCAGCACCCCGAAAAACCCCTTAGAGAGTAGGTTTGAAAGCGATTAAACAGAGTTAATTTTTGAGCAATTTTGATGAAAAAACGCGAAAATAACCATGAAGGAAGCGTTTTATCGAAAAACGGACTTCAGATTCGTGTTCAGCACCCCGAAAAACCCCTTAGAGAGTAGGTTTGAAAGCGATTAAACAGAGTTAATTTTTGAGCAATTTTGATGAAAAAACGCGAAAATAACCATGAAGGAAGCGTTTTATCGAAAAACGGACTTCAGATTCGTGTTCAGCACCCCGAAAAACCCCTTAGAGAGTAGGTTTGAAAGCGATTAAACAGAGTTAATTTTTGAGCAATTTTGATGAAAAAACGCGAAAATAACCATGAAGGAAGCGTTTTATCGAAAAACGGACTTCAGATTCGTGTTCAGCACCCCGAAAAACCCCTTAGAGAGTAGGTTTGAAAGCGATTAAACAGAGTTAATTTTTGAGCAATTTTGATGAAAAAACGCGAAAATAACCATGAAGGAAGCGTTTTATCGAAAAACGGACTTCAGATTCGTGTTCAGCACCCCGAAAAACCCCTTAGAGTAGGTTTGAAAGCGATTAAACAGAGTTAATTTTTGAGCAATTTTGATGAAAAAACGCGAAAATAACCATGAAGGAAGCGTTTTATCGAAAAACGGACTTCAGATTCGTGTTCAGCACCCCGAAAAACCCCTTAGAGAGTAGGTTTGAAAGCGATTAAACAGAGTTAATTTTTGAGCAATTTTGATGAAAAAACGCGAAAATAACCATGAAGGAAGCGTTTTATCGAAAAACGGACTTCAGATTCGTGTTCAGCACCCCGAAAAACCCCTTAGAGAGTAGGTTTGAAAGCGATTAAACAGAGTTAATTTTTGAGCAATTTTGATGAAAAAACGCGAAAATAACCATGAAGGAAGCGTTTTATCGAAAAACGGACTTCAGATTCGTGTTCAGCACCCCGAAAAACCCCTTAGAGAGTAGGTTTGAAAGCGATTAAACAGAGTTAATTTTTGAGCAATTTTGATGAAAAAACGCGAAAATAACCATGAAGGAAGCGTTTTATCGAAAAAAGGGACTTCAGATTCGTGTTCAGCACCCCGAAAAACCCCTTAGAGTAGGTTTGAAAGCGATTAAACAGAGTTAATTTTTGAGCAATTTTGATGAAAAAACGCGAAAATAACCATGAAGGAAGCGTTTTATCGAAAAACGGACTTCAGATTCGTGTTCAGCACCCCGAAAAACCCCTTAGAGAGTAGGTTTGAAAGCGATTAAACAGAGTTAATTTTTGAGCAATTTTGATGAAAAACGCGAAAATAACCATGAAGGAAGCGTTTTATCGAAAAACGGACTTCAGATTCGTGTTCAGCACCCCGAAAAACCCCTTAGAGAGTAGGTTTGAAAGCGATTAAACAGAGTTAATTTTTGAGCAATTTTGATGAAAAAACGCGAAAATAACCATGAAGGAAGCGTTTTATCGAAAAACGGACTTCAGATTCGTGTTCAGCACCCCGAAAAACCCCTTAGAGAGTAGGTTTGAAAGCGATTAAACAGAGTTAATTTTTGAGCAATTTTGATGAAAAAACGCGAAAATAACCATGAAGGAAGCGTTTTATCGAAAAACGGACTTCAGATTCGTGTTCAGCACCCCGAAAAACCCCTTAGAGAGTAGGTTTGAAAGCGATTAAACAGAGTTAATTTTTGAGCAATTTTGATGAAAAAACGCGAAAATAACCATGAAGGAAGCGTTTTATCGAAAAACGGACTTCAGATTCGTGTTCAGCACCCCGAAAAACCCCTTAGAGAGTAGGTTTGAAAGCGATTAAACAGAGTTAATTTTTGAGCAATTTTGATGAAAAAACGCGAAAATAACCATGAAGGAAGCGTTTTATCGAAAAACGGACTTCAGATTCGTGTTCAGCACCCCGAAAAACCCCTTAGAGAGTAGGTTTGAAAGCGATTAAACAGAGTTAATTTTTGAGCAATTTTGATGAAAAAACGCGAAAATAACCATGAAGGAAGCGTTTTATCGAAAAACGGACTTCAGATTCGTGTTCAGCACCCCGAAAAACCCCTTAGAGAGTAGGTTTGAAAGCGATTAAACAGAGTTAATTTTTGAGCAATTTTGATGAAAAAACGCGAAAATAACCATGAAGGAAGCGTTTTATCGAAAAAAGGACTTCAGATTCGTGTTCAGCACCCCGAAAAACCCCTTAGAGAGTAGGTTTGAAAGCGATTAAACAGAGTTAATTTTTGAGCAATTTTGATGAAAAAACGCGAAAATAACCATGAAGGAAGCGTTTTATCGAAACGGACTTCAGATTCGTGTTCAGCACCCCGAAAAACCCCTTAGAGAGTAGGTTTGAAAGCGATTAAACAGAGTTAATTTTTGAGCAATTTTGATGAAAAAACGCGAAAATAACCATGAAGGAAGCGTTTTATCGAAAAACGGACTTCAGATTCGTGTTCAGCACCCCGAAAAACCCCTTAGAGAGTAGGTTTGAAAGCGATTAAACAGAGTTAATTTTTGAGCAATTTTGATGAAAAAACGCGAAAATAACCATGAAGGAAGCGTTTTATCGAAAAACGGACTTCAGATTCGTGTTCAGCACCCCGAAAAACCCCTTAGAGAGTAGGTTTGAAAGCGATTAAACAGAGTTAATTTTTGAGCAATTTTGATGAAAAAACGCGAAAATAACCATGAAGGAAGCGTTTTATCGAAAAACGGACTTCAGATTCGTGTTCAGCACCCCGAAAAACCCCTTAGAGAGTAGGTTTGAAAGCGATTAAACAGAGTTAATTTTTGAGCAATTTTGATGAAAAACGCGAAAATAACCATGAAGGAAGCGTTTTATCGAAAAACGGACTTCAGATTCGTGTTCAGCACCCCGAAAAACCCCTTAGAGAGTAGGTTTGAAAGCGATTAAACAGAGATAATTTTTGAGCAAAAAACGCGAAAATAACCATGAAGGAAGCGTTTTATCGAAAAACGGACTTCAGATTCGTGTTCAGCACCCCGAAAAACCCCTTAGAGAGTAGGTTTGAAAGCGATTAAACAGAGTTAATTTTTGAGCAATTTTGATGAAAAAACGCGAAAATAACCATGAAGGAAGCGTTTTATCGAAAAACGGACTTCAGATTCGTGTTCAGCACCCCGAAAAACCCCTTAGAGAGTAGGTTTGAAAGCGATTAAACAGAGTTAATTTTTGAGCAATTTTGATGAAAAAACGCGAAAATAACCATGAAGGAAGCGTTTTATCGAAAAACGGACTTCAGATTCGTGTTCAGCACCCCGAAAAACCCCTTAGAGAGTAGGTTTGAAAGCGATTAAACAGAGTTAATTTTTGAGCAATTTTGATGAAAAAACGCGAAAATAACCATGAAGGAAGCGTTTTATCGAAAAACGGACTTCAGATTCGTGTTCAGCACCCCGAAAAACCCCTTAGAGAGTAGGTTTGAAAGCGATTAAACAGAGTTAATTTTTGAGCAATTTTGATGAAAAAACGCGAAAATAACCATGAAGGAAGCGTTTTATCGAAAAACGGACTTCAGATTCGTGTTCAGCACCCCGAAAAACCCCTTAGAGAGTAGGTTTGAAAGCGATTAAACAGAGTTAATTTTTGAGCAATTTTGATGAAAAAACGCGAAAATAACCATGAAGGAAGCGTTTTATCGAAAAACGGACTTCAGATTCGTGTTCAGCACCCCGAAAAACCCCTTAGAGAGTAGGTTTGAAAGCGATTAAACAGAGTTAATTTTTGAGCAATTTTGATGAAAAAACGCGAAAATAACCATGAAGGAAGCGTTTTATCGAAAAACGGACTTCAGATTCGTGTTCAGCACCCCGAAAAACCCCTTAGAGAGTAGGTTTGAAAGCGATTAAACAGAGTTAATTTTTGAGCAATTTTGATGAAAAAACGCGAAAATAACCATGAAGGAAGCGTTTTATCGAAAAACGGACTTCAGATTCGTGTTCAGCACCCCGAAAAACCCCTTAGAGAGTAGGTTTGAAAGCGATTAAACAGAGTTAATTTTTGAGCAATTTTGATGAAAAAACGCGAAAATAACCATGAAGGAAGCGTTTTATCGAAAAACGGACTTCAGATTCGTGTTCAGCACCCCGAAAAACCCCTTAGAGAGTAGGTTTGAAAGCGATTAAACAGAGTTAATTTTTGAGCAATTTTGATGAAAAAACGCGAAAATAACCATGAAGGAAGCGTTTTATCGAAAAACGGACTTCAGATTCGTGTTCAGCACCCCGAAAAACCCCTTAGAGAGTAGGTTTGAAAGCGATTAAACAGAGTTAATTTTTGAGCAATTTTGATGAAAAAACGCGAAAATAACCATGAAGGAAGCGTTTTATCGAAAAACGGACTTCAGATTCGTGTTCAGCACCCCGAAAAACCCCTTAGAGAGTAGGTTTGAAAGCGATTAAACAGAGTTAATTTTTGAGCAATTTTGATGAAAAAACGCGAAAATAACCATGAAGGAAGCGTTTTATCGAAAAACGGACTTCAGATTCGTGTTCAGCACCCCGAAAAACCCCTTAGAGAGTAGGTTTGAAAGCGATTAAACAGAGTTAATTTTTGAGCAATTTTGATGAAAAAACGCGAAAATAACCATGAAGGAAGCGTTTTATCGAAAAACGGACTTCAGATTCGTGTTCAGCACCCCGAAAAACCCCTTAGAGAGTAGGTTTGAAAGCGATTAAACAGAGTTAATTTTTGAGCAATTTTGATGAAAAAACGCGAAAATAACCATGAAGGAAGCGTTTTATCGAAAAACGGACTTCAGATTCGTGTTCAGCACCCCGAAAAACCCCTTAGAGAGTAGGTTTGAAAGCGATTAAACAGAGTTAATTTTTGAGCAATTTTGATGAAAAAACGCGAAAATAACCATGAAGGAAGCGTTTTATCGAAAAACGGACTTCAGATTCGTGTTCAGCACCCCGAAAAACCCCTTAGAGAGTAGGTTTGAAAGCGATTAAACAGAGTTAATTTTTGAGCAATTTTGATGAAAAAACGCGAAAATAACCATGAAGGAAGCGTTTTATCGAAAAACGGACTTCAGATTCGTGTTCAGCACCCCGAAAAACCCCTTAGAGAGTAGGTTTGAAAGCGATTAAACAGAGTTAATTTTTGAGCAATTTTGATGAAAAAACGCGAAAATAACCATGAAGGAAGCGTTTTATCGAAAAACGGACTTCAGATTCGTGTTCAGCACCCCGAAAAACCCCTTAGAGAGTAGGTTTGAAAGCGATTAAACAGAGTTAATTTTTGAGCAATTTTGATGAAAAAACGCGAAAATAACCATGAAGGAAGCGTTTTATCGAAAAACGGACTTCAGATTCGTGTTCAGCACCCCGAAAAACCCCTTAGAGAGTAGGTTTGAAAGCGATTAAACAGAGTTAATTTTTGAGCAATTTTGATGAAAAAACGCGAAAATAACCATGAAGGAAGCGTTTTATCGAAAAACGGACTTCAGATTCGTGTTCAGCACCCCGAAAAACCCCTTAGAGAGTAGGTTTGAAAGCGATTAAACAGAGTTAATTTTTGAGCAATTTTGATGAAAAAACGCGAAAATAACCATGAAGGAAGCGTTTTATCGAAAAACGGACTTCAGATTCGTGTTCAGCACCCCGAAAAACCCCTTAGAGAGTAGGTTTGAAAGCGATTAAACAGAGTTAATTTTTGAGCAATTTTGATGAAAAAACGCGAAAATAACCATGAAGGAAGCGTTTTATCGAAAAACGGACTTCAGATTCGTGTTCAGCACCCCGAAAAACCCCTTAGAGAGTAGGTTTGAAAGCGATTAAACAGAGTTAATTTTTGAGCAATTTTGATGAAAAAACGCGAAAATAACCATGAAGGAAGCGTTTTATCGAAAAACGGACTTCAGATTCGTGTTCAGCACCCCGAAAAACCCCTTAGAGAGTAGGTTTGAAAGCGATTAAACAGAGTTAATTTTTGAGCAATTTTGATGAAAAAACGCGAAAATAACCATGAAGGAAGCGTTTTATCGAAAAACGGACTTCAGATTCGTGTTCAGCACCCCGAAAAACCCCTTAGAGAGTAGGTTTGAAAGCGATTAAACAGAGTTAATTTTTGAGCAATTTTGATGAAAAAACGCGAAAATAACCATGAAGGAAGCGTTTTATCGAAAAACGGACTTCAGATTCGTGTTCAGCACCCCGAAAAACCCCTTAGAGAGTAGGTTTGAAAGCGATTAAACAGAGTTAATTTTTGAGCAATTTTGATGAAAAAACGCGAAAATAACCATGAAGGAAGCGTTTTATCGAAAAACGGACTTCAGATTCGTGTTCAGCACCCCGAAAAACCCCTTAGAGAGTAGGTTTGAAAGCGATTAAACAGAGTTAATTTTTGAGCAATTTTGATGAAAAAACGCGAAAATAACCATGAAGGAAGCGTTTTATCGAAAAACGGACTTCAGATTCGTGTTCAGCACCCCGAAAAACCCCTTAGAGAGTAGGTTTGAAAGCGATTAAACAGAGTTAATTTTTGAGCAATATTGATGAAAAAACGCGAAAATAACCATGAAGGAAGCGTTTTATCGAAAAACGGACTTCAGATTCGTGTTCAGCACCCCGAAAAACCCCTTAGAGAGTAGGTTTGAAAGCGATTAAACAGAGTTAATTTTTGAGCAATTTTGATGAAAAAACGCGAAAATAACCATGAAGGAAGCGTTTTATCGAAAAACGGACTTCAGATTCGTGTTCAGCACCCCGAAAAACCCCTTAGAGAGTAGGTTTGAAAGCGATTAAACAGAGTTAATTTTTGAGCAATTTTGATGAAAAAACGCGAAAATAACCATGAAGGAAGCGTTTTATCGAAAAACGGACTTCAGATTCGTGTTCAGCACCCCGAAAAACCCCTTAGAGAGTAGGTTTGAAAGCGATTAAACAGAGTTAATTTTTGAGCAATTTTGATGAAAAAACGCGAAAATAACCATGAAGGAAGCGTTTTATCGAAAAACGGACTTCAGATTCGTGTTCAGCACCCCGAAAAACCCCTTAGAGAGTAGGTTTGAAAGCGATTAAACAGAGTTAATTTTTGAGCAATTTTGATGAAAAAACGCGAAAATAACCATGAAGGAAGCGTTTTATCGAAAAACGGACTTCAGATTCGTGTTCAGCACCCCGAAAAACCCCTTAGAGAGTAGGTTTGAAAGCGATTAAACAGAGTTAATTTTTGAGCAATTTTGATGAAAAAACGCGAAAATAACCATGAAGGAAGCGTTTTATCGAAAAACGGACTTCAGATTCGTGTTCAGCACCCCGAAAAACCCCTTAGAGAGTAGGTTTGAAAGCGATTAAACAGAGTTAATTTTTGAGCAATTTTGATGAAAAAACGCGAAAATAACCATGAAGGAAGCGTTTTATCGAAAAACGGACTTCAGATTCGTGTTCAGCACCCCGAAAAACCCCTTAGAGAGTAGGTTTGAAAGCGATTAAACAGAGTTAATTTTTGAGCAATTTTGATGAAAAAACGCGAAAATAACCATGAAGGAAGCGTTTTATCGAAAAACGGACTTCAGATTCGTGTTCAGCACCCCGAAAAACCCCTTAGAGAGTAGGTTTGAAAGCGATTAAACAGAGTTAATTTTTGAGCAATTTTGATGAAAAAACGCGAAAATAACCATGAAGGAAGCGTTTTATCGAAAAACGGACTTCAGATTCGTGTTCAGCACCCCGAAAAACCCCTTAGAGAGTAGGTTTGAAAGCGATTAAACAGAGTTAATTTTTGAGCAATTTTGATGAAAAAACGCGAAAATAACCATGAAGGAAGCGTTTTATCGAAAAACGGACTTCAGATTCGTGTTCAGCACCCCGAAAAACCCCTTAGAGAGTAGGTTTGAAAGCGATTAAACAGAGTTAATTTTTGAGCAATTTTGATGAAAAAACGCGAAAATAACCATGAAGGAAGCGTTTTATCGAAAAACGGACTTCAGATTCGTGTTCAGCACCCCGAAAAACCCCTTAGAGAGTAGGTTTGAAAGCGATTAAACAGAGTTAATTTTTGAGCAATTTTGATGAAAAAACGCGAAAATAACCATGAAGGAAGCGTTTTATCGAAAAACGGACTTCAGATTCGTGTTCAGCACCCCGAAAAACCCCTTAGAGAGTAGGTTTGAAAGCGATTAAACAGAGTTAATTTTTGAGCAATTTTGATGAAAAAACGCGAAAATAACCATGAAGGAAGCGTTTTATCGAAAAACGGACTTCAGATTCGTGTTCAGCACCCCGAAAAACCCCTTAGAGAGTAGGTTTGAAAGCGATTAAACAGAGTTAATTTTTGAGCAATTTTGATGAAAAAACGCGAAAATAACCATGAAGGAAGCGTTTTATCGAAAAACGGACTTCAGATTCGTGTTCAGCACCCCGAAAAACCCCTTAGAGAGTAGGTTTGAAAGCGATTAAACAGAGTTAATTTTTGAGCAATTTTGATGAAAAAACGCGAAAATAACCATGAAGGAAGCGTTTTATCGAAAAACGGACTTCAGATTCGTGTTCAGCACCCCGAAAAACCCCTTAGAGAGTAGGTTTGAAAGCGATTAAACAGAGTTAATTTTTGAGCAATTTTGATGAAAAAACGCGAAAATAACCATGAAGGAAGCGTTTTATCGAAAAACGGACTTCAGATTCGTGTTCAGCACCCCGAAAAACCCCTTAGAGAGTAGGTTTGAAAGCGATTAAACAGAGTTAATTTTTGAGCAATTTTGATGAAAAAACGCGAAAATAACCATGAAGGAAGCGTTTTATCGAAAAACGGACTTCAGATTCGTGTTCAGCACCCCGAAAAACCCCTTAGAGAGTAGGTTTGAAAGCGATTAAACAGAGTTAATTTTTGAGCAATATTGATGAAAAAACGCGAAAATAACCATGAAGGAAGCGTTTTATCGAAAAACGGACTTCAGATTCGTGTTCAGCACCCCGAAAAACCCCTTAGAGAGTAGGTTTGAAAGCGATTAAACAGAGTTAATTTTTGAGCAATTTTGATGAAAAAACGCGAAAATAACCATGAAGGAAGCGTTTTATCGAAAAACGGACTTCAGATTCGTGTTCAGCACCCCGAAAAACCCCTTAGAGAGTAGGTTTGAAAGCGATTAAACAGAGTTAATTTTTGAGCAATTTTGATGAAAAAACGCGAAAATAACCATGAAGGAAGCGTTTTATCGAAAAACGGACTTCAGATTCGTGTTCAGCACCCCGAAAAACCCCTTAGAGAGTAGGTTTGAAAGCGATTAAACAGAGTTAATTTTTGAGCAATTTTGATGAAAAAACGCGAAAATAACCATGAAGGAAGCGTTTTATCGAAAAACGGACTTCAGATTCGTGTTCAGCACCCCGAAAAACCCCTTAGAGAGTAGGTTTGAAAGCGATTAAACAGAGTTAATTTTTGAGCAATATTGATGAAAAAACGCGAAAATAACCATGAAGGAAGCGTTTTATCGAAAAACGGACTTCAGATTCGTGTTCAGCACCCCGAAAAACCCCTTAGAGAGTAGGTTTGAAAGCGATTAAACAGAGATAATTTTTGAGCAATTTTGATGAAAAAACGCGAAAATAACCATGAAGGAAGCGTTTTATCGAAAAACGGACTTCAGATTCGTGTTCAGCACCCCGAAAAACCCCTTAGAGAGTAGGTTTGAAAGCGATTAAACAGAGATAATTTTTGAGCAATTTTGATGAAAAATCGCGAAAATAACCATGAAGGAAGCGTTTTATCGAAAAACGGACTTCAGATTCGTGTTCAGCACCCGAAAACCCCTTAGAGAGTAGGTTTGAAAGGGATTAAACAGAGATAATTTTTGAGCAATTTTGATGAAAAATCGCGAAAATAACCATGAAGGAAGCGTTTTATCGAAAAACGGACTTCAGATTCGTGTTCAGCACCCCGAAAAACCCCTTAGAGAGTAGGTTTGAAAGGGATTAAACAGAGATAATTTTTGAGCAATTTTGATGAAAAATCGCGAAAATAACCATGAAGGAAGCGTTTTATCGAAAAACGGACTTCAGATTCGTGTTCAGCACCCCGAAAAACCCCTTAGAGAGTAGGTTTGAAAGCGATTAAACAGAGATAATTTTTGAGCAATTTTGATGAAAAAACGCGAAAATAACCATGAAGGAAGCGTTTTATCGAAAAACGGACTTCAGATTCGTGTTCAGCACCCCGAAAAACCCCTTAGAGAGTAGGTTTGAAAGGGATTAAACAGAGATAATTTTTGAGCAATTTTGATGAAAAAACGCGAAAATAACCATGAAGGAAGCGTTTTATCGAAAAAAGGACTTCAGATTCGTGTTCAGCACCCCGAAAAACCCCTTAGAGAGTAGGTTTGAAAGGATTAAACAGAGATAATTTTTGAGCAATTTTGATGAAAAATCGCGAAAATAACCATGAAGGAAGCGTTTTATCGAAAAACGGACTTCAGATTCGTGTTCAGCACCCCGAAAAACCCCTTAGAGAGTAGGTTTGAAAGGATTAAACAGAGATAATTTTTGAGCAATTTTGATGAAAAATCGCGAAAATAACCATGAAGGAAGCGTTTTATCGAAAAACGGACTTCAGATTCGTGTTCAGCACCCCGAAAAACCCCTTAGAGAGTAGGTTTGAAAGGGATTAAACAGAGATAATTTTTGAGCAATTTTGATGAAAAAACGCGAAAATAACCATGAAGGAAGCGTTTTATCGAAAAACGGACTTCAGATTCGTGTTCAGCACCCCGAAAAACCCCTTAGAGAGTAGGTTTGAAAGGGATTAAACAGAGATAATTTTTGAGCAATTTTGATGAAAAATCGCGAAAATAACCATGAAGGAAGCGTTTTATCGAAAAACGGACTTCAATTCGTGTTCAGCACCCCGAAAAACCCCTTAGAGAGTAGGTTTGAAAGGGATTAAACAGAGATAATTTTTGAGCAATTTTGATGAAAAAACGCGAAAATAACCATGAAGGAAGCGTTTTATCGAAAAACGGACTTCAGATTCGTGTTCAGCACCCCGAAAAACCCCTTAGAGAGTAGGTTTGAAAGGATTAAACAGAGATAATTTTTGAGCAATTTTGATGAAAAATCGCGAAAATAACCATGAAGGAAGCGTTTTATCGAAAAACGGACTTCGAATTCGTGTTCAGCACCCCGAAAAACCCCTTAGAGAGTAGGTTTGAAAGGGATTAAACAGAGATAATTTTTGAGCAATTTTGATGAAAAATCGCGAAAATAACCATGAAGGAAGCGTTTTATCGAAAAACGGACTTCGAATTCGTGTTCAGCACCCCGAAAAACCCCTTAGAGAGTAGGTTTGAAAGCGATTAAACAGAGATAATTTTTGAGCAATTTTGATGAAAAATCGCGAAAATAACCATGAAGGAAGCGTTTTATCGAAAAACGGACTTCAGATTCGTGTTCAGCACCCCGAAAAACCCCTAGAGAGTAGGTTTGAAAGCGATTAAACAGAGATAATTTTTGAGCAATTTTGATGAAAAATCGCGAAAATAACCATGAAGGAAGCGTTTTATCGAAAAACGGACTTCAATTCGTGTTCAGCACCCCGAAAAACCCCTTAGAGAGTAGGTTTGAAAGCGATTAAACAGAGATAATTTTTGAGCAATTTTGATGAAAAATCGCGAAAATAACCATGAAGGAAGCGTTTTATCGAAAAACGGACTTCGTATTCGTGTTCAGCACCCCGAAAAACCCCTTAGAGAGTAGGTTTGAAAGGGATTAAACAGAGATAATTTTTGAGCAATTTTGATGAAAAATCGCGAAAATAACCATGAAGGAAGCGTTTTATCGAAAAACGGACTTCGATTCGTGTTCAGCACCCCGAAAAACCCCTTAGAGAGTAGGTTTGAAAGGATTAAACAGAGATAATTTTTGAGCAATTTTGATGAAAAAACGCGAAAATAACCATGAAGGAAGCGTTTTATCGAAAAACGGACTTCGAATTCGTGTTCAGCACCCCGAAAAACCCCTTAGAGAGTAGGTTTGAAAGGGATTAAACAGAGATAATTTTTGAGCAATTTTGATCAATTTTTGAGCAATTTTGATGAAAAATCGCGAAAATAACCATGAAGGAAGCGTTTTATCGAAAAACGGACTTCGAATTCGTGTTCAGCACCCCGAAAAACCCCTTAGAGAGTAGGTTTGAAAGGGATTAAACAGAGATAATTTTTGAGCAATTTTGATGAAAAATCGCGAAAATAACCATGAAGGAAGCGTTTTATCGAAAAACGGACTTCGAATTCGTGTTCAGCACCCCGAAAAACCCCTTAGAGAGTAGGTTTGAAAGGGATTAAACAGAGATAATTTTTGAGCAATTTTGATGAAAAATCGCGAAAATAACCATGAAGGAAGCGTTTTATCGAAAAACGGACTTCGAATTCGTGTTCAGCACCCCGAAAAACCCCTTAGAGAGAGTAGGTTTGAAAGGGATTAAACAGAGATAATTTTTGAGCAATTTTGATGAAAAATCGCGAAAATAACCATGAAGGAAGCGTTTTATCGAAAAACGGACTTCGAATTCGTGTTCAGCACCCCGAAAAACCCCTTAGAGAGTAGGTTTGAAAGGGATTAAACAGAGATAATTTTTGAGCAATTTTGATGAAAAATCGCGAAAATAACCATGAAGGAAGCGTTTTATCGAAAAACGGACTTCGAATTCGTGTTCAGCACCCCGAAAAACCCCTTAGAGAGTAGGTTTGAAAGGGATTAAACAGAGATAATTTTTGAGCAATTTTGATGAAAAATCGCGAAAATAACCATGAAGGAAGCGTTTTATCGAAAAACGGACTTCGAATTCGTGTTCAGCACCCCGAAAAACCCCTTAGAGAGTAGGTTTGAAAGGGATTAAACAGAGATAATTTTTGAGCAATTTTGATGAAAAATCGCGAAAATAACCATGAAGGAAGCGTTTTATCGAAAAACGGACTTCGAATTCGTGTTCAGCACCCCGAAAAACCCCTTAGAGAGTAGGTTTGAAAGGGATTAAACAGAGATAATTTTTGAGCAATTTTGATGAAAAATCGCGAAAATAACCATGAAGGAAGCGTTTTATCGAAAAACGGACTTCGAATTCGTGTTCAGCACCCCGAAAAACCCCTTAGAGAGTAGGTTTGAAAGGGATTAAACAGAGATAATTTTTGAGCAATTTTGATGAAAAATCGCGAAAATAACCATGAAGGAAGCGTTTTATCGAAAAACGGACTTCGAATTCGTGTTCAGCACCCCGAAAAACCCCTTAGAGAGTAGGTTTGAAAGGGATTAAACAGAGATAATTTTTGAGCAATTTTGATGAAAAATCGCGAAAATAACCATGAAGGAAGCGTTTTATCGAAAAACGGACTTCGAATTCGTGTTCAGCACCCCGAAAAACCCCTTAGAGAGTAGGTTTGAAAGGGATTAAACAGAGATAATTTTTGAGCAATTTTGATGAAAAATCGCGAAAATAACCATGAAGGAAGCGTTTTATCGAAAAACGGACTTCGAATTCGTGTTCAGCACCCCGAAAAACCCCTTAGAGAGTAGGTTTGAAAGGGATTAAACAGAGATAATTTTTGAGCAATTTTGATGAAAAATCGCGAAAATAACCATGAAGGAAGCGTTTTATCGAAAAACGGACTTCGAATTCGTGTTCAGCACCCCGAAAAACCCCTTAGAGAGTAGGTTTGAAAGGGATTAAACAGAGATAATTTTTGAGCAATTTTGATGAAAAATCGCGAAAATAACCATGAAGGAAGCGTTTTATCGAAAAACGGACTTCGAATTCGTGTTCAGCACCCCGAAAAACCCCTTAGAGAGTAGGTTTGAAAGGGATTAAACAGAGATAATTTTTGAGCAATTTTGATGAAAAATCGCGAAAATAACCATGAAGGAAGCGTTTTATCGAAAAACGGACTTCGAATTCGTGTTCAGCACCCCGAAAAACCCCTTAGAGAGTAGGTTTGAAAGGGATTAAACAGAGATAATTTTTGAGCAATTTTGATGAAAAATCGCGAAAATAACCATGAAGGAAGCGTTTTATCGAAAAACGGACTTCGAATTCGTGTTCAGCACCCCGAAAAACCCCTTAGAGAGTAGGTTTGAAAGGGATTAAACAGAGATAATTTTTGAGCAATTTTGATGAAAAATCGCGAAAATAACCATGAAGGAAGCGTTTTATCGAAAAACGGACTTCGAATTCGTGTTCAGCACCCCGAAAAACCCCTTAGAGAGTAGGTTTGAAAGGGATTAAACAGAGATAATTTTTGAGCAATTTTGATGAAAAATCGCGAAAATAACCATGAAGGAAGCGTTTTATCGAAAAACGGACTTCGAATTCGTGTTCAGCACCCCGAAAAACCCCTTAGAGAGTAGGTTTGAAAGCGATTAAACAGAGATAATTTTTGAGCAATTTTGATGAAAAATCGCGAAAATAACCATGAAGGAAGCGTTTTATCGAAAAACGGACTTCGAATTCGTGTTCAGCACCCCGAAAAACCCCTTAGAGAGTAGGTTTGAAAGGGATTAAACAGAGATAATTTTTGAGCAATTTTGATGAAAAATCGCGAAAATAACCATGAAGGAAGCGTTTTATCGAAAAACGGACTTCGATTCGTGTTCAGCACCCCGAAAAACCCCTTAGAGAGTAGGTTTGAAAGGGATTAAACAGAGATAATTTTTGAGCAATTTTGATGAAAAATCGCGAAAATAACCATGAAGGAAGCGTTTTATCGAAAAACGGACTTCGAATTCGTGTTCAGCACCCCGAAAAACCCCTTAGAGAGTAGGTTTGAAAGGGATTAAACAGAGATAATTTTTGAGCAATTTTGATGAAAAATCGCGAAAATAACCATGAAGGAAGCGTTTTATCGAAAAACGGACTTCGAATTCGTGTTCAGCACCCCGAAAAACCCCTTAGAGAGTAGGTTTGAAAGGGATTAAACAGAGATAATTTTTGAGCAATTTTGATGAAAAATCGCGAAAATAACCATGAAGGAAGCGTTTTATCGAAAAACGGACTTCGATTCGTGTTCAGCACCCCGAAAAACTACTTAGACAGTAGGTTTGAAAGCGATTAAACAGAGATAATTTTTGAGCAATTTTGATGAAAAATCGCGAAAATAACCATGAAGGAAGCGTTTTATCGAAAAACGGACTTCAGATTCGTGTTCAGCACCCCGAAAAACCCCTTAGAGAGTAGGTTTGAAAGCGATTAAACAGAGATAATTTTTGAGCAATTTTGATGAAAAATCGCGAAAATAACCATGAAGGAAGCGTTTTATCGAAAAACGGACTTCGATTCGTGTTCAGCACCCCGAAAAACCCCTTAGAGAGTAGGTTTGAAAGGGATTAAACAGAGATAATTTTTGAGCAATTTTGATGAAAAATCGCGAAAATAACCATGAAGGAAGCGTTTTATCGAAAAACGGACTTCAGATTCGTGTTCAGCACCCCGAAAAACCCCTTAGAGAGTAGGTTTGAAAGGGATTAAACAGAGATAATTTTTGAGCAATTTTGATGAAAAATCGCGAAAATAACCATGAAGGAAGCGTTTTATCGAAAAACGGACTTCGAATTCGTGTTCAGCACCCCGAAAAACCCCTTAGAGAGTAGGTTTGAAAGGGATTAAACAGAGATAATTTTTGAGCAATTTTGATGAAAAATCGCGAAAATAACCATGAAGGAAGCGTTTTATCGAAAAACGGACTTCAGATTCGTGTTCAGCACCCCGAAAAACCCCTTAGAGAGTAGGTTTGAAAGGATTAAACAGAGATAATTTTTGAGCAATTTTGATGAAAAATCGCGAAAATAACCATGAAGGAAGCGTTTTATCGAAAAACGGACTTCAGATTCGTGTTCAGCACCCCGAAAAACCCCTTAGAGAGTGAAGCGTTTTATCGAAAAACGGACTTCGAATTCGTGTTCAGCACCCCGAAAAACCCCTTAGAGAGTAGGTTTGAAAGGGATTAAACAGAGATAATTTTTGAGCAATTTTGATGAAAAATCGCGAAAATAACCATGAAGGAAGCGTTTTATCGAAAAACGGACTTCGAATTCGTGTTCAGCACCCCGAAAAACCCCTTAGAGAGTAGGTTTGAAAGGGATTAAACAGAGATAATTTTTGAGCAATTTTGATGAAAAATCGCGAAAATAACCATGAAGGAAGCGTTTTATCGAAAAACGGACTTCGAATTCGTGTTCAGCACCCCGAAAAACCCCTTAGAGAGTAGGTTTGAAAGGGATTAAACAGAGATAATTTTTGAGCAATTTTGATGAAAAATCGCGAAAATAACCATGAAGGAAGCGTTTTATCGAAAAACGGACTTCGAATTCGTGTTCAGCACCCCGAAAAACCCCTTAGAGAGTAGGTTTGAAAGGGATTAAACAGAGATAATTTTTGAGCAATTTTGATGAAAAATCGCGAAAATAACCATGAAGGAAGCGTTTTATCGAAAAACGGACTTCGAATTCGTGTTCAGCACCCCGAAAAACCCCTTAGAGAGTAGGTTTGAAAGGGATTAAACAGAGATAATTTTTGAGCAATTTTGATGAAAAATCGCGAAAATAACCATGAAGGAAGCGTTTTATCGAAAAACGGACTTCGAATTCGTGTTCAGCACCCCGAAAAACCCCTTAGAGAGTAGGTTTGAAAGGGATTAAACAGAGATAATTTTTGAGCAATTTTGATGAAAAATCGCGAAAATAACCATGAAGGAAGCGTTTTATCGAAAAACGGACTTCGAATTCGTGTTCAGCACCCCGAAAAACCCCTTAGAGAGTAGGTTTGAAAGGGATTAAACAGAGATAATTTTTGAGCAATTTTGATGAAAAATCGCGAAAATAACCATGAAGGAAGCGTTTTATCGAAAAACGGACTTCGAATTCGTGTTCAGCACCCCGAAAAACCCCTTAGAGAGTAGGTTTGAAAGGGATTAAACAGAGATAATTTTTGAGCAATTTTGATGAAAAATCGCGAAAATAACCATGAAGGAAGCGTTTTATCGAAAAACGGACTTCGAATTCGTGTTCAGCACCCCGAAAAACCCCTTAGAGAGTAGGTTTGAAAGGGATTAAACAGAGATAATTTTTGAGCAATTTTGATGAAAAATCGCGAAAATAACCATGAAGGAAGCGTTTTATCGAAAAACGGACTTCGAATTCGTGTTCAGCACCCCGAAAAACCCCTTAGAGAGTAGGTTTGAAAGGGATTAAACAGAGATAATTTTTGAGCAATTTTGATGAAAAATCGCGAAAATAACCATGAAGGAAGCGTTTTATCGAAAAACGGACTTCGAATTCGTGTTCAGCACCCCGAAAAACCCCTTAGAGAGTAGGTTTGAAAGGGATTAAACAGAGATAATTTTTGAGCAATTTTGATGAAAAATCGCGAAAATAACCATGAAGGAAGCGTTTTATCGAAAAACGGACTTCGAATTCGTGTTCAGCACCCCGAAAAACCCCTTAGAGAGTAGGTTTGAAAGGGATTAAACAGAGATAATTTTTGAGCAATTTTGATGAAAAATCGCGAAAATAACCATGAAGGAAGCGTTTTATCGAAAAACGGACTTCGAATTCGTGTTCAGCACCCCGAAAAACCCCTTAGAGAGTAGGTTTGAAAGGGATTAAACAGAGATAATTTTTGAGCAATTTTGATGAAAAATCGCGAAAATAACCATGAAGGAAGCGTTTTATCGAAAAACGGACTTCGAATTCGTGTTCAGCACCCCGAAAAACCCCTTAGAGAGTAGGTTTGAAAGGGATTAAACAGAGATAATTTTTGAGCAATTTTGATGAAAAATCGCGAAAATAACCATGAAGGAAGCGTTTTATCGAAAAACGGACTTCGAATTCGTGTTCAGCACCCCGAAAAACCCCTTAGAGAGTAGGTTTGAAAGGGATTAAACAGAGATAATTTTTGAGCAATTTTGATGAAAAATCGCGAAAATAACCATGAAGGAAGCGTTTTATCGAAAAACGGACTTCGAATTCGTGTTCAGCACCCCGAAAAACCCCTTAGAGAGTAGGTTTGAAAGGGATTAAACAGAGATAATTTTTGAGCAATTTTGATGAAAAATCGCGAAAATAACCATGAAGGAAGCGTTTTATCGAAAAACGGACTTCGAATTCGTGTTCAGCACCCCGAAAAACCCCTTAGAGAGTAGGTTTGAAAGGGATTAAACAAAGATAATTTTTGAGCAATTTTGATGAAAAATCGCGAAAATAACCATGAAGGAAGCGTTTTATCGAAAAACGGACTTCGAATTCGTGTTCAGCACCCCGAAAAACCCCTTAGAGAGTAGGTTTGAAAGGGATTAAACAGAGATAATTTTTGAGCAATTTTGATGAAAAATCGCGAAAATAACCATGAAGGAAGCGTTTTATCGAAAAACGGACTTCGAATTCGTGTTCAGCACCCCGAAAAACCCCTTAGAGAGTAGGTTTGAAAGGGATTAAACAGAGATAATTTTTGAGCAATTTTGATGAAAAATCGCGAAAATAACCATGAAGGAAGCGTTTTATCGAAAAACGGACTTCGAATTCGTGTTCAGCACCCCGAAAAACCCCTTAGAGAGTAGGTTTGAAAGGGATTAAACAGAGATAATTTTTGAGCAATTTTGATGAAAAATCGCGAAAATAACCATGAAGGAAGCGTTTTATCGAAAAACGGACTTCGAATTCGTGTTCAGCACCCCGAAAAACCCCTTAGAGAGTAGGTTTGAAAGGGATTAAACAGAGATAATTTTTGAGCAATTTTGATGAAAAATCGCGAAAATAACCATGAAGGAAGCGTTTTATCGAAAAACGGACTTCGAATTCGTGTTCAGCACCCCGAAAAACCCCTTAGAGAGTAGGTTTGAAAGGGATTAAACAGAGATAATTTTTGAGCAATTTTGATGAAAAATCGCGAAAATAACCATGAAGGAAGCGTTTTATCGAAAAACGGACTTCGAATTCGTGTTCAGCACCCCGAAAAACCCCTTAGAGAGTAGGTTTGAAAGGGATTAAACAGAGATAATTTTTGAGCAATTTTGATGAAAAATCGCGAAAATAACCATGAAGGAAGCGTTTTATCGAAAAACGGACTTCGAATTCGTGTTCAGCACCCCGAAAAACCCCTTAGAGAGTAGGTTTGAAAGGGATTAAACAGAGATAATTTTTGAGCAATTTTGATGAAAAATCGCGAAAATAACCATGAAGGAAGCGTTTTATCGAAAAACGGACTTCGAATTCGTGTTCAGCACCCCGAAAAACCCCTTAGAGAGTAGGTTTGAAAGGGATTAAACAGAGATAATTTTTGAGCAATTTTGATGAAAAATCGCGAAAATAACCATGAAGGAAGCGTTTTATCGAAAAACGGACTTCAATTCGTGTTCAGCACCCCGAAAAACCCCTTAGAGAGTAGGTTTGAAAGGGATTAAACAGAGATAATTTTTGAGCAATTTTGATGAAAAATCGCGAAAATAACCATGAAGGAAGCGTTTTATCGAAAAACGGACTTCGAATTCGTGTTCAGCACCCCGAAAAACCCCTTAGAGAGTAGGTTTGAAAGGGATTAAACAGAGATAATTTTTGAGCAATTTTGATGAAAAATCGCGAAAATAACCATGAAGGAAGCGTTTTATCGAAAAACGGACTTCGAATTCGTGTTCAGCACCCCGAAAAACCCCTTAGAGAGTAGGTTTGAAAGGGATTAAACAGAGATAATTTTTGAGCAATTTTGATGAAAAATCGCGAAAATAACCATGAAGGAAGCGTTTTATCGAAAAACGGACTTCGAATTCGTGTTCAGCACCCCGAAAAACCCCTTAGAGAGTAGGTTTGAAAGGGATTAAACAGAGATAATTTTTGAGCAATTTTGATGAAAAATCGCGAAAATAACCATGAAGGAAGCGTTTTATCGAAAAACGGACTTCGAATTCGTGTTCAGCACCCCGAAAAACCCCTTAGAGAGTAGGTTTGAAAGGGATTAAACAGAGATAATTTTTGAGCAATTTTGATGAAAAATCGCGAAAATAACCATGAAGGAAGCGTTTTATCGAAAAACGGACTTCGAATTCGTGTTCAGCACCCCGAAAAACCCCTTAGAGTAGGTTTGAAAGGGATTAAACAGAGATAATTTTTGAGCAATTTTGATGAAAAATCGCGAAAATAACCATGAAGGAAGCGTTTTATCGAAAAACGGACTTCGAATTCGTGTTCAGCACCCCGAAAAACCCCTTAGAGAGTAGGTTTGAAAGGGATTAAACAGAGATAATTTTTGAGCAATTTTGATGAAAAATCGCGAAAATAACCATGAAGGAAGCGTTTTATCGAAAAACGGACTTCGAATTCGTGTTCAGCACCCCGAAAAACCCCTTAGAGAGTAGGTTTGAAAGGGATTAAACAGAGATAATTTTTGAGCAATTTTGATGAAAAATCGCGAAAATAACCATGAAGGAAGCGTTTTATCGAAAAACGGACTTCGAATTCGTGTTCAGCACCCCGAAAAACCCCTTAGAGAGTAGGTTTGAAAGGGATTAAACAGAGATAATTTTTGAGCAATTTTGATGAAAAATCGCGAAAATAACCATGAAGGAAGCGTTTTATCGAAAAACGGACTTCGAATTCGTGTTCAGCACCCCGAAAAACCCCTTAGAGTAGGTTTGAAAGGGATTAAACAGAGATAATTTTTGAGCAATTTTGATGAAAAATCGAAAAATCGCGAAAATAACCATGAAGGAAGCGTTTTATCGAAAAACGGACTTCGAATTCGTGTTCAGCACCCCGAAAAACCCTTAGAGAGTAGGTTTGAAAGGGATTAAACAGAGATAATTTTTGAGCAATTTTGATGAAAAATCGCGAAAATAACCATGAAGGAAGCGTTTTATCGAAAAACGGACTTCGAATTCGTGTTCAGCACCCCGAAAAAACCC
>JAVIWC010001003.1:0-22675 GCA_031894815.1 Creontiades dilutus | reverse complement strand
CTGTTTAATCCCTTTCAAACCTACTCTCTAAGGGGTTTTTCGGGGTGCTGAACACGAATTCGAAGTCCGTTTTTCGATAAAACGCTTCCTTCATGGTTATTTTCGCGATTTTTCATCAAAATTGCTCAAAAATTATCTCTGTTTAATCCCTTTCAAACCTACTCTCTAAGGGGTTTTTCGGGGTGCTGAACACGAATTCGAAGTCCGTTTTTCGATAAAACGCTTCCTTCATGGTTATTTTCGCGATTTTTCATCAAAATTGCTCAAAAATTATCTCTGTTTAATCCCTTTCAAACCTACTCTCTAAGGGGTTTTTCGGGGTGCTGAACACGAATTCGAAGTCCGTTTTTCGATAAAACGCTTCCTTCATGGTTATTTTCGCGATTTTTCATCAAAATTGCTCAAAAATTATCTCTGTTTAATCCCTTTCAAACCTACTCTCTAAGGGGTTTTTCGGGGTGCTGAACACGAATTGAAGTCCGTTTTTCGATAAAACGCTTCCTTCATGGTTATTTTCGCGATTTTTCATCAAAATTGCTCAAAAATTATCTCTGTTTAATCCTTTCAAACCTACTCTCTAAGGGGTTTTTCGGGGTGCTGAACACGAATCGAAGTCCGTTTTTCGATAAAACGCTTCCTTCATGGTTATTTTCGCGATTTTTCATCAAAATTGCTCAAAAATTAACTCTGTTTAATCGCTTTCAAACCTACTCTCTAAGGGGTTTTTCGGGGTGCTGAACACGAATCTGAAGTCCGTTTTTCGATAAAACGCTTCCTTCATGGTTATTTTCGCGTTTTTTCATCAAAAATTGCTCGAAGTCCGTTTTTCGATAAAACGCTTCCTTCATGGTTATTTTCGCGTTTTTTCATCAAAATTGCTCAAAAATTAACTCTGTTTAATCGCTTTCAAACCTACTCTCTAAGGGGTTTTTTCGGGGTGCTGAACACGAATCTGAAGTCCGTTTTTCGATAAAACGCTTCCTTCATGGTTATTTTCGCGTTTTTTCATCAAAATTGCTCAAAAATTAACTCTGTTTAATCGCTTTCAAACCTACTCTCTAAGGGGTTTTTCGGGGTGCTGAACACGAATCTGAAGTCCGTTTTTCGATAAAACGCTTCCTTCATGGTTATTTTCGCGTTTTTTCATCAAAATTGCTCAAAAATTAACTCTGTTTAATCGCTTTCAAACCTACTCTCTAAGGGGTTTTTCGGGGTGCTGAACACGAATCTGAAGTCCGTTTTTCGATAAAACGCTTCCTTCATGGTTATTTTCGCGTTTTTTCATCAAAATTGCTCAAAAATTAACTCTCTGTTTAATCGCTTTCAAACCTACTCTCTAAGGGGTTTTTCGGGGTGCTGAACACGAATCTGAAGTCCGTTTTTCGATAAAACGCTTCCTTCATGGTTATTTTCGCGTTTTTTCATCAAAATTGCTCAAAAATTAACTCTGTTTAATCGCTTTCAAACCTACTCTCTAAGGGGTTTTTCGGGGTGCTGAACACGAATCTGAAGTCCGTTTTTCGATAAAACGCTTCCTTCATGGTTATTTTCGCGTTTTTTCATCAAAATTGCTCAAAAATTAACTCTGTTTAATCCCTTTCAAACCTACTCTCTAAGGGGTTTTTCGGGGTGCTGAACACGAATCTGAAGTCCGTTTTTCGATAAAACGCTTCCTTCATGGTTATTTTCGCGTTTTTTCATCAAAATTGCTCAAAAATTAACTCTGTTTAATCGCTTTCAAACCTACTCTCTAAGGGGTTTTCGGGGTGCTGAACACGAATCTGAAGTCCGTTTTTCGATAAAACGCTTCCTTCATGGTTATTTTCGCGTTTTTTCATCAAAATTGCTCAAAAATTAACTCTGTTTAATCGCTTTCAAACCTACTCTCTAAGGGGTTTTCGGGGTGCTGAACACGAATCTGAAGTCCGTTTTTCGATAAAACGCTTCCTTCATGGTTATTTTCGCGTTTTTTCATCAAAATTGCTCAAAAATTAACTCTGTTTAATCGCTTTCAAACCTACTCTCTAAGGGGTTTTCGGGGTGCTGAACACGAATCTGAAGTCCGTTTTTCGATAAAACGCTTCCTTCATGGTTATTTTCGCGTTTTTTCATCAAAATTGCTCAAAAATTAACTCTGTTTAATCGCTTTCAAACCTACTCTCTAAAGGGGTTTTTCGCTGAACACGAATCTGAAGTCCGTTTTTCGATAAAACGCTTCCTTCATGGTTATTTTCGCGTTTTTTCATCAAAATTGCTCAAAAATTAACTCTGTTTAATCATCAAAATTGCTCAAAAATTAACTCTGTTTAATCGCTTTCAAACCTACTCTCTAAGGGGTTTTTCGGGGTGCTGAACACGAATCTGAAGTCCTTTTTTCGATAAAACGCTTCCTTCATGGTTATTTTCGCGTTTTTTCATCAAAATTGCTCAAAAATTAACTCTGTTTAATCGCTTTCAAACCTACTCTCTAAGGGGTTTTTCGGGGTGCTGAACACGAATCTGAAGTCCGTTTTTCGATAAAACGCTTCCTTCATGGTTATTTTCGCGTTTTTTCATCAAAATTGCTCAAAAATTAACTCTGTTTAATCGCTTTCAAACCTACTCTCTAAGGGGTTTTTCGGGGTGCTGAACACGAATCTGAAGTCCGTTTTTCGATAAAACGCTTCCTTCATGGTTATTTTCGCGTTTTTTCATCAAAATTGCTCAAAAATTAACTCTGTTTAATCGCTTTCAAACCTACTCTCTAAGGGGTTTTTCGGGGTGCTGAACACGAATCTGAAGTCCGTTTTTCGATAAAACGCTTCCTTCATGGTTATTTTCGCGTTTTTTCATCAAAATTGCTCAAAAATTAACTCTGTTTAATCGCTTTCAAACCTACTCTCTAAGGGGTTTTTCGGGGTGCTGAACACGAATCTGAAGTCCGTTTTTCGATAAAACGCTTCCTTCATGGTTATTTTCGCGTTTTTTCATCAAAATTGCTCAAAAATTAACTCTGTTTAATCGCTTTCAAACCTACTCTCTAAGGGGTTTTTCGGGGTGCTGAACACGAATCTGAAGTCCGTTTTTCGATAAAACGCTTCCTTCATGGTTATTTTCGCGTTTTTTCATCAAAATTGCTCAAAAATTAACTCTGTTTAATCGCTTTCAAACCTACTCTCTAAGGGGTTTTTCGGGGTGCTGAACACGAATCTGAAGTCCGTTTTTCGATAAAACGCTTCCTTCATGGTTATTTTCGCGTTTTTTCATCAAAATTGCTCAAAAATTAACTCTGTTTAATCGCTTTCAAACCTACTCTCTAAGGGGTTTTTCGGGGTGCTGAACACGAATCTGAAGTCCGTTTTTCGATAAAACGCTTCCTTCATGGTTATTTTCGCGTTTTTTCATCAAAATTGCTCAAAAATTAACTCTGTTTAATCGCTTTCAAACCTACTCTCTAAGGGGTTTTTCGGGGTGCTGAACACGAATCTGAAGTCCGTTTTTCGATAAAACGCTTCCTTCATGGTTATTTTCGCGTTTTTTCATCAAAATTGCTCAAAAATTAACTCTGTTTAATCGCTTTCAAACCTACTCTCTAAGGGGTTTTTCGGGGTGCTGAACACGAATCTGAAGTCCGTTTTTCGATAAAACGCTTCCTTCATGGTTATTTTCGCGTTTTTTCATCAAAATTGCTCAAAAATTAACTCTGTTTAATCGCTTTCAAACCTACTCTCTAAGGGGTTTTTCGGGGTGCTGAACACGAATCTGAAGTCCGTTTTTCGATAAAACGCTTCCTTCATGGTTATTTTCGCGTTTTTTCATCAAAATTGCTCAAAAATTAACTCTGTTTAATCGCTTTCAAACCTACTCTCTAAGGGGTTTTTCGGGGTGCTGAACACGAATCTGAAGTCCGTTTTTCGATAAAACGCTTCCTTCATGGTTATTTTCGCGTTTTTTCATCAAAATTGCTCAAAAATTAACTCTGTTTAATCGCTTTCAAACCTACTCTCTAAGGGGTTTTTCGGGGTGCTGAACACGAATCTGAAGTCCGTTTTTCGATAAAACGCTTCCTTCATGGTTATTTTCGCGTTTTTTCATCAAAATTGCTCAAAAATTAACTCTGTTTAATCGCTTTCAAACCTACTCTCTAAGGGGTTTTTCGGGGTGCTGAACACGAATCTGAAGTCCGTTTTTCGATAAAACGCTTCCTTCATGGTTATTTTCGCGTTTTTTCATCAAAATTGCTCAAAAATTAACTCTGTTTAATCGCTTTCAAACCTACTCTCTAAGGGGTTTTTCGGGGTGCTGAACACGAATCTGAAGTCCGTTTTTCGATAAAACGCTTCCTTCATGGTTATTTTCGCGTTTTTTCATCAAAATTGCTCAAAAATTAACTCTGTTTAATCGCTTTCAAACCTACTCTCTAAGGGGTTTTTCGGGGTGCTGAACACGAATCTGAAGTCCGTTTTTCGATAAAACGCTTCCTTCATGGTTATTTTCGCGTTTTTTCATCAAAATTGCTCAAAAATTAACTCTGTTTAATCGCTTTCAAACCTACTCTCTAAGGGGTTTTTCGGGGTGCTGAACACGAATCTGAAGTCCGTTTTTCGATAAAACGCTTCCTTCATGGTTATTTTCGCGTTTTTTCATCAAAATTGCTCAAAAATTAACTCTGTTTAATCGCTTTCAAACCTACTCTCTAAGGGGTTTTTCGGGGTGCTGAACACGAATCTGAAGTCCGTTTTTCGATAAAACGCTTCCTTCATGGTTATTTTCGCGTTTTTTCATCAAAATTGCTCAAAAATTAACTCTGTTTAATCGCTTTCAAACCTACTCTCTAAGGGGTTTTTCGGGGTGCTGAACACGAATCTGAAGTCCGTTTTTCGATAAAACGCTTCCTTCATGGTTATTTTCGCGTTTTTTCATCAAAATTGCTCAAAAATTAACTCTGTTTAATCGCTTTCAAACCTACTCTCTAAGGGGTTTTTCGGGGTGCTGAACACGAATCTGAAGTCCGTTTTTCGATAAAACGCTTCCTTCATGGTTATTTTCGCGTTTTTTCATCAAAATTGCTCAAAAATTAACTCTGTTTAATCGCTTTCAAACCTACTCTCTAAGGGGTTTTTCGGGGTGCTGAACACGAATCTGAAGTCCGTTTTTCGATAAAACGCTTCCTTCATGGTTATTTTCGCGTTTTTTCATCAAAATTGCTCAAAAATTAACTCTGTTTAATCGCTTTCAAACCTACTCTCTAAGGGGTTTTTCGGGGTGCTGAACACGAATCTGAAGTCCGTTTTTCGATAAAACGCTTCCTTCATGGTTATTTTCGCGTTTTTCATCAAAATTGCTCAAAAATTAACTCTGTTTAATCGCTTTCAAACCTACTCTCTAAGGGGTTTTTCGGGGTGCTGAACACGAATCTGAAGTCCGTTTTTCGATAAAACGCTTCCTTCATGGTTATTTTCGCGTTTTTTCATCAAAATTGCTCAAAAATTAACTCTGTTTAATCGCTTTCAAACCTACTCTCTAAGGGGTTTTTCGGGGTGCTGAACACGAATCTGAAGTCCGTTTTTCGATAAAACGCTTCCTTCATGGTTATTTTCGCGTTTTTTCATCAAAATTGCTCAAAAATTAACTCTGTTTAATCGCTTTCAAACCTACTCTCTAAGGGGTTTTTCGGGGTGCTGAACACGAATCTGAAGTCCGTTTTTCGATAAAACGCTTCCTTCATGGTTATTTTCGCGTTTTTTCATCAAAATTGCTCAAAAATTAACTCTGTTTAATCGCTTTCAAACCTACTCTCTAAGGGGTTTTTCGGGGTGCTGAACACGAATCTGAAGTCCGTTTTTCGATAAAACGCTTCCTTCATGGTTATTTTCGCGTTTTTTCATCAAAATTGCTCAAAAATTAACTCTGTTTAATCGCTTTCAAACCTACTCTCTAAGGGGTTTTTCGGGGTGCTGAACACGAATCTGAAGTCCGTTTTTCGATAAAACGCTTCCTTCATGGTTATTTTCGCGTTTTTTCATCAAAATTGCTCAAAAATTAACTCTGTTTAATCGCTTTCAAACCTACTCTCTAAGGGGTTTTTCGGGGTGCTGAACACGAATCTGAAGTCCGTTTTTCGATAAAACGCTTCCTTCATGGTTATTTTCGCGTTTTTTCATCAAAATTGCTCAAAAATTAACTCTGTTTAATCGCTTTCAAACCTACTCTCTAAGGGGTTTTTCGCTGAACACGAATCTGAAGTCCGTTTTTCGATAAAACGCTTCCTTCATGGTTATTTTCGCGTTTTTTCATCAAAATTGCTCAAAAATTAACTCTGTTTAATCGCTTTCAAACCTACTCTCTAAGGGGTTTTTCGGGGTGCTGAACACGAATCTGAAGTCCGTTTTTCGATAAAACGCTTCCTTCATGGTTATTTTCGCGTTTTTTCATCAAAATTGCTCAAAAATTAACTCTGTTTAATCGCTTTCAAACCTACTCTCTAAGGGGTTTTTCGGGGTGCTGAACACGAATCTGAAGTCCGTTTTTCGATAAAACGCTTCCTTCATGGTTATTTTCGCGTTTTTTCATCAAAATTGCTCAAAAATTAACTCTGTTTAATCGCTTTCAAACCTACTCTCTAAGGGGTTTTTCGGGGTGCTGAACACGAATCTGAAGTCCGTTTTTCGATAAAACGCTTCCTTCATGGTTATTTTCGCGTTTTTTCATCAAAATTGCTCAAAAATTAACTCTGTTTAATCGCTTTCAAACCTACTCTCTAAGGGGTTTTTCGGGGTGCTGAACACGAATCTGAAGTCCGTTTTTCGATAAAACGCTTCCTTCATGGTTATTTTCGCGTTTTTTCATCAAAATTGCTCAAAAATTAACTCTGTTTAATCGCTTTCAAACCTACTCTCTAAGGGGTTTTTCGGGGTGCTGAACACGAATCTGAAGTCCGTTTTTCGATAAAACGCTTCCTTCATGGTTATTTTCGCGTTTTTTCATCAAAATTGCTCAAAAATTAACTCTGTTTAATCGCTTTCAAACCTACTCTCTAAGGGGTTTTTCGGGGTGCTGAACACGAATCTGAAGTCCGTTTTTCGATAAAACGCTTCCTTCATGGTTATTTTCGCGTTTTTTCATCAAAATTGCTCAAAAATTAACTCTGTTTAATCGCTTTCAAACCTACTCTCTAAGGGGTTTTTCGGGGTGCTGAACACGAATCTGAAGTCCGTTTTTCGATAAAACGCTTCCTTCATGGTTATTTTCGCGTTTTTTCATCAAAATTGCTCAAAAATTAACTCTGTTTAATCGCTTTCAAACCTACTCTCTAAGGGGTTTTTCGGGGTGCTGAACACGAATCTGAAGTCCGTTTTTCGATAAAACGCTTCCTTCATGGTTATTTTCGCGTTTTTTCATCAAAATTGCTCAAAAATTAACTCTGTTTAATCGCTTTCAAACCTACTCTCTAAGGGGTTTTTCGGGGTGCTGAACACGAATCTGAAGTCCGTTTTTCGATAAAACGCTTCCTTCATGGTTATTTTCGCGTTTTTTCATCAAAATTGCTCAAAAATTAACTCTGTTTAATCGCTTTCAAACCTACTCTCTAAGGGGTTTTTCGGGGTGCTGAACACGAATCTGAAGTCCGTTTTTCGATAAAACGCTTCCTTCATGGTTATTTTCGCGTTTTTTCATCAAAATTGCTCAAAAATTAACTCTGTTTAATCGCTTTCAAACCTACTCTCTAAGGGGTTTTTCGGGGTGCTGAACACGAATCTGAAGTCCGTTTTTCGATAAAACGCTTCCTTCATGGTTATTTTCGCGTTTTTTCATCAAAATTGCTCAAAAATTAACTCTGTTTAATCGCTTTCAAACCTACTCTCTAAGGGGTTTTTCGGGGTGCTGAACACGAATCTGAAGTCCGTTTTTCGATAAAACGCTTCCTTCATGGTTATTTTCGCGTTTTTTCATCAAAATTGCTCAAAAATTAACTCTGTTTAATCGCTTTCAAACCTACTCTCTAAGGGGTTTTTCGGGGTGCTGAACACGAATCTGAAGTCCGTTTTTCGATAAAACGCTTCCTTCATGGTTATTTTCGCGTTTTTTCATCAAAATTGCTCAAAAATTAACTCTGTTTAATCGCTTTCAAACCTACTCTCTAAGGGGTTTTTCGGGGTGCTGAACACGAATCTGAAGTCCGTTTTTCGATAAAACGCTTCCTTCATGGTTATTTTCGCGTTTTTTCATCAAAATTGCTCAAAAATTAACTCTGTTTAATCGCTTTCAAACCTACTCTCTAAGGGGTTTTTCGGGGTGCTGAACACGAATCTGAAGTCCGTTTTTCGATAAAACGCTTCCTTCATGGTTATTTTCGCGTTTTTTCATCAAAATTGCTCAAAAATTAACTCTGTTTAATCGCTTTCAAACCTACTCTCTAAGGGGTTTTTCGGGGTGCTGAACACGAATCTGAAGTCCGTTTTTCGATAAAACGCTTCCTTCATGGTTATTTTCGCGTTTTTTCATCAAAATTGCTCAAAAATTAACTCTGTTTAATCGCTTTCAAACCTACTCTCTAAGGGGTTTTTCGGGGTGCTGAACACGAATCTGAAGTCCGTTTTTCGATAAAACGCTTCCTTCATGGTTATTTTCGCGTTTTTTCATCAAAATTGCTCAAAAATTAACTCTGTTTAATCGCTTTCAAACCTACTCTCTAAGGGGTTTTTCGGGGTGCTGAACACGAATCTGAAGTCCGTTTTTCGATAAAACGCTTCCTTCATGGTTATTTTCGCGTTTTTTCATCAAAATTGCTCAAAAATTAACTCTGTTTAATCGCTTTCAAACCTACTCTCTAAGGGGTTTTTCGGGGTGCTGAACACGAATCTGAAGTCCGTTTTTCGATAAAACGCTTCCTTCATGGTTATTTTCGCGTTTTTTCATCAAAATTGCTCAAAAATTAACTCTGTTTAATCGCTTTCAAACCTACTCTCTAAGGGGTTTTTCGGGGTGCTGAACACGAATCTGAAGTCCGTTTTTCGATAAAACGCTTCCTTCATGGTTATTTTCGCGTTTTTTCATCAAAATTGCTCAAAAATTAACTCTGTTTAATCGCTTTCAAACCTACTCTCTAAGGGGTTTTTCGGGGTGCTGAACACGAATCTGAAGTCCGTTTTTCGATAAAACGCTTCCTTCATGGTTATTTTCGCGTTTTTTCATCAAAATTGCTCAAAAATTAACTCTGTTTAATCGCTTTCAAACCTACTCTCTAAGGGGTTTTTCGGGGTGCTGAACACGAATCTGAAGTCCGTTTTTCGATAAAACGCTTCCTTCATGGTTATTTTCGCGTTTTTTCATCAAAATTGCTCAAAAATTAACTCTGTTTAATCGCTTTCAAACCTACTCTCTAAGGGGTTTTTCGGGGTGCTGAACACGAATCTGAAGTCCGTTTTTCGATAAAACGCTTCCTTCATGGTTATTTTCGCGTTTTTTCATCAAAATTGCTCAAAAATTAACTCTGTTTAATCGCTTTCAAACCTACTCTCTAAGGGGTTTTTCGGGGTGCTGAACACGAATCTGAAGTCCGTTTTTCGATAAAACGCTTCCTTCATGGTTATTTTCGCGTTTTTTCATCAAAATTGCTCAAAAATTAACTCTGTTTAATCGCTTTCAAACCTACTCTCTAAGGGGTTTTTCGGGGTGCTGAACACGAATCTGAAGTCCGTTTTTCGATAAAACGCTTCCTTCATGGTTATTTTCGCGTTTTTTCATCAAAATTGCTCAAAAATTAACTCTGTTTAATCGCTTTCAAACCTACTCTCTAAGGGGTTTTTCGGGGTGCTGAACACGAATCTGAAGTCCGTTTTTCGATAAAACGCTTCCTTCATGGTTATTTTCGCGTTTTTTCATCAAAATTGCTCAAAAATTAACTCTGTTTAATCGCTTTCAAACCTACTCTCTAAGGGGTTTTTCGGGGTGCTGAACACGAATCTGAAGTCCGTTTTTCGATAAAACGCTTCCTTCATGGTTATTTTCGCGTTTTTTCATCAAAATTGCTCAAAAATTAACTCTGTTTAATCGCTTTCAAACCTACTCTCTAAGGGGTTTTTCGGGGTGCTGAACACGAATCTGAAGTCCGTTTTTCGATAAAACGCTTCCTTCATGGTTATTTTCGCGTTTTTTCATCAAAATTGCTCAAAAATTAACTCTGTTTAATCGCTTTCAAACCTACTCTCTAAGGGGTTTTTCGGGGTGCTGAACACGAATCTGAAGTCCGTTTTTCGATAAAACGCTTCCTTCATGGTTATTTTCGCGTTTTTTCATCAAAATTGCTCAAAAATTAACTCTGTTTAATCGCTTTCAAACCTACTCTAAGGGGTTTTTCGGGGTGCTGAACACGAATCTGAAGTCCGTTTTTCGATAAAACGCTTCCTTCATGGTTATTTTCGCGTTTTTTCATCAAAATTGCTCAAAAATTAACTCTGTTTAATCGCTTTCAAACCTACTCTCTAAGGGGTTTTTCGGGGTGCTGAACACGAATCTGAAGTCCGTTTTTCGATAAAACGCTTCCTTCATGGTTATTTTCGCGTTTTTTCATCAAAATTGCTCAAAAATTAACTCTGTTTAATCGCTTTCAAACCTACTCTCTAAGGGGTTTTTCGGGGTGCTGAACACGAATCTGAAGTCCGTTTTTCGATAAAACGCTTCCTTCATGGTTATTTTCGCGTTTTTTCATCAAAATTGCTCAAAAATTAACTCTGTTTAATCGCTTTCAAACCTACTCTCTAAGGGGTTTTTCGGGGTGCTGAACACGAATCTGAAGTCCGTTTTTCGATAAAACGCTTCCTTCATGGTTATTTTCGCGTTTTTTCATCAAAATTGCTCAAAAATTAACTCTGTTTAATCGCTTTCAAACCTACTCTCTAAGGGGTTTTTCGGGGTGCTGAACACGAATCTGAAGTCCGTTTTTCGATAAAACGCTTCCTTCATGGTTATTTTCGCGTTTTTTCATCAAAATTGCTCAAAAATTAACTCTGTTTAATCGCTTTCAAACCTACTCTCTAAGGGGTTTTTCGGGGTGCTGAACACGAATCTGAAGTCCGTTTTTCGATAAAACGCTTCCTTCATGGTTATTTTCGCGTTTTTTCATCAAAATTGCTCAAAAATTAACTCTGTTTAATCGCTTTCAAACCTACTCTCTAAGGGGTTTTTCGGGGTGCTGAACACGAATCTGAAGTCCGTTTTTCGATAAAACGCTTCCTTCATGGTTATTTTCGCGTTTTTTCATCAAAATTGCTCAAAAATTAACTCTGTTTAATCGCTTTCAAACCTACTCTAAGGGGTTTTTCGGGGTGCTGAACACGAATCTGAAGTCCGTTTTTCGATAAAACGCTTCCTTCATGGTTATTTTCGCGTTTTTTCATCAAAATTGCTCAAAAATTAACTCTGTTTAATCGCTTTCAAACCTACTCTCTAAGGGGTTTTTCGGGGTGCTGAACACGAATCTGAAGTCCGTTTTTCGATAAAACGCTTCCTTCATGGTTATTTTCGCGTTTTTTCATCAAAATTGCTCAAAAATTAACTCTGTTTAATCGCTTTCAAACCTACTCTCTAAGGGGTTTTTCGGGGTGCTGAACACGAATCTGAAGTCCGTTTTTCGATAAAACGCTTCCTTCATGGTTATTTTCGCGTTTTTTCATCAAAATTGCTCAAAAATTAACTCTGTTTAATCGCTTTCAAACCTACTCTCTAAGGGGTTTTTCGGGGTGCTGAACACGAATCTGAAGTCCGTTTTTCGATAAAACGCTTCCTTCATGGTTATTTTCGCGTTTTTTCATCAAAATTGCTCAAAAATTAACTCTGTTTAATCGCTTTCAAACCTACTCTCTAAGGGGTTTTTCGGGGTGCTGAACACGAATCTGAAGTCCGTTTTTCGATAAAACGCTTCCTTCATGGTTATTTTCGCGTTTTTTCATCAAAATTGCTCAAAAATTAACTCTGTTTAATCGCTTTCAAACCTACTCTCTAAGGGGTTTTTCGGGGTGCTGAACACGAATCTGAAGTCCTTTTTCGATAAAACGCTTCCTTCATGGTTATTTTCGCGTTTTTTCATCAAAATTGCTCAAAAATTAACTCTGTTTAATCGCTTTCAAACCTACTCTCTAAGGGGTTTTTCGGGGTGCTGAACACGAATCTGAAGTCCGTTTTTCGATAAAACGCTTCCTTCATGGTTATTTTCGCGTTTTTTCATCAAAATTGCTCAAAAATTAACTCTGTTTAATCGCTTTCAAACCTACTCTCTAAGGGGTTTTTCGGGGTGCTGAACACGAATCTGAAGTCCGTTTTTCGATAAAACGCTTCCTTCATGGTTATTTTCGCGTTTTTTCATCAAAATTGCTCAAAAATTAACTCTGTTTAATCGCTTTCAAACCTACTCTCTAAGGGGTTTTTCGGGGTGCTGAACACGAATCTGAAGTCCGTTTTTCGATAAAACGCTTCCTTCATGGTTATTTTCGCGTTTTTTCATCAAAATTGCTCAAAAATTAACTCTGTTTAATCGCTTTCAAACCTACTCTCTAAGGGGTTTTTCGGGGTGCTGAACACGAATCTGAAGTCCGTTTTTCGATAAAACGCTTCCTTCATGGTTATTTTCGCGTTTTTTCATCAAAATTGCTCAAAAATTAACTCTGTTTAATCGCTTTCAAACCTACTCTCTAAGGGTTTTTCGGGGTGCTGAACACGAATCTGAAGTCCGTTTTTCGATAAAACGCTTCCTTCATGGTTATTTTCGCGTTTTTTCATCAAAATTGCTCAAAAATTAACTCTGTTTAATCGCTTTCAAACCTACTCTCTAAGGGGTTTTTCGGGGTGCTGAACACGAATCTGAAGTCCGTTTTTCGATAAAACGCTTCCTTCATGGTTATTTTCGCGTTTTTTCATCAAAATTGCTCAAAAATTAACTCTGTTTAATCGCTTTCAAACCTACTCTCTAAGGGGTTTTTCGGGGTGCTGAACACGAATCTGAAGTCCGTTTTTCGATAAAACGCTTCCTTCATGGTTATTTTCGCGTTTTTTCATCAAAATTGCTCAAAAATTAACTCTGTTTAATCGCTTTCAAACCTACTCTCTAAGGGGTTTTTCGGGGTGCTGAACACGAATCTGAAGTCCGTTTTTCGATAAAACGCTTCCTTCATGGTTATTTTCGCGTTTTTTCATCAAAATTGCTCAAAAATTAACTCTGTTTAATCGCTTTCAAACCTACTCTAAGGGGTTTTTCGGGGTGCTGAACACGAATCTGAAGTCCGTTTTTCGATAAAACGCTTCCTTCATGGTTATTTTCGCGTTTTTTCATCAAAATTGCTCAAAAATTAACTCTGTTTAATCGCTTTCAAACCTACTCTCTAAGGGTTTTTCGGGGTGCTGAACACGAATCTGAAGTCCGTTTTTCGATAAAACGCTTCCTTCATGGTTATTTTCGCGTTTTTTCATCAAAATTGCTCAAAAATTAACTCTGTTTAATCGCTTTCAAACCTACTCTCTAAGGGGTTTTTCGGGGTGCTGAACACGAATCTGAAGTCCGTTTTTCGATAAAACGCTTCCTTCATGGTTATTTTCGCGTTTTTTCATCAAAATTGCTCAAAAATTAACTCTGTTTAATCGCTTTCAAACCTACTCTCTAAGGGGTTTTTCGGGGTGCTGAACACGAATCTGAAGTCCGTTTTTCGATAAAACGCTTCCTTCATGGTTATTTTCGCGTTTTTTCATCAAAATTGCTCAAAAATTAACTCTGTTTAATCGCTTTCAAACCTACTCTCTAAGGGGTTTTTCGGGGTGCTGAACACGAATCTGAAGTCCGTTTTTCGATAAAACGCTTCCTTCATGGTTATTTTCGCGTTTTTTCATCAAAATTGCTCAAAAATTAACTCTGTTTAATCGCTTTCAAACCTACTCTCTAAGGGGTTTTTCGGGGTGCTGAACACGAATCTGAAGTCCGTTTTTCGATAAAACGCTTCCTTCATGGTTATTTTCGCGTTTTTTCATCAAAATTGCTCAAAAATTAACTCTGTTTAATCGCTTTCAAACCTACTCTCTAAGGGGTTTTTCGGGGTGCTGAACACGAATCTGAAGTCCTTTTTTCGATAAAACGCTTCCTTCATGGTTATTTTCGCGTTTTTTCATCAAAATTGCTCAAAAATTAACTCTGTTTAATCGCTTTCAAACCTACTCTCTAAGGGGTTTTTCGGGGTGCTGAACACGAATCTGAAGTCCGTTTTTCGATAAAACGCTTCCTTCATGGTTATTTTCGCGTTTTTTCATCAAAATTGCTCAAAAATTAACTCTGTTTAATCGCTTTCAAACCTACTCTCTAAGGGGTTTTTCGGGGTGCTGAACACGAATCTGAAGTCCGTTTTTCGATAAAACGCTTCCTTCATGGTTATTTTCGCGTTTTTTCATCAAAATTGCTCAAAAATTAACTCTGTTTAATCGCTTTCAAACCTACTCTCTAAGGGGTTTTTCGGGGTGCTGAACACGAATCTGAAGTCCGTTTTTCGATAAAACGCTTCCTTCATGGTTATTTTCGCGTTTTTTCATCAAAATTGCTCAAAAATTAACTCTGTTTAATCGCTTTCAAACCTACTCTCTAAGGGGTTTTTCGGGGTGCTGAACACGAATCTGAAGTCCGTTTTTCGATAAAACGCTTCCTTCATGGTTATTTTCGCGTTTTTTCATCAAAATTGCTCAAAAATTAACTCTGTTTAATCGCTTTCAAACCTACTCTCTAAGGGTTTTTCGGGGTGCTGAACACGAATCTGAAGTCCGTTTTTCGATAAAACGCTTCCTTCATGGTTATTTTCGCGTTTTTTCATCAAAATTGCTCAAAAATTAACTCTGTTTAATCGCTTTCAAACCTACTCTAAGGGGTTTTTCGGGGTGCTGAACACGAATCTGAAGTCCGTTTTTCGATAAAACGCTTCCTTCATGGTTATTTTCGCGTTTTTTCATCAAAATTGCTCAAAAATTAACTCTGTTTAATCGCTTTCAAACCTACTCTCTAAGGGGTTTTTCGGGGTGCTGAACACGAATCTGAAGTCCGTTTTTCGATAAAACGCTTCCTTCATGGTTATTTTCGCGTTTTTTCATCAAAATTGCTCAAAAATTAACTCTGTTTAATCGCTTTCAAACCTACTCTCTAAGGGGTTTTTCGGGGTGCTGAACACGAATCTGAAGTCCGTTTTTCGATAAAACGCTTCCTTCATGGTTATTTTCGCGTTTTTTCATCAAAATTGCTCAAAAATTAACTCTGTTTAATCGCTTTCAAACCTACTCTCTAAGGGGTTTTTCGGGGTGCTGAACACGAATCTGAAGTCCTTTTTTCGATAAAACGCTTCCTTCATGGTTATTTTCGCGTTTTTTCATCAAAATTGCTCAAAAATTAACTCTGTTTAATCGCTTTCAAACCTACTCTCTAAGGGGTTTTTCGGGGTGCTGAACACGAATCTGAAGTCCTTTTTCGATAAAACGCTTCCTTCATGGTTATTTTCGCGTTTTTTCATCAAAATTGCTCAAAAATTAACTCTGTTTAATCGCTTTCAAACCTACTCTAAGGGGTTTTTCGGGGTGCTGAACACGAATCTGAAGTCCGTTTTTCGATAAAACGCTTCCTTCATGGTTATTTTCGCGTTTTTTCATCAAAATTGCTCAAAAATTAACTCTGTTTAATCGCTTTCAAACCTACTCTCTAAGGGGTTTTTCGGGGTGCTGAACACGAATCTGAAGTCCGTTTTTCGATAAAACGCTTCCTTCATGGTTATTTTCGCGTTTTTTCATCAAAATTGCTCAAAAATTAACTCTGTTTAATCGCTTTCAAACCTACTCTCTAAGGGGTTTTTCGGGGTGCTGAACACGAATCTGAAGTCCGTTTTTCGATAAAACGCTTCCTTCATGGTTATTTTCGCGTTTTTTCATCAAAATTGCTCAAAAATTAACTCTGTTTAATCGCTTTCAAACCTACTCTCTAAGGGGTTTTTCGGGGTGCTGAACACGAATCTGAAGTCCGTTTTTCGATAAAACGCTTCCTTCATGGTTATTTTCGCGTTTTTTCATCAAAATTGCTCAAAAATTAACTCTGTTTAATCGCTTTCAAACCTACTCTCTAAGGGGTTTTTCGGGGTGCTGAACACGAATCTGAAGTCCGTTTTTCGATAAAACGCTTCCTTCATGGTTATTTTCGCGTTTTTTCATCAAAATTGCTCAAAAATTAACTCTGTTTAATCGCTTTCAAACCTACTCTCTAAGGGGTTTTTCGGGGTGCTGAACACGAATCTGAAGTCCGTTTTTCGATAAAACGCTTCCTTCATGGTTATTTTCGCGTTTTTTCATCAAAATTGCTCAAAAATTAACTCTGTTTAATCGCTTTCAAACCTACTCTCTAAGGGGTTTTTCGGGGTGCTGAACACGAATCTGAAGTCCGTTTTTCGATAAAACGCTTCCTTCATGGTTATTTTCGCGTTTTTTCATCAAAATTGCTCAAAAATTAACTCTGTTTAATCGCTTTCAAACCTACTCTCTAAGGGGTTTTTCGGGGTGCTGAACACGAATCTGAAGTCCGTTTTTCGATAAAACGCTTCCTTCATGGTTATTTTCGCGTTTTTTCATCAAAATTGCTCAAAAATTAACTCTGTTTAATCGCTTTCAAACCTACTCTCTAAGGGGTTTTTCGGGGTGCTGAACACGAATCTGAAGTCCGTTTTTCGATAAAACGGTTATTTTCGCGTTTTTTCATCAAAATTGCTCAAAAATTAACTCTGTTTAATCGCTTTCAAACCTACTCTCTAAGGGGTTTTTCGGGGTGCTGAACACGAATCTGAAGTCCGTTTTTCGATAAAACGCTTCCTTCATGGTTATTCGCGTTTTTTCATCAAAATTGCTCAAAAATTAACTCTGTTTAATCGCTTTCAAACCTACTCTCTAAGGGGTTTTTCGGGGTGCTGAACACGAATCTGAAGTCCGTTTTTCGATAAAACGCTTCCTTCATGGTTATTTTCGCGTTTTTTCATCAAAATTGCTCAAAAATTAACTCTGTTTAATCGCTTTCAAACCTACTCTCTAAGGGGTTTTTCGGGGTGCTGAACACGAATCTGAAGTCCGTTTTTCGATAAAACGCTTCCTTCATGGTTATTTTCGCGTTTTTTCATCAAAATTGCTCAAAAATTAACTCTGTTTAATCGCTTTCAAACCTACTCTCTAAGGGGTTTTTCGGGGTGCTGAACACGAATCTGAAGTCCGTTTTTCGATAAAACGCTTCCTTCATGGTTATTTTCGCGTTTTTTCATCAAAATTGCTCAAAAATTAACTCTGTTTAATCGCTTTCAAACCTACTCTCTAAGGGGTTTTTCGGGGTGCTGAACACGAATCTGAAGTCCGTTTTTCGATAAAACGCTTCCTTCATGGTTATTTTCGCGTTTTTTCATCAAAATTGCTCAAAAATTAACTCTGTTTAATCGCTTTCAAACCTACTCTCTAAGGGGTTTTTCGGGGTGCTGAACACGAATCTGAAGTCCGTTTTTCGATAAAACGCTTCCTTCATGGTTATTTTCGCGTTTTTTCATCAAAATTGCTCAAAAATTAACTCTGTTTAATCGCTTTCAAACCTACTCTCTAAGGGGTTTTTCGGGGTGCTGAACACGAATCTGAAGTCCGTTTTTCGATAAAACGCTTCCTTCATGGTTATTTTCGCGTTTTTTCATCAAAATTGCTCAAAAATTAACTCTGTTTAATCGCTTTCAAACCTACTCTCTAAGGGGTTTTTCGGGGTGCTGAACACGAATCTGAAGTCCGTTTTTCGATAAAACGCTTCCTTCATGGTTATTTTCGCGTTTTTTCATCAAAATTGCTCAAAAATTAACTCTGTTTAATCGCTTTCAAACCTACTCTCTAAGGGGTTTTTCGGGGTGCTGAACACGAATCTGAAGTCCGTTTTTCGATAAAACGCTTCCTTCATGGTTATTTTCGCGTTTTTTCATCAAAATTGCTCAAAAATTAACTCTGTTTAATCGCTTTCAAACCTACTCTCTAAGGGGTTTTTCGGGGTGCTGAACACGAATCTGAAGTCCGTTTTTCGATAAAACGCTTCCTTCATGGTTATTTTCGCGTTTTTTCATCAAAATTGCTCAAAAATTAACTCTGTTTAATCGCTTTCAAACCTACTCTAAGGGGTTTTTCGGGGTGCTGAACACGAATCTGAAGTCCGTTTTTCGATAAAACGCTTCCTTCATGGTTATTTTCGCGTTTTTTCATCAAAATTGCTCAAAAATTAACTCTGTTTAATCGCTTTCAAACCTACTCTCTAAGGGGTTTTTCGGGGTGCTGAACACGAATCTGAAGTCCGTTTTTCGATAAAACGCTTCCTTCATGGTTATTTTCGCGTTTTTTCATCAAAATTGCTCAAAAATTAACTCTGTTTAATCGCTTTCAAACCTACTCTCTAAGGGGTTTTTCGGGGTGCTGAACACGAATCTGAAGTCCGTTTTTCGATAAAACGCTTCCTTCATGGTTATTTTCGCGTTTTTTCATCAAAATTGCTCAAAAATTAACTCTGTTTAATCGCTTTCAAACCTACTCTCTAAGGGGTTTTTCGGGGTGCTGAACACGAATCTGAAGTCCGTTTTTCGATAAAACGCTTCCTTCATGGTTATTTTCGCGTTTTTTCATCAAAATTGCTCAAAAATTAACTCTGTTTAATCGCTTTCAAACCTACTCTCTAAGGGGTTTTTCGGGGTGCTGAACACGAATCTGAAGTCCGTTTTTCGATAAAACGCTTCCTTCATGGTTATTTTCGCGTTTTTTCATCAAAATTGCTCAAAAATTAACTCTGTTTAATCGCTTTCAAACCTACTCTCTAAGGGGTTTTTCGGGGTGCTGAACACGAATCTGAAGTCCGTTTTTCGATAAAACGCTTCCTTCATGGTTATTTTCGCGTTTTTTCATCAAAATTGCTCAAAAATTAACTCTGTTTAATCGCTTTCAAACCTACTCTCTAAGGGGTTTTTCGGGGTGCTGAACACGAATCTGAAGTCCGTTTTTCGATAAAACGCTTCCTTCATGGTTATTTTCGCGTTTTTTCATCAAAATTGCTCAAAAATTAACTCTGTTTAATCGCTTTCAAACCTACTCTCTAAGGGGTTTTTCGGGGTGCTGAACACGAATCTGAAGTCCGTTTTTCGATAAAACGCTTCCTTCATGGTTATTTTCGCGTTTTTTCATCAAAATTGCTCAAAAATTAACTCTGTTTAATCGCTTTCAAACCTACTCTCTAAGGGGTTTTTCGGGGTGCTGAACACGAATCTGAAGTCCGTTTTTCGATAAAACGCTTCCTTCATGGTTATTTTCGCGTTTTTTCATCAAAATTGCTCAAAAATTAACTCTGTTTAATCGCTTTCAAACCTACTCTCTAAGGGGTTTTTCGGGGTGCTGAACACGAATCTGAAGTCCGTTTTTCGATAAAACGCTTCCTTCATGGTTATTTTCGCGTTTTTTCATCAAAATTGCTCAAAAATTAACTCTGTTTAATCGCTTTCAAACCTACTCTCTAAGGGGTTTTTCGGGGTGCTGAACACGAATCTGAAGTCCGTTTTTCGATAAAACGCTTCCTTCATGGTTATTTTCGCGTTTTTTCATCAAAATTGCTCAAAAATTAACTCTGTTTAATCGCTTTCAAACCTACTCTCTAAGGGGTTTTTCGGGGTGCTGAACACGAATCTGAAGTCCGTTTTTCGATAAAACGCTTCCTTCATGGTTATTTTCGCGTTTTTTCATCAAAATTGCTCAAAAATTAACTCTGTTTAATCGCTTTCAAACCTACTCTCTAAGGGGTTTTTCGGGGTGCTGAACACGAATCTGAAGTCCGTTTTTCGATAAAACGCTTCCTTCATGGTTATTTTCGCGTTTTTTCATCAAAATTGCTCAAAAATTAACTCTGTTTAATCGCTTTCAAACCTACTCTCTAAGGGGTTTTTCGGGGTGCTGAACACGAATCTGAAGTCCGTTTTTCGATAAAACGCTTCCTTCATGGTTATTTTCGCGTTTTTTCATCAAAATTGCTCAAAAATTAACTCTGTTTAATCGCTTTCAAACCTACTCTCTAAGGGGTTTTTCGGGGTGCTGAACACGAATCTGAAGTCCGTTTTTCGATAAAACGCTTCCTTCATGGTTATTTTCGCGTTTTTTCATCAAAATTGCTCAAAAATTAACTCTGTTTAATCGCTTTCAAACCTACTCTCTAAGGGGTTTTTCGGGGTGCTGAACACGAATCTGAAGTCCGTTTTTCGATAAAACGCTTCCTTCATGGTTATTTTCGCGTTTTTTCATCAAAATTGCTCAAAAATTAACTCTGTTTAATCGCTTTCAAACCTACTCTCTAAGGGGTTTTTCGGGGTGCTGAACACGAATCTGAAGTCCGTTTTTCGATAAAACGCTTCCTTCATGGTTATTTTCGCGTTTTTTCATCAAAATTGCTCAAAAATTAACTCTGTTTAATCGCTTTCAAACCTACTCTCTAAGGGGTTTTTCGGGGTGCTGAACACGAATCTGAAGTCCGTTTTTCGATAAAACGCTTCCTTCATGGTTATTTTCGCGTTTTTTCATCAAAATTGCTCAAAAATTAACTCTGTTTAATCGCTTTCAAACCTACTCTCTAAGGGGTTTTTCGGGGTGCTGAACACGAATCTGAAGTCCGTTTTTCGATAAAACGCTTCCTTCATGGTTATTTTCGCGTTTTTTCATCAAAATTGCTCAAAAATTAACTCTGTTTAATCGCTTTCAAACCTACTCTCTAAGGGGTTTTTCGGGGTGCTGAACACGAATCTGAAGTCCGTTTTTCGATAAAACGCTTCCTTCATGGTTATTTTCGCGTTTTTTCATCAAAATTGCTCAAAAATTAACTCTGTTTAATCGCTTTCAAACCTACTCTCTAAGGGGTTTTCGGGGTGCTGAACACGAATCTGAAGTCCGTTTTTCGATAAAACGCTTCCTTCATGGTTATTTTCGCGTTTTTTCATCAAAATTGCTCAAAAATTAACTCTGTTTAATCGCTTTCAAACCTACTCTCTAAGGGGTTTTTCGGGGTGCTGAACACGAATCTGAAGTCCGTTTTTCGATAAAACGCTTCCTTCATGGTTATTTTCGCGTTTTTTCATCAAAATTGCTCAAAAATTAACTCTGTTTAATCGCTTTCAAACCTACTCTCTAAGGGGTTTTTCGGGGTGCTGAATAACTCTGTTTAATCGCTTTCAAACCTACTCTCTAAGGGGTTTTTCGGGGTGCTGAACACGAATCTGAAGTCCGTTTTTCGATAAAACGCTTCCTTCATGGTTATTTTCGCGTTTTTTCATCAAAATTGCTCAAAAATTAACTCTGTTTAATCGCTTTCAAACCTACTCTCTAAGGGGTTTTTCGGGGTGCTGAACACGAATCTGAAGTCCGTTTTTCGATAAAACGCTTCCTTCATGGTTATTTTCGCGTTTTTTCATCAAAATTGCTCAAAAATTAAACTCTGTTTAATCGCTTTCAAACCTACTCTCTAAGGGGTTTTTCGGGGTGCTGAACACGAATCTGAAGTCCGTTTTTCGATAAAACGCTTCCTTCATGGTTATTTTCGCGTTTTTTCATCAAAATTGCTCAAAAATAAACTCTGTTTAATCGCTTTCAAACCTACTCTCTAAGGGGTTTTTCGGGGTGCTGAACACGAATCTGAAGTCCGTTTTTCGATAAAACGCTTCCTTCATGGTTATTTTCGCGTTTTTTCATCAAAATTGCTCAAAAATAAACTCTGTTTAATCGCTTTCAAACCTACTCTCTAAGGGGTTTTTCGGGGTGCTGAACACGAATCTGAAGTCCGTTTTTCGATAAAACGCTTCCTTCATGGTTATTTTCGCGTTTTTTCATCAAAATTGCTCAAAAATTAACTCTGTTTAATCGCTTTCAAACCTACTCTCTAAGGGGTTTTTCGGGGTGCTGAACACGAATCTGAAGTCCGTTTTTCGATAAAACGCTTCCTTCATGGTTATTTTCGCGTTTTTTCATCAAAATTGCTCAAAAATTAACTCTGTTTAATCGCTTTCAAACCTACTCTCTAAGGGGTTTTTCGGGGTGCTGAACACGAATCTGAAGTCCGTTTTTCGATAAAACGCTTCCTTCATGGTTATTTTCGCGTTTTTTCATCAAAATTGCTCAAAAATAAACTCTGTTTAATCGCTTTCAAACCTACTCTCTAAGGGGTTTTTCGGGGTGCTGAACACGAATCTGAAGTCCGTTTTTCGATAAAACGCTTCCTTCATGGTTATTTTCGCGTTTTTTCATGCTCAAAAATTAACTCTGTTTAATCGCTTTCAAACCTACTCTCTAAGGGGTTTTTCGGGGTGCTGAACACGAATCTGAAGTCCGTTTTTCGATAAAACGCTTCCTTCATGGTTATTTTCGCGTTTTTTCATCAAAATTGCTCAAAAATTAACTCTGTTTAATCGCTTTCAAACCTACTCTCTAAGGGGTTTTTCGGGGTGCTGAACACGAATCTGAAGTCCGTTTTTCGATAAAACGCTTCCTTCATGGTTATTTTCGCGTTTTTTCATCAAAATTGCTCACAAATTAACTCTGTTTAATCGCTTTCAAACCTACTCTCTAAGGGGTTTTTCGGAGTGCTGAACACGAATCTGACGTCCGTTTT
>JAVIWC010001002.1:0-23189 GCA_031894815.1 Creontiades dilutus | reverse complement strand
AAGTTAATTTTTGAGCAATTTTGATGAAAAAACGCGAAAATAACCATGAAGGAAGCGTTTTATCGAAAAAAGGACTTCAGATTCGTGTTCAGCACCCCGAAAAACCCCTTAGAGAGTAGGTTTGAAAGCGATTAAACAGAGTTAATTTTTGAGCAATTTTGATGAAAAAACGCGAAAATAACCATGAAGGAAGCGTTTTATCGAAAAAAGGACTTCAGATTCGTGTTCAGCACACCCCCGAAAACCCCTTAGAGAGTAGGTTTGAAAGCGATTAAACAGAGTTAATTTTTGAGCAATTTTGATGAAAAAACGCGAAAATAACCATGAAGGAAGCGTTTTATCGAAAAAAGGACTTCAGATTCGTGTTCAGCACCCCGAAAAACCCCTTAGAGAGTAGGTTTGAAAGCGATTAAACAGAGTTAATTTTTGAGCAATTTTGATGAAAAAACGCGAAAATAACCATGAAGGAAGCGTTTTATCGAAAAACGGACTTCAGATTCGTGTTCAGCACCCCGAAAAACCCCTTAGAGAGTAGGTTTGAAAGCGATTAAACAGAGTTAATTTTTGAGCAATTTTGATGAAAAAACGCGAAAATAACCATGAAGGAAGCGTTTTATCGAAAAAGGACTTCAGATTCGTGTTCAGCACCCCGAAAAACCCCTTAGAGAGTAGGTTTGAAAGCGATTAAACAGAGTTAATTTTTGAGCAATTTTGATGAAAAAACGCGAAAATAACCATGAAGGAAGCGTTTTATCGAAAAACGGACTTCAGATTCGTGTTCAGCACCCCGAAAAACCCCTTAGAGAGTAGGTTTGAAAGCGATTAAACAGAGTTAATTTTTGAGCAATTTTGATGAAAAAACGCGAAAATAACCATGAAGGAAGCGTTTTATCGAAAAACGGACTTCAGATTCGTGTTCAGCACCCCGAAAAACCCCTTAGAGAGTAGGTTTGAAAGCGATTAAACAGAGTTAATTTTTGAGCAATTTTGATGAAAAAACGCGAAAATAACCATGAAGGAAGCGTTTTATCGAAAAAAGGGACTTCAGATTCGTGTTCAGCACCCCGAAAAACCCCTTAGAGAGTAGGTTTGAAAGCGATTAAACAGAGTTAATTTTTGAGCAATTTTGTAGGTTTGAAAGCGATTAAACAGAGTTAATTTTTGAGCAATTTTGATGAAAAAACGCGAAAATAACCATGAAGGAAGCGTTTTATCGAAAAAAGGACTTCAGATTCGTGTTCAGCACCCCGAAAAACCCCTTAGAGAGTAGGTTTGAAAGCGATTAAACAGAGTTAATTTTTGAGCAATTTTGATGAAAAAACGCGAAAATAACCATGAAGGAAGCGTTTTATCGAAAAACGGACTTCAGATTCGTGTTCAGCACCCCGAAAAACCCCTTAGAGAGTAGGTTTGAAAGCGATTAAACAGAGTTAATTTTTGAGCAATTTTGATGAAAAAACGCGAAAATAACCATGAAGGAAGCGTTTTATCGAAAAAAGGACTTCAGATTCGTGTTCAGCACCCCGAAAAACCCCTTAGAGAGTAGGTTTGAAAGCGATTAAACAGAGTTAATTTTTGAGCAATTTTGATGAAAAAACGCGAAAATAACCATGAAGGAAGCGTTTTATCGAAAAACGGACTTCAGATTCGTGTTCAGCACCCCGAAAACCCCTTAGAGAGTAGGTTTGAAAGCGATTAAACAGAGTTAATTTTTGAGCAATTTTGATGAAAAAACGCGAAAATAACCATGAAGGAAGCGTTTTATCGAAAAACGGACTTCAGATTCGTGTTCAGCACCCCGAAAAACCCCTTAGAGAGTAGGTTTGAAAGCGATTAAACAGAGTTAATTTTTGAGCAATTTTGATGAAAAAACGCGAAAATAACCATGAAGGAAGCGTTTTATCGAAAAACGGACTTCAGATTCGTGTTCAGCACCCCGAAAAACCCCTTAGAGAGTAGGTTTGAAAGCGATTAAACAGAGTTAATTTTTGAGCAATTTTGATGAAAAAACGCGAAAATAACCATGAAGGAAGCGTTTTATCGAAAAATGGACTTCAGTTTGAGCAATTTTGGAAAACCCCTTAGAGAGTAGGTTTGAAAGCGATTAAACAGAGTTAATTTTTGAGCAATTTTGATGAAAAAACGCGAAAATAACCATGAAGGAAGCGTTTTATCGAAAAACGGACTTCAGATTCGTGTTCAGCACCCCGAAAACCCCTTAGAGAGTAGGTTTGAAAGCGATTAAACAGAGTTAATTTTTGAGCAATTTTGATGAAAAAACGCGAAAATAACCATGAAGGAAGCGTTTTATCGAAAAACGGACTTCAGATTCGTGTTCAGCACCCCCCCTTAGAGTAGGTTTGAAAGCGAAAACCCCTTAAGAGAGTAGTTTTGAAAGCGATTAAACAGAGTTAATTTTTGAGCAATTTTGATGAAAAAACGCGAAAATAACCATGAAGGAAGCGTTTTATCGAAAAACGGACTTCAGATTCGTGTTCAGCACCCCGAAAAACCCCTTAGAGAGTAGGTTTGAAAGCGATTAAACAGAGTTAATTTTTGAGCAATTTTGATGAAAAAACGCGAAAATAACCATGAAGGAAGCGTTTTATCGAAAAACGGACTTCAGATTCGTGTTCAGCACCCCGAAAAACCCCTTAGAGAGTAGGTTTGAAAGCGATTAAACAGAGTTAATTTTTGAGCAATTTTGATGAAAAAACGCGAAAATAACCATGAAGGAAGCGTTTTATCGAAAAACGGACTTCAGATTCGTGTTCAGCACCCCGAAAAACCCCTTAGAGAGTAGGTTTGAAAGCGATTAAACAGAGTTAATTTTTGAGCAATTTTGATGAAAAAACGCGAAAATAACCATGAAGGAAGCGTTTTATCGAAAAACGGACTTCAGATTCGTGTTCAGCACCCCGAAAAACCCCTTAGAGAGTAGGTTTGAAAGCGATTAAACAGAGTTAATTTTTGAGCAATTTTGATGAAAAAACGCGAAAATAACCATGAAGGAAGCGTTTTATCGAAAAACGGACTTCAGATTCGTGTTCAGCACCCCGAAAAACCCCTTAGAGAGTAGGTTTGAAAGCGATTAAACAGAGTTAATTTTTGAGCAATTTTGATGAAAAAACGCGAAAATAACCATGAAGGAAGCGTTTTATCGAAAAACGGACTTCAGATTCGTGTTCAGCACCCCGAAAAACCCCTTAGAGAGTAGGTTTGAAAGCGATTAAACAGAGTTAATTTTTGAGCAATTTTGATGAAAAAACGCGAAAATAACCATGAAGGAAGCGTTTTATCGAAAAACGGACTTCAGATTCGTGTTCAGCACCCCGAAAAACCCCTTAGAGAGTAGGTTTGAAAGCGATTAAACAGAGTTAATTTTTGAGCAATTTTGATGAAAAAACGCGAAAATAACCATGAAGGAAGCGTTTTATCGAAAAACGGACTTCAGATTCGTGTTCAGCACCCCGAAAACCCCTTAGAGAGTAGGTTTGAAAGCGATTAAACAGAGTTAATTTTTGAGCAATTTTGATGAAAAAACGCGAAAATAACCATGAAGGAAGCGTTTTATCGAAAAACGGACTTCAGATTCGTGTTCAGCACCCCGAAAACCCCTTAGAGAGTAGGTTTGAAAGCGATTAAACAGAGTTAATTTTTGAGCAATTTTGATGAAAAAACGCGAAAATAACCATGAAGGAAGCGTTTTATCGAAAAACGGACTTCAGATTCGTGTTCAGCACCCCGAAAAACCCTTAGAGAGTAGGTTTGAAAGCGATTAAACAGAGTTAATTTTTGAGCAATTTTGATGAAAAAACGCGAAAATAACCATGAAGGAAGCGTTTTATCGAAAAAAGGACTTCAGATTCGTGTTCAGCACCCCGAAAAACCCTTAGAGAGTAGGTTTGAAAGCGATTAAACAGAGTTAATTTTTGAGCAATTTTGATGAAAAAACGCGAAAATAACCATGAAGGAAGCGTTTTATCGAAAAAAGGACTTCAGATTCGTGTTCAGCACCCCGAAAAACCCCTTAGAGAGTAGGTTTGAAAGCGATTAAACAGAGTTAATTTTTGAGCAATTTTGATGAAAAAACGCGAAAATAACCATGAAGGAAGCGTTTTATCGAAAAACGGACTTCAGATTCGTGTTCAGCACCCCGAAAAACCCCTTAGAGAGTAGGTTTGAAAGCGATTAAACAGAGTTAATTTTTGAGCAATTTTGATGAAAAAACGCGAAAATAACCATGAAGGAAGCGTTTTATCGAAAAAAGGACTTCAGATTCGTGTTCAGCACCCCGAAAAACCCCTTAGAGAGTAGGTTTGAAAGCGATTAAACAGAGTTAATTTTTGAGCAATTTTGATGAAAAAACGCGAAAATAACCATGAAGGAAGCGTTTTATCGAAAAAAGGACTTCAGATTCGTGTTCAGCACCCCGAAAAACCCCTTAGAGAGTAGGTTTGAAAGCGATTAAACAGAGTTAATTTTTGAGCAATTTTGATGAAAAAACGCGAAAATAACCATGAAGGAAGCGTTTTATCGAAAAACGGACTTCAGATTCGTGTTCAGCACCCCGAAAACCCCTTAGAGAGTAGGTTTGAAAGCGATTAAACAGAGTTAATTTTTGAGCAATTTTGATGAAAAAACGCGAAAATAACCATGAAGGAAGCGTTTTATCGAAAAAAGGACTTCAGATTCGTGTTCAGCACCCCGAAAAACCCCTTAGAGAGTAGGTTTGAAAGCGATTAAACAGAGTTAATTTTTGAGCAATTTTGATGAAAAAACGCGAAAATAACCATGAAGGAAGCGTTTTATCGAAAAACGGACTTCAGATTCGTGTTCAGCACCCCGAAAAACCCCTTAGAGAGTAGGTTTGAAAGCGATTAAACAGAGTTAATTTTTGAGCAATTTTGATGAAAAAACGCGAAAATAACCATGAAGGAAGCGTTTTATCGAAAAACGGACTTCAGATTCGTGTTCAGCACCCCGAAAAACCCCTTAGAGAGTAGGTTTGAAAGCGATTAAACAGAGTTAATTTTTGAGCAATTTTGATGAAAAAACGCGAAAATAACCATGAAGGAAGCGTTTTATCGAAAAACGGACTTCAGATTCGTGTTCAGCACCCCGAAAAACCCCTTAGAGAGTAGGTTTGAAAGCGATTAAACAGAGTTAATTTTTGAGCAATTTTGATGAAAAAACGCGAAAATAACCATGAAGGAAGCGTTTTATCGAAAAACGGACTTCAGATTCGTGTTCAGCACCCCGAAAAACCCCTTAGAGAGTAGGTTTGAAAGCGATTAAACAGAGTTAATTTTTGAGCAATTTTGATGAAAAAACGCGAAAATAACCATGAAGGAAGCGTTTTATCGAAAAACGGACTTCAGATTCGTGTTCAGCACCCCGAAAAACCCCTTAGAGAGTAGGTTTGAAAGCGATTAAACAGAGTTAATTTTTGAGCAATTTTGATGAAAAAACGCGAAAATAACCATGAAGGAAGCGTTTTATCGAAAAACGGACTTCAGATTCGTGTTCAGCACCCCGAAAAACCCCTTAGAGAGTAGGTTTGAAAGCGATTAAACAGAGTTAATTTTTGAGCAATTTTGATGAAAAAACGCGAAAATAACCATGAAGGAAGCGTTTTATCGAAAAACGGACTTCAGATTCGTGTTCAGCACCCCGAAAAACCCCTTAGAGAGTAGGTTTGAAAGCGATTAAACAGAGTTAATTTTTGAGCAATTTTGATGAAAAAACGCGAAAATAACCATGAAGGAAGCGTTTTATCGAAAAACGGACTTCAGATTCGTGTTCAGCACCCCGAAAAACCCCTTAGAGAGTAGGTTTGAAAGCGATTAAACAGAGTTAATTTTTGAGCAATTTTGATGAAAAAACGCGAAAATAACCATGAAGGAAGCGTTTTATCGAAAAACGGACTTCAGATTCGTGTTCAGCACCCCGAAAAACCCCTTAGAGAGTAGGTTTGAAAGCGATTAAACAGAGTTAATTTTTGAGCAATTTTGATGAAAAAACGCGAAAATAACCATGAAGGAAGCGTTTTATCGAAAAAAGGACTTCAGATTCGTGTTCAGCACCCCGAAAAACCCCTTAGAGAGTAGGTTTGAAAGCGATTAAACAGAGTTAATTTTTGAGCAATTTTGATGAAAAAACGCGAAAATAACCATGAAGGAAGCGTTTTATCGAAAAAAGGACTTCAGATTCGTGTTCAGCACCCCGAAAAACCCCTTAGAGAGTAGGTTTGAAAGCGATTAAACAGAGTTAATTTTTGAGCAATTTTGATGAAAAAACGCGAAAATAACCATGAAGGAAGCGTTTTATCGAAAAAAGGACTTCAGATTCGTGTTCAGCACCCCGAAAAACCCCTTAGAGAGTAGGTTTGAAAGCGATTAAACAGAGTTAATTTTTGAGCAATTTTGATGAAAAAACGCGAAAATAACCATGAAGGAAGCGTTTTATCGAAAAACGGACTTCAGATTCGTGTTCAGCACCCCGAAAAACCCCTTAGAGAGTAGGTTTGAAAGCGATTAAACAGAGTTAATTTTTGAGCAATTTTGATGAAAAAACGCGAAAATAACCATGAAGGAAGCGTTTTATCGAAAAAAGGACTTCAGATTCGTGTTCAGCACCCCGAAAAACCCTTAGAGAGTAGGTTTGAAAGCGATTAAACAGAGTTAATTTTTGAGCAATTTTGATGAAAAAACGCGAAAATAACCATGAAGGAAGCGTTTTATCGAAAAACGGACTTCAGATTCGTGTTCAGCACCCCGAAAAACCCCTTAGAGAGTAGGTTTGAAAGCGATTAAACAGAGTTAATTTTTGAGCAATTTTGATGAAAAAACGCGAAAATAACCATGAAGGAAGCGTTTTATCGAAAAAAGGACTTCAGATTCGTGTTCAGCACCCCGAAAAACCCCTTAGAGAGTAGGTTTGAAAGCGATTAAACAGAGTTAATTTTTGAGCAATTTTGATGAAAAAACGCGAAAATAACCATGAAGGAAGCGTTTTATCGAAAAAAGGACTTCAGATTCGTGTTCAGCACCCCGAAAAACCCCTTAGAGAGTAGGTTTGAAAGCGATTAAACAGAGTTAATTTTTGAGCAATTTTGATGAAAAAACGCGAAAATAACCATGAAGGAAGCGTTTTATCGAAAAACGGACTTCAGATTCGTGTTCAGCACCCCGAAAAACCCCTTAGAGAGTAGGTTTGAAAGCGATTAAACAGAGTTAATTTTTGAGCAATTTTGATGAAAAAACGCGAAAATAACCATGAAGGAAGCGTTTTATCGAAAAACGGACTTCAGATTCGTGTTCAGCACCCCGAAAAACCCCTTAGAGAGTAGGTTTGAAAGCGATTAAACAGAGTTAATTTTTGAGCAATTTTGATGAAAAAACGCGAAAATAACCATGAAGGAAGCGTTTTATCGAAAAAAGGACTTCAGATTCGTGTTCAGCACCCCGAAAAACCCCTTAGAGAGTAGGTTTGAAAGCGATTAAACAGAGTTAATTTTTGAGCAATTTTGATGAAAAAACGCGAAAATAACCATGAAGGAAGCGTTTTATCGAAAAAAGGACTTCAGATTCGTGTTCAGCACCCCGAAAAAACCCCTTAGAGAGTAGGTTTGAAAGCGATTAAACAGAGTTAATTTTTGAGCAATTTTGATGAAAAAACGCGAAAATAACCATGAAGGAAGCGTTTTATCGAAAAAAGGACTTCAGATTCGTGTTCAGCACCCCGAAAAACCCCTTAGAGAGTAGGTTTGAAAGCGATTAAACAGAGTTAATTTTTGAGCAATTTTGATGAAAAAACGCGAAAATAACCATGAAGGAAGCGTTTTATCGAAAAAAGGACTTCAGATTCGTGTTCAGCACCCCGAAAAACCCCTTAGAGAGTAGGTTTGAAAGCGATTAAACAGAGTTAATTTTTGAGCAATTTTGATGAAAAAACGCGAAAATAACCATGAAGGAAGCGTTTTATCGAAAAAAGGACTTCAGATTCGTGTTCAGCACCCCGAAAAACCCTTAGAGAGTAGGTTTGAAAGCGATTAAACAGAGTTAATTTTTGAGCAATTTTGATGAAAAAACGCGAAAATAACCATGAAGGAAGCGTTTTATCGAAAAACGGACTTCAGATTCGTGTTCAGCACCCCGAAAAACCCCTTAGAGAGTAGGTTTGAAAGCGATTAAACAGAGTTAATTTTTGAGCAATTTTGATGAAAAAACGCGAAAATAACCATGAAGGAAGCGTTTTATCGAAAAAAGGACTTCAGATTCGTGTTCAGCACCCCGAAAAACCCCTTAGAGAGTAGGTTTGAAAGCGATTAAACAGAGTTAATTTTTGAGCAATTTTGATGAAAAAACGCGAAAATAACCATGAAGGAAGCGTTTTATCGAAAAACGGACTTCAGATTCGTGTTCAGCACCCCGAAAAACCCTTAGAGAGTAGGTTTGAAAGCGATTAAACAGAGTTAATTTTTGAGCAATTTTGATGAAAAAACGCGAAAATAACCATGAAGGAAGCGTTTTATCGAAAAACGGACTTCAGATTCGTGTTCAGCACCCCGAAAAACCCCTTAGAGAGTAGGTTTGAAAGCGATTAAACAGAGTTAATTTTTGAGCAATTTTGATGAAAAAACGCGAAAATAACCATGAAGGAAGCGTTTTATCGAAAAACGGACTTCAGATTCGTGTTCAGCACCCCGAAAAACCCCTTAGAGAGTAGGTTTGAAAGCGATTAAACAGAGTTAATTTTTGAGCAATTTTGATGAAAAAACGCGAAAATAACCATGAAGGAAGCGTTTTATCGAAAAAAGGACTTCAGATTCGTGTTCAGCACCCCGAAAAACCCCTTAGAGAGTAGGTTTGAAAGCGATTAAACAGAGTTAATTTTTGAGCAATTTTGATGAAAAAACGCGAAAATAACCATGAAGGAAGCGTTTTATCGAAAAAAGGACTTCAGATTCGTGTTCAGCACCCCGAAAAACCCCTTAGAGAGTAGGTTTGAAAGCGATTAAACAGAGTTAATTTTTGAGCAATTTTGATGAAAAAACGCGAAAATAACCATGAAGGAAGCGTTTTATCGAAAAACGGACTTCAGATTCGTGTTCAGCACCCCGAAAAACCCCTTAGAGAGTAGGTTTGAAAGCGATTAAACAGAGTTAATTTTTGAGCAATTTTGATGAAAAAACGCGAAAATAACCATGAAGGAAGCGTTTTATCGAAAAAAGGACTTCAGATTCGTGTTCAGCACCCCGAAAAACCCCTTAGAGAGTAGGTTTGAAAGCGATTAAACAGAGTTAATTTTTGAGCAATTTTGATGAAAAAACGCGAAAATAACCATGAAGGAAGCGTTTTATCGAAAAAAGGACTTCAGATTCGTGTTCAGCACCCCGAAAACCCCTTAGAGAGTAGGTTTGAAAGCGATTAAACAGAGTTAATTTTTGAGCAATTTTGATGAAAAAACGCGAAAATAACCATGAAGGAAGCGTTTTATCGAAAAACGGACTTCAGATTCGTGTTCAGCACCCCGAAAAACCCCTTAGAGAGTAGGTTTGAAAGCGATTAAACAGAGTTAATTTTTGAGCAATTTTGATGAAAAAACGCGAAAATAACCATGAAGGAAGCGTTTTATCGAAAAACGGACTTCAGATTCGTGTTCAGCACCCCGAAAAACCCCTTAGAGAGTAGGTTTGAAAGCGATTAAACAGAGTTAATTTTTGAGCAATTTTGATGAAAAAACGCGAAAATAACCATGAAGGAAGCGTTTTATCGAAAAACGGACTTCAGATTCGTGTTCAGCACCCCGAAAAACCCCTTAGAGAGTAGGTTTGAAAGCGATTAAACAGAGTTAATTTTTGAGCAATTTTGATGAAAAAACGCGAAAATAACCATGAAGGAAGCGTTTTATCGAAAAAAGGACTTCAGATTCGTGTTCAGCACCCCGAAAAACCCCTTAGAGAGTAGGTTTGAAAGCGATTAAACAGAGTTAATTTTTGAGCAATTTTGATGAAAAAACGCGAAAATAACCATGAAGGAAGCGTTTTATCGAAAAACGGACTTCAGATTCGTGTTCAGCACCCCGAAAAACCCCTTAGAGAGTAGGTTTGAAAGCGATTAAACAGAGTTAATTTTTGAGCAATTTTGATGAAAAAACGCGAAAATAACCATGAAGGAAGCGTTTTATCGAAAAACGGACTTCAGATTCGTGTTCAGCACCCCGAAAAACCCCTTAGAGAGTAGGTTTGAAAGCGATTAAACAGAGTTAATTTTTGAGCAATTTTGATGAAAAAACGCGAAAATAACCATGAAGGAAGCGTTTTATCGAAAAACGGACTTCAGATTCGTGTTCAGCACCCCGAAAAACCCCTTAGAGAGTAGGTTTGAAAGCGATTAAACAGAGTTAATTTTTGAGCAATTTTGATGAAAAAACGCGAAAATAACCATGAAGGAAGCGTTTTATCGAAAAAAGGACTTCAGATTCGTGTTCAGCACCCCGAAAAACCCCTTAGAGAGTAGGTTTGAAAGCGATTAAACAGAGTTAATTTTTGAGCAATTTTGATGAAAAAACGCGAAAATAACCATGAAGGAAGCGTTTTATCGAAAAAAGGACTTCAGATTCGTGTTCAGCACCCCGAAAAACCCCTTAGAGAGTAGGTTTGAAAGCGATTAAACAGAGTTAATTTTTGAGCAATTTTGATGAAAAAACGCGAAAATAACCATGAAGGAAGCGTTTTATCGAAAAAAGGACTTCAGATTCGTGTTCAGCACCCCGAAAAACCCCTTAGAGAGTAGGTTTGAAAGCGATTAAACAGAGTTAATTTTTGAGCAATTTTGATGAAAAAACGCGAAAATAACCATGAAGGAAGCGTTTTATCGAAAAACGGACTTCAGATTCGTGTTCAGCACCCCGAAAAACCCCTTAGAGAGTAGGTTTGAAAGCGATTAAACAGAGTTAATTTTTGAGCAATTTTGATGAAAAAACGCGAAAATAACCATGAAGGAAGCGTTTTATCGAAAAAAGGACTTCAGATTCGTGTTCAGCACCCCGAAAAACCCTTAGAGAGTAGGTTTGAAAGCGATTAAACAGAGTTAATTTTTGAGCAATTTTGATGAAAAAACGCGAAAATAACCATGAAGGAAGCGTTTTATCGAAAAACGGACTTCAGATTCGTGTTCAGCACCCCGAAAAACCCCTTAGAGAGTAGGTTTGAAAGCGATTAAACAGAGTTAATTTTTGAGCAATTTTGATGAAAAAACGCGAAAATAACCATGAAGGAAGCGTTTTATCGAAAAAAGGACTTCAGATTCGTGTTCAGCACCCCGAAAAACCCCTTAGAGAGTAGGTTTGAAAGCGATTAAACAGAGTTAATTTTTGAGCAATTTTGATGAAAAAACGCGAAAATAACCATGAAGGAAGCGTTTTATCGAAAAACGGACTTCAGATTCGTGTTCAGCACCCCGAAAAACCCCTTAGAGAGTAGGTTTGAAAGCGATTAAACAGAGTTAATTTTTGAGCAATTTTGATGAAAAAACGCGAAAATAACCATGAAGGAAGCGTTTTATCGAAAAAAGGACTTCAGATTCGTGTTCAGCACCCCGAAAAACCCCTTAGAGAGTAGGTTTGAAAGCGATTAAACAGAGTTAATTTTTGAGCAATTTTGATGAAAAAACGCGAAAATAACCATGAAGGAAGCGTTTTATCGAAAAAAGGGACTTCAGATTCGTGTTCAGCACCCCGAAAACCCCTTAGAGAGTAGGTTTGAAAGCGATTAAACAGAGTTAATTTTTGAGCAATTTTGATGAAAAAACGCGAAAATAACCATGAAGGAAGCGTTTTATCGAAAAACGGACTTCAGATTCGTGTTCAGCACCCCGAAAAACCCCTTAGAGAGTAGGTTTGAAAGCGATTAAACAGAGTTAATTTTTGAGCAATTTTGATGAAAAAACGCGAAAATAACCATGAAGGAAGCGTTTTATCGAAAAACGGACTTCAGATTCGTGTTCAGCACCCCGAAAAACCCTTAGAGAGTAGGTTTGAAAGCGATTAAACAGAGTTAATTTTTGAGCAATTTTGATGAAAAAACGCGAAAATAACCATGAAGGAAGCGTTTTATCGAAAAAAGGACTTCAGATTCGTGTTCAGCACCCCGAAAAACCCCTTAGAGAGTAGGTTTGAAAGCGATTAAACAGAGTTAATTTTTGAGCAATTTTGATGAAAAAACGCGAAAATAACCATGAAGGAAGCGTTTTATCGAAAAACGGACTTCAGATTCGTGTTCAGCACCCCGAAAAACCCTTAGAGAGTAGGTTTGAAAGCGATTAAACAGAGTTAATTTTTGAGCAATTTTGATGAAAAAACGCGAAAATAACCATGAAGGAAGCGTTTTATCGAAAAAGGACTTCAGATTCGTGTTCAGCACCCCGAAAAACCCCTTAGAGAGTAGGTTTGAAAGCGATTAAACAGAGTTAATTTTTGAGCAATTTTGATGAAAAAACGCGAAAATAACCATGAAGGAAGCGTTTTATCGAAAAAAGGACTTCAGATTCGTGTTCAGCACCCCGAAAAACCCCTTAGAGAGTAGGTTTGAAAGCGATTAAACAGAGTTAATTTTTGAGCAATTTTGATGAAAAAACGCGAAAATAACCATGAAGGAAGCGTTTTATCGAAAAACGGACTTCAGATTCGTGTTCAGCACCCCGAAAAACCCCTTAGAGAGTAGGTTTGAAAGCGATTAAACAGAGTTAATTTTTGAGCAATTTTGATGAAAAAACGCGAAAATAACCATGAAGGAAGCGTTTTATCGAAAAACGGACTTCAGATTCGTGTTCAGCACCCCGAAAAACCCCTTAGAGAGTAGGTTTGAAAGCGATTAAACAGAGTTAATTTTTGAGCAATTTTGATGAAAAAACGCGAAAATAACCATGAAGGAAGCGTTTTATCGAAAAAAGGACTTCAGATTCGTGTTCAGCACCCCGAAAAACCCCTTAGAGAGTAGGTTTGAAAGCGATTAAACAGAGTTAATTTTTGAGCAATTTTGATGAAAAAACGCGAAAATAACCATGAAGGAAGCGTTTTATCGAAAAACGGACTTCAGATTCGTGTTCAGCACCCCGAAAAACCCCTTAGAGAGTAGGTTTGAAAGCGATTAAACAGAGTTAATTTTTGAGCAATTTTGATGAAAAAACGCGAAAATAACCATGAAGGAAGCGTTTTATCGAAAAAAGGACTTCAGATTCGTGTTCAGCACCCCGAAAAACCCCTTAGAGAGTAGGTTTGAAAGCGATTAAACAGAGTTAATTTTTGAGCAATTTTGATGAAAAAACGCGAAAATAACCATGAAGGAAGCGTTTTATCGAAAAAAGGACTTCAGATTCGTGTTCAGCACCCCGAAAAACCCCTTAGAGAGTAGGTTTGAAAGCGATTAAACAGAGTTAATTTTGAGCAATTTTGATGAAAAAACGCGAAAATAACCATGAAGGAAGCGTTTTATCGAAAAAAGGACTTCAGATTCGTGTTCAGCACCCCGAAAAACCCTTAGAGAGTAGGTTTGAAAGCGATTAAACAGAGTTAATTTTTGAGCAATTTTGATGAAAAAACGCGAAAATAACCATGAAGGAAGCGTTTTATCGAAAAAAGGACTTCAGATTCGTGTTCAGCACCCCGAAAAACCCCTTAGAGAGTAGGTTTGAAAGCGATTAAACAGAGTTAATTTTTGAGCAATTTTGATGAAAAAACGCGAAAATAACCATGAAGGAAGCGTTTTATCGAAAAACGGACTTCAGATTCGTGTTCAGCACCCCGAAAAACCCCTTAGAGAGTAGGTTTGAAAGCGATTAAACAGAGTTAATTTTTGAGCAATTTTGATGAAAAAACGCGAAAATAACCATGAAGGAAGCGTTTTATCGAAAAACGGACTTCAGATTCGTGTTCAGCACCCCGAAAAACCCTTAGAGAGTAGGTTTGAAAGCGATTAAACAGAGTTAATTTTTGAGCAATTTTGATGAAAAAACGCGAAAATAACCATGAAGGAAGCGTTTTATCGAAAAACGGACTTCAGATTCGTGTTCAGCACCCCGAAAAACCCCTTAGAGAGTAGGTTTGAAAGCGATTAAACAGAGTTAATTTTTGAGCAATTTTGATGAAAAAACGCGAAAATAACCATGAAGGAAGCGTTTTATCGAAAAACGGACTTCAGATTCGTGTTCAGCACCCCGAAAAACCCTTAGAGAGTAGGTTTGAAAGCGATTAAACAGAGTTAATTTTTGAGCAATTTTGATGAAAAAACGCGAAAATAACCATGAAGGAAGCGTTTTATCGAAAAACGGACTTCAGATTCGTGTTCAGCACCCCGAAAACCCCTTAGAGAGTAGGTTTGAAAGCGATTAAACAGAGTTAATTTTTGAGCAATTTTGATGAAAAAACGCGAAAATAACCATGAAGGAAGCGTTTTATCGAAAAACGGACTTCAGATTCGTGTTCAGCACCCCGAAAAACCCCTTAGAGAGTAGGTTTGAAAGCGATTAAACAGAGTTAATTTTTGAGCAATTTTGATGAAAAAACGCGAAAATAACCATGAAGGAAGCGTTTTATCGAAAAACGGACTTCAGATTCGTGTTCAGCACCCCGAAAAACCCCTTAGAGAGTAGGTTTGAAAGCGATTAAACAGAGTTAATTTTTGAGCAATTTTGATGAAAAAACGCGAAAATAACCATGAAGGAAGCGTTTTATCGAAAAAAGGACTTCAGATTCGTGTTCAGCACCCCGAAAAACCCCTTAGAGAGTAGGTTTGAAAGCGATTAAACAGAGTTAATTTTTGAGCAATTTTGATGAAAAAACGCGAAAATAACCATGAAGGAAGCGTTTTATCGAAAAACGGACTTCAGATTCGTGTTCAGCACCCCGAAAAACCCTTAGAGAGTAGGTTTGAAAGCGATTAAACAGAGTTAATTTTTGAGCAATTTTGATGAAAAAACGCGAAAATAACCATGAAGGAAGCGTTTTATCGAAAAACGGACTTCAGATTCGTGTTCAGCACCCCGAAAAACCCCTTAGAGAGTAGGTTTGAAAGCGATTAAACAGAGTTAATTTTTGAGCAATTTTGATGAAAAAACGCGAAAATAACCATGAAGGAAGCGTTTTATCGAAAAAAGGACTTCAGATTCGTGTTCAGCACCCCGAAAAACCCCTTAGAGAGTAGGTTTGAAAGCGATTAAACAGAGTTAATTTTTGAGCAATTTTGATGAAAAAACGCGAAAATAACCATGAAGGAAGCGTTTTATCGAAAAAAGGACTTCAGATTCGTGTTCAGCACCCCGAAAAACCCCTTAGAGAGTAGGTTTGAAAGCGATTAAACAGAGTTAATTTTTGAGCAATTTTGATGAAAAAACGCGAAAATAACCATGAAGGAAGCGTTTTATCGAAAAACGGACTTCAGATTCGTGTTCAGCACCCCGAAAAACCCTTAGAGAGTAGGTTTGAAAGCGATTAAACAGAGTTAATTTTTGAGCAATTTTGATGAAAAAACGCGAAAATAACCATGAAGGAAGCGTTTTATCGAAAAACGGACTTCAGATTCGTGTTCAGCACCCCGAAAAACCCCTTAGAGAGTAGGTTTGAAAGCGATTAAACAGAGTTAATTTTTGAGCAATTTTGATGAAAAAACGCGAAAATAACCATGAAGGAAGCGTTTTATCGAAAAACGGACTTCAGATTCGTGTTCAGCACCCCGAAAAACCCTTAGAGAGTAGGTTTGAAAGCGATTAAACAGAGTTAATTTTTGAGCAATTTTGATGAAAAAACGCGAAAATAACCATGAAGGAAGCGTTTTATCGAAAAACGGACTTCAGATTCGTGTTCAGCACCCCGAAAAACCCCTTAGAGAGTAGGTTTGAAAGCGATTAAACAGAGTTAATTTTTGAGCAATTTTGATGAAAAAACGCGAAAATAACCATGAAGGAAGCGTTTTATCGAAAAACGGACTTCAGATTCGTGTTCAGCACCCCGAAAAACCCCTTAGAGAGTAGGTTTGAAAGCGATTAAACAGAGTTAATTTTTGAGCAATTTTGATGAAAAAACGCGAAAATAACCATGAAGGAAGCGTTTTATCGAAAAACGGACTTCAGATTCGTGTTCAGCACCCCGAAAAACCCCTTAGAGAGTAGGTTTGAAAGCGATTAAACAGAGTTAATTTTTGAGCAATTTTGATGAAAAAACGCGAAAATAACCATGAAGGAAGCGTTTTATCGAAAAACGGACTTCAGATTCGTGTTCAGCACCCCGAAAAACCCCTTAGAGAGTAGGTTTGAAAGCGATTAAACAGAGTTAATTTTTGAGCAATTTTGATGAAAAAACGCGAAAATAACCATGAAGGAAGCGTTTTATCGAAAAAAGGACTTCAGATTCGTGTTCAGCACCCCGAAAAACCCCTTAGAGAGTAGGTTTGAAAGCGATTAAACAGAGTTAATTTTTGAGCAATTTTGATGAAAAAACGCGAAAATAACCATGAAGGAAGCGTTTTATCGAAAAACGGACTTCAGATTCGTGTTCAGCACCCCGAAAAACCCCTTAGAGAGTAGGTTTGAAAGCGATTAAACAGAGTTAATTTTTGAGCAATTTTGATGAAAAAACGCGAAAATAACCATGAAGGAAGCGTTTTATCGAAAAACGGACTTCAGATTCGTGTTCAGCACCCCGAAAAACCCCTTAGAGAGTAGGTTTGAAAGCGATTAAACAGAGTTAATTTTTGAGCAATTTTGATGAAAAAACGCGAAAATAACCATGAAGGAAGCGTTTTATCGAAAAAAGGACTTCAGATTCGTGTTCAGCACCCCGAAAAACCCCTTAGAGAGTAGGTTTGAAAGCGATTAAACAGAGTTAATTTTTGAGCAATTTTGATGAAAAAACGCGAAAATAACCATGAAGGAAGCGTTTTATCGAAAAACGGACTTCAGATTCGTGTTCAGCACCCCGAAAAAACCCCTTAGAGAGTAGGTTTGAAAGCGATTAAACAGAGTTAATTTTTGAGCAATTTTGATGAAAAAACGCGAAAATAACCATGAAGGAAGCGTTTTATCGAAAAACGGACTTCAGATTCGTGTTCAGCACCCCGAAAAACCCCTTAGAGAGTAGGTTTGAAAGCGATTAAACAGAGTTAATTTTTGAGCAATTTTGATGAAAAAACGCGAAAATAACCATGAAGGAAGCGTTTTATCGAAAAACGGACTTCAGATTCGTGTTCAGCACCCCGAAAAACCCTTAGAGAGTAGGTTTGAAAGCGATTAAACAGAGTTAATTTTTGAGCAATTTTGATGAAAAAACGCGAAAATAACCATGAAGGAAGCGTTTTATCGAAAAACGGACTTCAGATTCGTGTTCAGCACCCCGAAAAACCCCTTAGAGAGTAGGTTTGAAAGCGATTAAACAGAGTTAATTTTTGAGCAATTTTGATGAAAAAACGCGAAAATAACCATGAAGGAAGCGTTTTATCGAAAAACGGACTTCAGATTCGTGTTCAGCACCCCGAAAAACCCCTTAGAGAGTAGGTTTGAAAGCGATTAAACAGAGTTAATTTTTGAGCAATTTTGATGAAAAAACGCGAAAATAACCATGAAGGAAGCGTTTTATCGAAAAACGGACTTCAGATTCGTGTTCAGCACCCCGAAAAACCCTTAGAGAGTAGGTTTGAAAGCGATTAAACAGAGTTAATTTTTGAGCAATTTTGATGAAAAAACGCGAAAATAACCATGAAGGAAGCGTTTTATCGAAAAACGGACTTCAGATTCGTGTTCAGCACCCCGAAAAACCCTTAGAGAGTAGGTTTGAAAGCGATTAAACAGAGTTAATTTTTGAGCAATTTTGATGAAAAAACGCGAAAATAACCATGAAGGAAGCGTTTTATCGAAAAACGGACTTCAGATTCGTGTTCAGCACCCCGAAAAACCCTTAGAGAGTAGGTTTGAAAGCGATTAAACAGAGTTAATTTTTGAGCAATTTTGATGAAAAAACGCGAAAATAACCATGAAGGAAGCGTTTTATCGAAAAAAGGACTTCAGATTCGTGTTCAGCACCCCGAAAAACCCCTTAGAGAGTAGGTTTGAAAGCGATTAAACAGAGTTAATTTTTGAGCAATTTTGATGAAAAAACGCGAAAATAACCATGAAGGAAGCGTTTTATCGAAAAACGGACTTCAGATTCGTGTTCAGCACCCCGAAAAACCCCTTAGAGAGTAGGTTTGAAAGCGATTAAACAGAGTTAATTTTTGAGCAATTTTGATGAAAAAACGCGAAAATAACCATGAAGGAAGCGTTTTATCGAAAAACGGACTTCAGATTCGTGTTCAGCACCCCGAAAAACCCCTTAGAGAGTAGGTTTGAAAGCGATTAAACAGAGTTAATTTTTGAGCAATTTTGATGAAAAAACGCGAAAATAACCATGAAGGAAGCGTTTTATCGAAAAACGGACTTCAGATTCGTGTTCAGCACCCCGAAAAACCCCTTAGAGAGTAGGTTTGAAAGCGATTAAACAGAGTTAATTTTTGAGCAATTTTGATGAAAAAACGCGAAAATAACCATGAAGGAAGCGTTTTATCGAAAAACGGACTTCAGATTCGTGTTCAGCACCCCGAAAAACCCCTTAGAGAGTAGGTTTGAAAGCGATTAAACAGAGTTAATTTTTGAGCAATTTTGATGAAAAAACGCGAAAATAACCATGAAGGAAGCGTTTTATCGAAAACGGACTTCAGATTCGTGTTCAGCACCCCGAAAAACCCCTTAGAGAGTAGGTTTGAAAGCGATTAAACAGAGTTAATTTTTGAGCAATTTTGATGAAAAAACGCGAAAATAACCATGAAGGAAGCGTTTTATCGAAAAACGGACTTCAGATTCGTGTTCAGCACCCCGAAAAACCCCTTAGAGAGTAGGTTTGAAAGCGATTAAACAGAGTTAATTTTTGAGCAATTTTGATGAAAAAACGCGAAAATAACCATGAAGGAAGCGTTTTATCGAAAAAAGGACTTCAGATTCGTGTTCAGCACCCCGAAAAACCCCTTAGAGAGTAGGTTTGAAAGCGATTAAACAGAGTTAATTTTTGAGCAATTTTGATGAAAAAACGCGAAAATAACCATGAAGGAAGCGTTTTATCGAAAAACGGACTTCAGATTCGTGTTCAGCACCCCGAAAAACCCCTTAGAGAGTAGGTTTGAAAGCGATTAAACAGAGTAATTTTTGAGCAATTTTGATGAAAAAACGCGAAAATAACCATGAAGGAAGCGTTTTATCGAAAAACGGACTTCAGATTCGTGTTCAGCACCCCGAAAAACCCCTTAGAGAGTAGGTTTGAAAGCGATTAAACAGAGTTAATTTTTGAGCAATTTTGATGAAAAAACGCGAAAATAACCATGAAGGAAGCGTTTTATCGAAAAACGGACTTCAGATTCGTGTTCAGCACCCCGAAAAACCCCTTAGAGAGTAGGTTTGAAAGCGATTAAACAGAGTTAATTTTTGAGCAATTTTGATGAAAAAACGCGAAAATAACCATGAAGGAAGCGTTTTATCGAAAAAAGGACTTCAGATTCGTGTTCAGCACCCCGAAAAACCCCTTAGAGAGTAGGTTTGAAAGCGATTAAACAGAGTTAATTTTTGAGCAATTTTGATGAAAAAACGCGAAAATAACCATGAAGGAAGCGTTTTATCGAAAAACGGACTTCAGATTCGTGTTCAGCACCCCGAAAAACCCCTTAGAGAGTAGGTTTGAAAGCGATTAAACAGAGTTAATTTTTGAGCAATTTTGATGAAAAAACGCGAAAATAACCATGAAGGAAGCGTTTTATCGAAAAACGGACTTCAGATTCGTGTTCAGCACCCCGAAAAACCCCTTAGAGAGTAGGTTTGAAAGCGATTAAACAGAGTTAATTTTTGAGCAATTTTGATGAAAAAACGCGAAAATAACCATGAAGGAAGCGTTTTATCGAAAAAAGGACTTCAGATTCGTGTTCAGCACCCCGAAAAACCCCTTAGAGAGTAGGTTTGAAAGCGATTAAACAGAGTTAATTTTTGAGCAATTTTGATGAAAAAACGCGAAAATAACCATGAAGGAAGCGTTTTATCGAAAAACGGACTTCAGATTCGTGTTCAGCACCCCGAAAAACCCCTTAGAGAGTAGGTTTGAAAGCGATTAAACAGAGTTAATTTTTGAGCAATTTTGATGAAAAAACGCGAAAATAACCATGAAGGAAGCGTTTTATCGAAAAACGGACTTCAGATTCGTGTTCAGCACCCCGAAAAACCCCTTAGAGAGTAGGTTTGAAAGCGATTAAACAGAGTTAATTTTTGAGCAATTTTGATGAAAAAACGCGAAAATAACCATGAAGGAAGCGTTTTATCGAAAAACGGACTTCAGATTCGTGTTCAGCACCCCGAAAAACCCCTTAGAGAGTAGGTTTGAAAGCGATTAAACAGAGTTAATTTTTGAGCAATTTTGATGAAAAAACGCGAAAATAACCATGAAGGAAGCGTTTTATCGAAAAAAGGACTTCAGATTCGTGTTCAGCACCCCGAAAAACCCCTTAGAGAGTAGGTTTGAAAGCGATTAAACAGAGTTAATTTTTGAGCAATTTTGATGAAAAAACGCGAAAATAACCATGAAGGAAGCGTTTTATCGAAAAAAGGACTTCAGATTCGTGTTCAGCACCCCGAAAAACCCTTAGAGAGTAGGTTTGAAAGCGATTAAACAGAGTTATTTTTGAGCAATTTTGATGAAAAAACGCGAAAATAACCATGAAGGAAGCGTTTTATCGAAAAAAGGACTTCAGATTCGTGTTCAGCACCCCGAAAAACCCCTTAGAGAGTAGGTTTGAAAGCGATTAAACAGAGTTAATTTTTGAGCAATTTTGATGAAAAAACGCGAAAATAACCATGAAGGAAGCGTTTTATCGAAAAACGGACTTCAGATTCGTGTTCAGCACCCCGAAAAACCCCTTAGAGAGTAGGTTTGAAAGCGATTAAACAGAGTTAATTTTTGAGCAATTTTGATGAAAAAACGCGAAAATAACCATGAAGGAAGCGTTTTATCGAAAAACGGACTTCAGATTCGTGTTCAGCACCCCGAAAAACCCCTTAGAGAGTAGGTTTGAAAGCGATTAAACAGAGTTAATTTTTGAGCAATTTTGATGAAAAAACGCGAAAATAACCATGAAGGAAGCGTTTTATCGAAAAAAGGACTTCAGATTCGTGTTCAGCACCCCGAAAACCCCTTAGAGAGTAGGTTTGAAAGCGATTAAACAGAGTTAATTTTTGAGCAATTTTGATGAAAAAACGCGAAAATAACCATGAAGGAAGCGTTTTATCGAAAAAAGGACTTCAGATTCGTGTTCAGCACCCCGAAAAACCCCTTAGAGAGTAGGTTTGAAAGCGATTAAACAGAGTTAATTTTTGAGCAATTTTGATGAAAAAACGCGAAAATAACCATGAAGGAAGCGTTTTATCGAAAAAAGGACTTCAGATTCGTGTTCAGCACCCCGAAAAACCCTTAGAGAGTAGGTTTGAAAGCGATTAAACAGAGTTAATTTTTGAGCAATTTTGATGAAAAAACGCGAAAATAACCATGAAGGAAGCGTTTTATCGAAAAACGGACTTCAGATTCGTGTTCAGCACCCCGAAAAACCCCTTAGAGAGTAGGTTTGAAAGCGATTAAACAGAGTTAATTTTTGAGCAATTTTGATGAAAAAACGCGAAAATAACCATGAAGGAAGCGTTTTATCGAAAAAAGGACTTCAGATTCGTGTTCAGCACCCCGAAAAACCCCTTAGAGAGTAGGTTTGAAAGCGATTAAACAGAGTTAATTTTTGAGCAATTTTGATGAAAAAACGCGAAAATAACCATGAAGGAAGCGTTTTATCGAAAAAAGGACTTCAGATTCGTGTTCAGCACCCCGAAAAACCCCTTAGAGAGTAGGTTTGAAAGCGATTAAACAGAGTTAATTTTTGAGCAATTTTGATGAAAAAACGCGAAAATAACCATGAAGGAAGCGTTTTATAAAAACGCGAAAATGACCATGAAGGAAGCGTTTTATCGAAAAACGGACTTCAGATTCGTGTTCAGCACCCCGAAAAACCCCTTAGAGAGTAGGTTTGAAAGCGATTAAACAGAGTTAATTTTTGAGCAATTTTGATGAAAAAACGCGAAAATAACCATGAAGGAAGCGTTTTATCGAAAAACGGACTTCAGATTCGTGTTCAGCACCCGAAAAACCCCTTAGAGAGTAGGTTTGAAAGCGATTAAACAGAGTTAATTTTTGAGCAATTTTGATGAAAAAACGCGAAAATAACCATGAAGGAAGCGTTTTATCGAAAAACGGACTTCAGATTCGTGTTCAGCACCCCGAAAAACCCCTTAGAGAGTAGGTTTGAAAGCGATTAAACAGAGTTAATTTTTGAGCAATTTTGATGAAAAAACGCGAAAATAACCATGAAGGAAGCGTTTTATCGAAAAACGGACTTCAGATTCGTGTTCAGCACCCCGAAAAACACCTTAGAGAGTAGGTTTGAAAGGGATTAAACAGAGTTAATTTTTGAGCAATTTTGATGAAAAATCGCGAAAATAACAATGAAGGAAGCGTTTTATCGAAAGACGGACGGACTTCAGATTCGTGTTCAGATGAAAAAACGCGAAAATAACCATGAAGGAAGCGTTTTATCGAAAAACGGACTTCTGATTCGTGTTCAGCACCCTGAAAAACCCCTTAGAGAGTAGGTTTGAAAGCGGTTAAACAGAGTTAATTTTTTAGCAATTTTGATGAAAAAACGCGAAAATAACCATGAAGGAAGCGTTTTATCGAAAAAACGGACTTCAGATTCGTGTTCAGCACCCCGAAAAACCCCTTAGAGAGTAGGTTTGAAAGCGATTAAACAGAGTTAATTTTTGAGCAATTTTGATGAAAAAACGCGAAAATAACCATGAAGGAAGCGTTTTATCGAAAAACGGACTTCAGATTCGTTTTCAGCACCCCGAAAAACCCTCTAGAGAGTAGGTTTGAAAGCGATTAAACAGAGTTAATTTTTGAGCAATATTGATGAAAAAACGCGAAAATAACCATGAAGGAAGCGTTTTATCGAAAAACGGACTCCAGATTCGTGTTCAGCACCCCGGAAAACCCCTTAGAGAGTAGGTTTGAAAGCCATTAAACAG
>JAVIWC010001001.1:0-230917 GCA_031894815.1 Creontiades dilutus | reverse complement strand
GGACAAATTGACGTCTGGCCATGGATTGAAAATGTTTTATTATAATTTAAATCTTTTAATGTTCTGTCCATTTTAATGTTCCGTCTAATGAATGGGGCTCGTCCCACATGTTCGCCGTTTTGGGAAAGGAGCCAATTTCCGCACTTTTCTTGAAAATAGAATAAATAAAAAACTGAACAAGAAGGAAGAGTGGTCATGGAACTCTGAGGGCGAAATGTCCCTACACAATACTGACACTGACCTTAATATTGAATCATTGATGTCTAGAGCTGATTCTGATGAAGAAGAAAAACAAGGGAACCAAGAGGAGAGAAATGTGAGTTTACTGCCGACTAATGATTATGCCATTATAAAAGTTCACGGAAAGTAAATTTTCCTTAAGTTTTTGAATTTTAAACCTGTTTCTATTTAAAAGTTAATTAACCAAAACTGTATAATTACATTGTATACATACTAAAATAAAGTGTTTTAAAAATTGGTTTTGAATCAGAGTTTGTTTTTCAATATGAAAGAATAATCTCCGCGTGCGGAAACAAGCCCCATTGGCGCGGGTATTAGCCCCACTGAATGGTTATAGGATTTTAGTCCAGTCATATTAGACAATTTTTTTGCCAAACATTGCAAAAAGTACTGTAAACTTCCTTTTTGAATATGTTGTTAGGGTTCACCCAGATAGTACGAATCTAGATTTGCAGGCCTGAAAACCGCGAGCCCTGCATTGAGGTTGAGAGTGCAGGGGAGTCACTCATGACTGCTCTCTACGGAGGAGATGGGCGGCAGCCCCTGCATTCCCTCCGCTACAGCAATTTCATCAAGGCCTCTGCTAACACTAAAATAAACCTGGCTCGACTCCCACCCACCAAAGAAGCTACCAAGTTTCATTCCTTCCGTATCAAGTGCTAACTGGGTACAGAAGTGGGTGGGAGTAAAAAAAATCCTACAGAGTGGGGATGGGCAGCCTCAGATCAGGGTCGGCTTCCCATCCCCATGATGCAGGCTGCAGCTCCTCCGCTCCTCCTCAAAAGCTTATCCTGCAAGTACAGGCAGGAAGGATGCAGGAAGGCAGGCCTCAAGTGCTCCGCTCTATGCAAGCATTGTGAAGGCAGAGAGTGCACAAACACTCCTCCCATCGAGGAGCTAGATGAGGAGGACGTGGATGAGGAATTTCTAACCCCTGGAGACCTCCCAGACATCTCCCCCCTTCTAATTGCGGAAGTGAGCTGTCCTCTGAAGGCCCCAGAATATGAAAAACCGAAATTCTTGAATACTTTTTAGTGTGAGTGTTAATGTTTTTATGTATTATAACTTGTACATACCTACTCATATGAACCACTTTTTGTCTTAATTATTTATAATTTATTTCATTTTATGACCTACTGTCAATTTAAATGTTAAGTTAAATATGTTTAATGTATGCGAAATGTTTCAGTCCCTACCTAGTTACATAGTTTTACACAAACAAATCAACATTTATTCAACTTTTCCTTGAACCGCGTTTCTACTTATTTTGGTTTTCTGTAAGTTAAAAAAAAAATCTATGATAGATGCAGGTCCCCCGATGGTCTTAAAATGAAGGTAATTAAATGTCCTACAACTTCATTCCTCACAAGTTTACTGTAGAATGACTATTTACACCAATATATCGGTCAAAAATAGACCAAAAGTTAAAATTTTCACTTTTTGGAAAAATTTGTCAATATTTGCAGAGCTGTATCTCTGGAACTAATGGAGCTACAGAGTCCGATTACGTCTCAAATTGTAGCAAATTTTATCTAGTTTAACGAAGGATAAGAGTCTTTTCTCATCAAAAGGCTCCTTTGGTGACTTTTTTGCGAAAAACTGAAAACAGTGCGAAAATTTCGTGGTTTTTCGGCTGTAACTCCCGTCGCTCGCGGTTTTCAGGCCTGCAAATCTAGATTCGTACTATCTGGGTGAACCCTAACAACATATTCAAAAAGGAAGTTTACAGTACTTTTTGCAATGTTTGATGTTTTAAATGACTGGCCTATTTGGGATGCATGCAAAAACAAAGTGATAATTTCACGAGATGTTGTTTTTGGGGATGAAAAGTCAACCCAACTCCCTAAAACCCACATAAATTCTCGAATTCTGATAGGCATCAAACTGATGGGCCTGAATCTGATGAAAATGCCTCTTTACCAAGTGAAAGTGAAAATAACCAGGACGAAACTGATTCAACCCAGAATGATAGTAATTCAGAAGATTCTGATGGTGACTACAATCCAGATCAGTCTGAAGAGCAAACGAAATTTCATTAGAGATGATGACTACTAATGAAGATGAAAATAATCTACAGGTTCTACCTCAAGACATACAGCTTGGTTGAGGTCAACGTGTGAAGAAAACCCCATCAAAACTCCAGGACTACGTTCCCCTTACTAAGGAGGAAGCTATTCAGGAAGAAATGTCCGCTCTAGAAGAAAACACTACTTGTAAGTTAGTTGACTGATCTGAAGTAACTAGAAGAGTAATGTCAAGTAAATGGATTTTTGGTTTATTATTCAATAATAAACCATTGTAATCGCTCTTGAAAAACAATTTTCTAACCCCTGAAAATTTCATGGTTTACGTTTCAAAGGTGTAGAATCCAAATCTGCAATAAAAACTTTTCCGTCCGTCCGCCGTACGCACGTTTTTTCCTTAACGGCTGGAGCAAAAAATCTGAAATTTTCAGGAGAAACCCATGTTGGTCCGACAACGCCCCAATTCTTTAGCCAGCACCCTCACTTAATTGAAAGTGCCCTTTAAGGGTTGTCAAATTTTGGTAAAATCCCCCAAAACCTTTAAAAAAGCCAAGGCCCATAGGCACTTAATTTTCACGATTTTTTTTTTTTTGGTTTATTATTCAATAATAAACCATTGTAATCGCTCTGGAAAAAAAAATGCTAAACCTGAAAATTTCATGGTTTACGTTTCAAAGGGTGTAGAATCCGAATCTGCAATAAAAAATTTCCGCCCGTCCGCCGTACGCACGATATCTCCGAAACGGCTGGAGCAAAAAATCTGAAATTTTCAGGAAAAATCCATCTTGGTCCGACGACGCCCCAATTCTTGAGCCAGCACCCCCACTCAATTTAAAGTGCCCTTTAAGGGCTGTAAAAGTTTAGTAAAATCCCTGAAAACCTCAAAACTAGTCGAATCGGCCTAAATATTTTCCTATTTGAAGAACATACCATGAGGAATCGAATGAGCCCTTCCCCACGTCCGTAGGTCAAACCATTCCCGATGTATGGCCCGATTTATGGTGCCAACATTTGCGTTTTTTCGTTTATTATTGTTTGTTTGTAACCTAGTGATGTCCGGCCGATAGCGTCGAGTTGTAGTGAATGTGGATACTGGAGTGATAGCCGATGTGAATACTTGTAGTGTAGTTAGTAGCCGATACACGGGTTGAAGCATTCTGATAATATATAGGTAAATATTATTCAATATTATTACTGGGGTTTATTATTCAATTGGCTTGCGTTCATGATTTGATTTTCTACTAAGCTTTGGAGTCTGCGTGTTTCACAGGATAGGGCGATTATTGAATTTCAGGAGGCACACAAATATGATCAACTGATCAATCCAAATAGGTATTTTGGTCGAGAACAGATTCACGTGCTCCATGTATATCTCCTGAAATTCAATAATCGCCCTATCCTGTGAAACACGCACACCCCAAAGCTTAGTAGAAATTCAAATCATGAACGCAAGCCAATTGAATAATAAACCCCAGTGAAAGAATTTGCAGCGTTGTTTTTTTGAGAATCACTCATATGACAAAATTGTATGGAATGAAGTGAAATGGATTTCCACAGGTTCGTTCTCAGAAATTTAGTTTTAATAGTTCTCTACGACATTATGATAGGGAGATATCAAAGAACAACAGTTCGGAATCAGAAGTAGTATATTTAACCATGTAACGAAGCGAGAAACTGAGAATTCAAAAATACATGTCACTTATCCAATTGACAAATAGGGCTTTCATAAATAGACGACAATTGAACCTTAGGGCCGACCAAGTCTCTGATGTTGTTGAATTTGTATTTGATCATGGCCGGTCTTTCTAACGATAACCCCCAAGCGATGACGTTCACTTTGGGCGGAAGGCCCATCGGGAGCAGCATCTCCGGCCGAAACATGCCGGAGTTCCCAACTTCAATCCACTTGTTGAGGCCCGGGTGATGGCAGAATATCTCCATGCTGGGCTCGGTGTAAGGGTTGTACGCGGGTTTGAATTGCAACTGGGTGATCCCCAGTTTGCTGAAGAAATTGTACAGAACCCCTATCAAATCCCCGAGCGTGAGGTCGTAGTCTGCCATCAGCCCTTCAATTTGATTGAATTCGGCCAAATGAGTGGCATCCAGAGTCTCGTTTCTGAACACTTTGTCTATGCTGAAGTATTTCACGGGTTCGAACTTGTCTTGCTTGGCCAGTTCGTAAAGATGCCGGGCGCTGTTGGCCGTCGTGTGAGTCCTCAAAAGATTCTTCTTAGCTTCATCGATGGACCAGTTGTACTTATAACCTTGGGACCCGTAATCACCTTCGCTGTGAACTCTTTTAACATCATTAAGATACTTTTCAGGAATCTTTTTCTCCGATGTGTATTTCGGATTGGTCAAGAAAAATGTATCGTGCGCATCCCTTGCAGGGTGCTGTTGAGGCTGGAACAAAGCATCGAAATTCCAGAAAGAGCTTTCAATATAATTTCTCGTATTCATCTCACTGAATCCCATTTCGAGAAAAATTTTCCTGAATTCATCTCTTACTTTAAGTAGTGGATGTAAATGTCCTCGAGTCGGAGGGACTCCCAAGGCATCGAAATTGTAATTTTTGAATTGTTTCGTTTTCCAGGAACCATCTTCAATCATTTCTGATGTAAGCTCAGTTTCAGGTTTTTCCAAATTTAAGCTGAACCCTTTTCCTTTCGAAACGTCAAAGGTTGTCAGAGACACTTCTTTAAGCAATTTTCTCTTCTTAAATTCATTCTTCTTATCAGCAGACACAGCAGCGTAATCTTTCGCCTTGATCAAATCCAACAAGGCTTTAACCTCATCCTTGATATCCTCGGCTACCAGGATTATAGAATTATTGCTTTCCTTTTTCACCCATCCGTTCGCCATTGCTTTGCTAAACCCGATCTTAGCGTTAGGCACTTTACTCATAACTTCAGGCAAAGGCGTAGGTCCGTTTTTCTTGATATATTCGTGAACGGCCGCTTCGTAGCTACCGTTTTCCGTTATGAACTCACCTTCTTGCGTGAGTTCCCAAGACACCGTCGGCACTGGAGCTACCTCAATGAGGTCTCCTCTTGATTTCAAGCTGTTGATGAGACCGATAACCGCATTATGAGGTAAGTTGAGTTTTGACGACAGCAAAGAACTGTTCAAGGGAGACGAGGCGTCCACCAATTCCAGGATTTTAACGAGAAGCGCGTCTTCATCCATTTTGAGGTTGGATCACTTCAATATATGAGATTTAATCCCGATTTAGCGACTGGAGATGAAACACGTGGACAACTTCACACAACTAGCCGGTGTTGCGAACAGAACGCCGATTTGGTCACTTGTAACGTAAGCTAAGTACTGAGCGAATCGCAGCACTGTCTCGATGGAACAAACAAGATCAGATGATCCCAAACAATTTTCGATCGTGCCATGCAAGCAACAATTAAAACTTGGGAATCTTTAAATAAAATATACAAACTTTGATTACTGTGATGATAAAGTAGAGGATAGCGTGATAAGAAGATAACTTTTCTTCTTCTTCTTCTTCTCTCTTCTTCTTCAGAACTGGAGGTAACCCATTGGGGAGCGTCTGGCCCCTGATCTGACGGCTTCGCGATCGCCGCGCTCCTGATGATGGAGTGTTTTACCACTCCGAAACTTCGGGAAAAAGAATGAATAAATGAATATTAAAAAAAGAGAAAAAAGGCCAGCCTTCGTGAAACAACACCACCTCGCTTCCTGGAGGTCAAAAAAGAAACAGCAACCAACCAACCATTGTTATCAGTAATCAATGTTTTTCCCTGATATCGCCTATATTGTACATGGAAACGTATTTATTAGGTAAATGTTTACAACGTACGTTTGACATTGTGTGATTCTCTTAGTCAATTCATTCTACCATCTTAAGCAAGCCCACTCATCACGAGTATTTCGTTGATGTGAAATACGTGCTCACCACACAGATGGAACGTAAGTAAGTGCTTATTCAGTATCACTCCAGGTACTCTCCTAATAGTTGGTTTCTCGTCTCAGAAAATCATGGATGATCAACAGAAACCACCGGTTCTCGAAAAATATTTCTCAGGCCCTTCGCAGAATGACAATTTTTTCGATCAGCTGTCTACGGGTTCTCAAAACAATGCGCAACTTCAACCGACGATGTCTACCATGATAGAATCGAAGTCAACTCAAGATTTGTTCGCTTCCGCCGAAGATCCGACACCGATCACTACGAAACTCCAGGATCTCACTCTAGACACCGATGAATCAAAGATACCTGTTTGCAAAATATTCGCTAATGAAACTAAAATTAAAAATGCATCTTTTTTCGATATGATAAGCCCCACTGGATCGGACACACTCGATGGTTTCCAGAGCGATTCAGGAGATATGGGGTCGCCTGGCACTATATTTAATTACGACATTAACAGTGAAGGTCCTTACCCATCGCCTTTGCAAGGATTTGAAGATGTCTCGGAAATCATCAACGGAGCTGAATGTGATCGAACCAGGGACGCTTGGATCCCATCAGATGCTACGCGAAGGGTTTTAATAATGGCAGCCACTTCCCCTCCAGGGAAGTACATTCCTGACAAAGATATGCTCACTATGCCTGGAGTTCTGCTGGAAGAAGAGATGGTGGACTCCGTGGGGCTGTTGATGAGGCAACTCTACGGCGAAGGAGAAGCCGCGAATAGAAAAGTTCTCACGATGAGCGACGTTTCAGAAGACGAAATGGGTCTAAGAGAGTTGATTGAATGTGAGTGTTATCGGGCCGCCGTCAATTTAACCGGAAAACTTCTCGCAATATTCGGGCAAGGCTTGAAAAAACAGGGGCAGTCGTCCAAACATACGGCGAAAACAATTCAGATTTGGTTCACGCGTTTGAGTCTTCTCGTCAAACTTCAGGATTTCCAGACGGCTGACGCAGAATCCACAGTGTGGTGGGATTTGGACAAACCCGATTTATATTATCAGTTCTACCCCGAAGTACACGGTGGAAAACTCGGTACGATGGTCCCTTTTCAAATGAGAATCCTCATCGCGAATATCCCTGCTTATCTTCAAAAGTATCAACTGGCATTGAGTCGGCTATATAGCATTTTAGCGGTAGTTAGACAAATTCTATCCAATTTGGAAAATGGCAAAACAGAAGATGGAAGTCTTATAGAACTTAGTGCGAAAGAAAGACTGCTTGCTAAACAGCTATGGGCTTCAAGGGAAGCGAGAGTACAACATTCAATCGTTAATGTTGCTCTCATGTCTAAAAATTACGTACTGGCCATAGAAGTATTGCAAAATCTCATAAAAAGAAATTACTCCGTCAATCAGAAAAGGGCTTTGCACTCCGCTCTAGGGAGAGTTTTTCTGCAGCTCGGGGACGTAAGTAATGCAGAAATTTGTTTCAATATGGCTAAAAAACTGAAAAGAAGTCAAACGGGAACTCTCAACTCAAGTGTGGCTGATATAAGAGAATTGGTAGACCGAGGGCTCGTCTGCGTAGCCCAGAACGACTACCAGGACGCTTACCAATATTTCCAAAAAGCGTCGCTTCTTGAGCCAAACAACGTGATGGTCTTAAACAATATGGCAGTTTGCCTGTTTTATACTGGAAAACTCGGGAAAGCCTTGGAAGTATTACATTCAACCATTCAAGCCAATCCAAGCTTGGCGTTACACGAAGCGCTACTACTTAATTTGTGCGCGTTATACGAACTGTGCTACGAGAGCTCCGGGCAAAAAGAAGCCCTTTTGAAACAAGTTGCCAAGTACAAAGGAGACGGGATTAATATCAGTTGTCTTAAACTTCAACCTCAAATGGCGAACAAATGACGTTAGTATAATTCAACACATGATAGGACGAGAAAGGAAATGTAAAGTTTTGTTCAAAAGTTGTAATTAAGAAACGGTATATGTGTATGGTATAACGTAATTAAAAATATTTACATCAAAGGCGGCTACTGTTCTTAAAACCTAGTAGTAAAATATGATGAGGTAAAGGATTTCGGTAATCGTAGTTGTGAAACGTGAACTAGCATGACCCATCTGTGGATTTGTAGTGATTCTCGTCGATAGTAGTAAAGACGAATCCTTCGTTGGCAAGCCAATCCAAACCGGATCTGGAAAATAAAACATTTTGATTGAAACGGGTGCAGCATTTCTTATTCTAAATAAATTATTTAGATGACATTTTACTCCCCGTAGAAATTCATTGCAAAAGAAATATAAATGGGTAATTTCAAAATTTCGGTGACATATATGTCACTGGTCAGTATTGCCATCAAAATCAACTGAATGCAGTTTTGTAAATTTTAAAAAATTTTCTCCTACGAGGATGCTTATGTTCCATGTATAAATATGTAGAAGTTGTGCCTAGGGACGTTCCGATACCGCTTTCGACATGATATTTGGTATCGAATCAATGGTATCGATATCGATACAGTATCGATATGGGCAGTATCGAATGATAAAGTAAACTTAATTGACTCGGGACCTCGGAATCAAAAAATTCCAGACAAAACCAGACTTTGTGATCACACAAGAGTATAATAATACAAAAGGAAATAATAATAAATATATATCAGGAAAATAATATAGGTAATAAAAAACATAATAGTATAAGTAGGTAATATAAGAAGGGTCTGAATAAAAGATTGATCCTAACTATTTTTGTCCTATGGTCAAGGAACATACAACAACAGTCAACAATACGATAGCAACATAGTAATAACAACAGCAACACTAATAACGATCGATATAACACTTATCACTATCGATATCAAACTGATAAACTGGCTGGTTCGATTTGATCACATTGGAAGCACCACCACCAAAGTTGCGTCTTTTAAAGCAAGTTACCCACAACTTTTCAAAACTGAGAAAGTTTCAATATTGTTGAAAATTAGATGTTACGAAAATTTAGAATTATGTTCACCAAAAGGAAGTACTCATACGATACTTATCGATACTGCAGATTTTCCTTCGAATATCGGATGATTCGATACCGATACGATACCTACCCATATCGGTAGTATTGGAACGTTCCTAGTTGTGCCTAGAAGACCCAGGAGAAAATAGCGAAGTGCTGATTTCTCACACCATACAGCTGTCACTAACCAGAGGAATACAACATCCATTATCACTACCCAGCAAAATATTTATTGGGACCTCTATATCAACTTACACTGAGAAAGAACACAGCATCTAAAATGGATAGCTGCCTCAGAAAAAAAATTTGGATCAAAGCAAGTCGCCTTACCAACCCATTATTTCAGTGTCACAGGGTTTTTCTTTACCCCCTACAATGTTTTAAAAAGTAGCCCCCAACTGGCAGGAAAGGGTGTTTATGAAGTTGCTTCTGTTTTGTTGGTATCCCCCATTCAAGATGGTCCCAACGCTGATGATTGGATTTTGCCAAGACCTTCACAGTCAGTTCTACCGGGAAAACCATCCCTGGAGGCAGCAGTGTAGGTTTTTTTAAACTCTCACTCCCTACTCCAATAACGTTCTGACTGTGGCAAGTGAAACTTGATCGCATTTGTTGACATTTCTTTGTGGTAGTTAAGATATGATTTCTGCTACAAGTAGGTTTATTCAACAACCCTGCAATAATCCACGATCTTTCCATCCCTGACCCTCCCTCTGAAAAAATGCTGTTAGCACAGTTTGCCGACTGTACAGCAGTCAAGGCTAGAAACACCTGTTCCAACTTGGGCGCTCAAATGGAAAATTCTTAATGATACTTCCAAGCGTGCAATCATCTCATTTACATACCAACGACACCGCCAACCTCCTGCTGATAACCCAATACCCACTCTCATCTTCATCCTAGAACAGCTATCAGCTAAAGTCGATCAGTCAACTCTAGCTATTTACAACTTTTGGTACACAAGCTCCTCATACGATGCTAAAGCAGGTCTCTTTGATAGTTAGCTTCCACAGGTCCATCTAAATCGTGCCCTTCGTATTATAGGCAACTCAATAAGGAATTGCCGGAGGGTACTAATCCACGATCCCTGATCCTCCCTTTGAAGAAAATGCTACTAGCACAGTTTGCCGACTGTTTGGCAGTCAAGGCTTTAAAAACTTGCTCCTACCTAGGCTACTAAAATGGAATATTAATAACGATATACCCAAGAGTGCAATCATCTCATTTACTTACCAACGACACCGCCAACCTCCTGCTGATAACCCAAGACCCACTCTCATCTTCATCTGGGAACAGCTATCAGCTAAAGTCGCTCAGTCAACTCAAGCTATTTACAACTTTTGGTACACAAGTTCCTCATTCGATGCTAAAGCAGGTCTCTTTGATAGTTAGTGTCCACAGGTCCATCTAAATCGTGCCCTTCGTATCATAGGCAATTCAATAAGGAATTGCCAGAGGGTACTAATCCACGATCCCTGATCCTCCCTTTGAAAAAAATGCCATTAGCACAGTTTGCCGACTGTTTGGCAGTCAAGGCTTGAAAAACTTGCTCCTACCTAGGCTTCTAAAATGGAATATTAATAACGATATACCCAAGAGTGCAATCATCTCATTTACTTACCAACGACACCGCCAACCACCTGCTGATAACCTAAGACCCACTCTCATTCCTATCTTGGAACAGCTATCAGCTAAAGTCGCTCAGTCAACTCTAGCTATTTACAACTTTTGGTACACAAGTTCCTCATTCGATGCTAAAGCAGGTCTCTTTGACAGTTAGCGTCCACAGGTCCATCTAAATTGTGCCCTTCGTATCATAGGCACTTCAATAAGGAATTGCCAGAGGGTACTAATCCACGATCCCTGATCCTCCCTTTGAAAAAAATGCTATTAGCACAGTTTGCCGACTGTTTGGCAGTCGAGGCTTGAAAAACTTGCTCCTACCTAGGCTGCTAAAATGGAATATTCATAACGATATACCCAAGAGTGCAATCATCTCATTTACCCAAGACCCACTCTCATCTTTATCTTGGAACAGCTATCAGCTAAAGTCGCTCAGTCAACTCACGCTATCCACAACTTTTGGTACACAAGTTCCTCATTCGATACGTAAAGTTGCTTAACAAGATGTTTGCTCTAGGGCGACCAATTTCTGTAACATTTCTTTATGGTAGTTAAATGATGATTCCTGCTCCAAGTAAGTTTATTCATGAACCCTGTACAAACCCACGATCTTTCCATCCCTGACCCTCCCTCTAAAAAAATTATGTTAGCACAGTTTACGACAACACAACAGTCAAGGCTGGAAACACTCGTTAGAGTCTTCGAAAAAGACATTTTAAAATACAGATTCATACTTAATTCGAAAAGTCGCACAAGAAAATAAAATAATTTAATTAGAAAATACTTTTCCAACATTATAGTAGTTCGGTCCTTAACTAACAAACACACTTGGGATGGAGCTAATTGTTTAAAAATTAGCTCAGGTTACCTAAAAAATGAAATGTTCCATTCACCCAATCGCAAAATGTTGAATTACAAATAACAAGTAGTACAAACCTTATTTGTTCGATGGGCATTTTCACAGGCATGGCGGCATATATTTCGTCAACATTCATACCACTCTCTTGAGTCGTTTTCTGAATAACAAAGATGGTAAACGTAAAAATACACACGAATAAATAAAGAATAAAATGTTGTTTAGTAAATATAAACAATGCGAGGAGGTAAAAATGAGACAAAAATGGATTTTTGATTGATGTTTCTACATGGACTACTCATAGTAGAAAGTCGTATTCGTATGAACGCATTTTCGAATGGAAAGGCTTGGACTGACTACCTAGAAACCCGTATGCGGGAGTGTCACACGGAACACCAAGGGAGGTGGGAAGTATTCAGTCTCCGAAGAGTATCTGGGTGATTCTCACAAAAAGCGCTATTCGTATGTTATTTTAGGATTCCTTCAGATATATGAGATCTTGTGTTGCATTTCTTCTTTCAAAATACTTTAAATAACCAATGTGCACAATAATCACGGTCAAACAGGTATGTTTCTATTCATAAACCATATTTTATTTGACGTTATTTCCGCAAAGAAATGATCATCGTCAAGAAGGATTTGAACCGCACTGACTCGCCCAGCGTCGCTCAGGCGCGGATCCAAGGGAGTATCACAGGGATCATGACCCCCCCCCAAATTTTTAATTTTATGGTTTATGATAAGCTTATTTTGCAAACACACTTTTTTCTTCCTCTGATAATTATTGTACGGGAAAAAATGTTAAAGATAGACCTAAGTTTCATTGAAAATCTGTAGGTAAGGACTTGGCTTTGGTTTGATAAAAAAATGTATTACATTTTCTAGCAATGACCCCCCCCCCCTCCAAAATGTAAGCCTAGGACCGCCACTGGCGTCGCTCCAGTCTGAAATGGCCAACTCTCTGCTCTTTTCGCTTCTCACTGTGCTCTCTTTCTTGCTCTTATCGCAGCTCCAGTCTGTAAGCACCCTTATGCCGCCATTACACGAGGCCAGTGGGCATTCCAGTTGACTGGCGCCAGCTGATTGTGAGAACTGGAGGCCAACTGACTGGCTCCAGTAACCGTTTAGACGTATCTAGTTGACTGCCGCCAGTTAAGCTAGAAAGATGGAGGAGAGTGCATCTACAAGCCTCACCCACGTTGAGTTGAATGACATTTTTCGAGATTTTGTGAGGGAATCCTGTAAAGTGTTGCAAGATGAACTTAACAAGAAACAAGAGTGGACAAGACAATGGATTTTGCGGAGAGATTTATCTGGGCCCTCATCTCAGCTGTTGACAGAATTGAGATTAGAAAATCCCATTGAATATAGATCTCTGTTGAGAATTGACGTCATGTTGTAAAAAAGTACAAAATATTTTAAACAAAACTCAACAGAAAAGCGCACTACAGCAGGGAAGTTCCATGGAGACAGGTCTGTACTGGACTGGCATGAGGCCTGAGTCGTTCACACGGTTCCAGTAGGCCGTGCCATTCTCGGTTTTTGGTGGTGGGGGGAACTGGACTGGCGTCAAATCTACTCCTCAAGCCAGTGCACTGGAAAGGCTTTTTTCCACTGGACTGGAGTGTCAGCTGGCGCCAGTAGTGTTTACACGAAGCCAGCTAGCAGTCCAGCTGACTGGCGCCAGTTAGCTGGACTCCCCTCTGGCCTCGTGTAATTGAGGCATTAGTGTCATCATGGGTCGCAGCCCCATCTTTCCAGAACGACATATCTCCAAGATCTTGTTCTTCAGCCAACTGCTCCAATTCTGGCACAAAACACGTTTCCAGCATTGAAACACACTGCTAAGCGATGACGGTCATGTTTTGCCCACCCTCCTCAAAAGGCTCAATCATCCAAATGGCACTTATGGGGAGTGGAGAGGTTTTTCAAACGGCACTTATGGGGAGGTTTTTCGTGAACTTCTCGTGGGTTATTTTCAGCTCAATAGCTAACGAAAATTTTGCTTGTTCACGGCTCCAGAAAGATGGAAGTAGGCTTCGCCACTAGAGAAAAAAGTTGACCTTGGCGGGATACAGTTCATCATTTCTTTGGGCGAAGCCTCGATGCTTTTTGCTCCAAACCATGATAGTGGGGTGAGTGACTAGACACAATGAGACCCCCCCCAGGTTTGTACCCCTACCACAAGAGCCACTCTTCAAAACTGTTTTTTTTCCCCCCGTTTTTGACCAATTGGTATCGTCTAATGCCGTTGAGTTGAGGACAGTCGAATACACGTAGATGGAGTATTGTCATAGGAGTCCCACGATTGCAGAGACTGCAGCCAGGGGTTTCCGCCCTCTGCACCTTCTGTGTAGGTGGGCATGCAGATAGTCATGTCCAGTTATTGCTCTAATGACAATACTGAGACTCATGACGGGGGAGATGGAAAGGAACGCGGCTCCTAGGCTCTAGCACAGAGGTCCACTGCTTCCCTTTGGCTGCCTGGGAGTGCACATTGCGCAACCTATTCTCCACAGATGTCCTTATCAAGCTTTTTGCAGCTCTGTAGCTGGTGGGAGCATCAGGCATTGTCATCTCGAAGCCTGTTTGTTTTGCCTCACCCTGTATTTTGTACGAATCAACAGTTATTCCGCTGAAGATATGGCATTCGCCAAAATATAATGTAATGTGGTTAAATTAATTGATCAGAACACCTACCGTAACGATTTCATAGATGCGCCGGTATTTGGGTTCAACACCTTCCATGTTCAACGAACTCGAACCAAAACCCTGACCATACTGTGCCTCCATTTCTTGTTTAATTGCAGGAGTTTCCATCTACGAAAAAACAAAAATTCAGGTGAAATGTGCAGTTTTTTTAAAGACACCACTTACAATAACAAGGAACGAGACAAAGTAGATATTGAACAATTTAAATTCATTAATTCATTTAAATAAATCATTACTGTTTGGGATAAGTTGGTTTTATTGTGTTCAAACAATGCGCGCTTGAGTAAGGGTTCAACTTTAAGTGAGTTGTCAATAATCAAGTTACAACAGATTGATCCCATCCTCGTCGCCAAACTGGTTGTGAATTATACAACCATTCTTAGTAATAATAACAGACACACGTATCACTAGAAAAAACCGTAATCCCACTATTCTCCTATCCCTGTCTGTCTGTCTGAAGCCTGTCTGTCTGTGAAAGGTCGATTCACGCCCGATTTTGAAGTAGTTTTCTGCAAAATGATCGCCAATGGACGAGGGACGTAATCAACATATCATCAAACAGGCCTTGGAGCTACAATTTCACCACTATCATTAATTGTAAATACCTACTTTTTCCCTTTCATTTTGGAATTTCACCCTTTTACATCAATGGCATTTGCAGTTCTCAATAGGCAATGAAAATTTTAATCTTGAATATAAGTCTAAAAATACAGAATTATTCCATATTCAAAGCTATTGAAATTTCGTGATTACATACAGAGCCACTCTCATCAATTGAGTCCTATCTAAATACTCTGCAATTTGAAATTGAGCATCTTTGGGACGGCTGGGGTAAATTACAAGGTACACACCCACCATGGTCAGCCAACTAAGCCCTGGGCACAATTCATTCCTCCCTTCCATCTACTGCGATGAACACTTGAATGGAAGGAAGGCAAAGGGCTTTCCACCTAGCTATTCATAATTTTCATTTTTTCGACAGCTTAAAAATCTAATTAAACGCTACTTCTCACTTTCATGCTCATATTTTCAGCCTTCAACGCCAGATGTACCACTCCCAAGTAGTGCTCGAACACTTCATTGATATCGACGACCGGATAAATGTTGAATATCATGATGTGTTTGTTGTCTGTGGAGGTCCTCACAGATCCGATGGCGACGCAGTAGGTGTTCTCAACAACTGGGACTGTTGTCTCCTGAAAATGAGGAGTGGATTTTTAGAAAAAAGATGGGTGATCATGTTTGTTAATTTGAAAGTCAACAGTTGTTTACGGTTATTAAATAAACTGCAAGACGTTTGTTTGTTAAAACATACACACAAAAACATACGGCATAGGAGATGACTACACTACCGGCACCACTACTACCAGACTATTATTTTATTTCAAAATACCCCTTTAACTCTAACAAATTTACCCCTGCGTTGCCTCTTGTGACCCCCCCCCCCCCCCCCCCCAAGCTATATAAGGATAGTTCCTCTTCCCGATTTTTTAAACTGCCACCTCCAGGGATAACCTGGAGCCTTCTAGCAACATGGTTATCCTGTTAGTCTTGCAGGCATCCATCATGTTCTTGACACAACTCTACAGCTGTCCTTCCATAATTACCACATAGGCAATTGAACCAAGCATGATACACTAGTACAGGGTGGGAGGGGGAGTGGGCTTCTGATAGGAGTATAGATGCGTGTGCACCCCCAACCAATAAACTAAAAAGGAGAAAATTCAAAATCCCTCCATCCTCATTTGGAGAGTTTGAACCAACGCAAGAAAACAGACTCTGGGCTCTGCAAGGAATGTGGTCTGGAGGTTCTGACTCGTCAGAAGCAAAGTGAAGTCCATGGGCCCACACTGGCTGAACCAAAAGTGAGCAGGGCTGGAGCAAAAATGAGGTTTACAATGTAAGGACCCCCACAGATGCGTCACGACAAAGTGAGAACACCAGTTGGTTTTGGGTGGTTCAATAACAAAATCATGTAAGGCTGAGGGTCAGAGGCAGGAGATGTCTTCAGCTAGTGGTTCATAGATAAACCATCAAATCTACAGACCACCTTTTGACAATGTGGGTAAATAAATCGCGAACCTAACTCTTATCACAGGCTTGGGAGGCCATTCCCACTATAACAAGGAGTTTAAATCCCAGACACAACATTTAAAACTCTAGCAAAATTTAGACATACATTTAGACTAAAATCAAGTCTGTCCTAAAGAGTGAAACCCACCAACCGTGCCCTAAATTAAATTAAATAAAAATAAATAAAATAAAGTAACTCAACGTTGCCCCCTGGACTCCCAGATGCTTACTGCTTAGTCTGCTGCTGAAATTAAAAAAACATGGAACATGCTTTAGTCATGCTATTTTTGCGATTTTCCTTTCGCTAATTTCTCATCATTCAGCTGGATTCAATTTGCTATAAACGTGTGAGGGGGTCTCCATACCAAATATTACTGATCTCTGTGGTCTACTGACTTAAATATATCTGTAGCAATAATGCTGTTATACTGATTATGTAAATGAGGACTCGCAGCTCAGGTTATCGCAGAATAACATATGAAGGATTACAGCGCATATGGTTATTCAACGGTAACTTCCATAAAAGGAAGTAGAAGAAGAAGAAGAAGATTCATTTGTGTAAAAACATCACGTTTTTCACAAGAGTTCGGAGTGTAGAAAGACATTCAGAAAAAATAAAATGCAAATACAAACACAGTACACAAGCAGAAAAGTAAAACAAATATTTTGGCAGGTTTCAGTCTCTGCTATTTTTTTTTTTTTTTTTTTTTAAGCGGCAATGAATTCCTCATTAATAATGAAGGCCCTCTGGCGTAGAACGGTTTGCAGAAACCCAACCAGTCTTCTGATGCCTGCCGTATCCTGAAAGAGGACTAAGGATTGGAATGTCTCCAGATTGAATGCAGGGGACCTGAGGAATCTGCTACGCTCAAACTTGAAGACTGGACAGGAGGATATAAGATGAACCAGGGTGTCAGGGCTGAACGTGTTGCAAACAGAGCAGTCTAGCGAACCATCAAATCGATTAATTACACGGTGGAGAGACAGCCTGCAAAAGGATGGATTCGCACACCTGATTTGGCACAACAATCGTTTGATAAAAAGAGGAAAGTCTTTTGAGAGATACTCGGCGCACTGACTCATTCGACGACTGGAGTCCACTGAGCAGTAGCTGAACGAGGACTCTGAACTCTTCTCCAAATCAGCTTGGTGCAAATGTGACTGTATGATGTCCAAGAACTTTTTACGCAACCGTTTAACATCTTGGGCCTCTCTTGAGCTCCAAAGGTCTTCCAAGCCAGCTCGTGCCAGATAGTCCCTCAACTGCAGGGACCAATTGAATCTTAGGTGAGGAAAATCTCTTGAAATTGCCACAAGCCTCTCAACCATAAAAGGAACTACATTATTCTTATCTTATAATATAAGATTATATTATAATATCTCGCGTCACCCCTCCCACGTGACGTTTCTTGGGTAGTTATTCCAAGGGTAAGCACGTTCCATGCTAAAAGAGAAAAAATTGGATCTTGAAACGAAACATGCCACTAAGTTGGTATTACCATTATTCCTAAATTGACTACCAACTTGCAGCTTGGGTCTACCTAAGGAAGGTTTTTGCTCTCATTAAAGTTAATAGCTTGAAGTTCTGTAGTTCCTGATAGTTTTGAAAAGAAACATTGGTGTAACTATTGCTCTATCCTCCTAAATTATTGGGATTGCGAGCTACTAGTTGTACACATGCCTTTACAGTTCTTCCGTGGATTCTAGACTTAGCATGGGCAACTAAATGGTGGTTTTCCTTCACGAACAGCTATTTAACGATTCTCTCAAGCTGAAGCCTAGCAACTGTGTGCCAGTTTACACTTTCGAACAAAGACAAATCATTATCCGTCACATATCTTATAATGTTTATGATCTAATGGGTGAATCAAATTTAGGTTTAAAGATGAAAAACGGAGTACTGCCTAGATTAATGACATTTTAGCATGGAACAAGGAAGAACAAATTTTCGGTTAGTATGCATCACTGTACGCAGAATAACAATAATAATAACTTGTCAACAATATACCTAAGAAGTATGTCACGAGATAAATATTACATTTATTACTTACTTCCTCACTTTCCAAGTAAGACACTCCCATGATTGTACCTGATGCATCCTCCAACGTGTAACTAACTTTGATAGTAGACACATCAATCGCTTTCACAATCGCAACGACTCGAACCTTGACAGTAAAAAAAAAAAATCTCACAATACTGAGCGGAATAAAGTACATTCCTTGCATCAGAAGATATATCTAATGTAGAACTCCAAAAGAATATTGCGTAATAGAAGCAGAGAAAAGTGAAGTCGACTAGACACAAAATACTGTTTAGTTTTTCAGCGCATTTATAGCGTTTCCAAGTCTAAACCAACCTTTTCCAATTTAAATTCAACCTTTCAAGTCAAATTTAACCTTTTCACATTAGGGGAATGACGAAAAATAAACCTCAAACGTCACTTTACATTTCTTGAGCCTACTAGTCCATGAGATCACCAGCTTGGGATTTCCATATTAATGGAAGCACAATATTCCATTCGGTACGGCTGGAAACCGAAAGGGTTGCCAGTGTGATGCGACGGATGCCCATGGACATGAATTGTATGAAGGGAGGCCTGATCTAACAGGGACATGACCTCGTCCGAGATGAATGTGCGAAAATAGCGAGCCTTGCACGTAACGACGTGGTCACAGAACCAGTTTTACGTGACAGTGCTGATGGCAGCCCCGGCTTGGTATTGGTCATGAAGGTCCATGGTGTGTGGGACCGTGAGAGACCTGCATTTTTCGATACCCGAGTTAGAAACGCTGACGCAGTCTCTGACTCCTCCATGGACTGGGCTACCATCTCCAGGTATGCAGCCCAAGCCAAACACGCAAAATACGACAAAGTCGCTGAAGACCTGAGATGGTCTTTCACGCCACTCGTCATTTCATGCGATAGCACATTACATAAAGAATATGAAGCCTTCTTCAAGAACGTTTCCTTACGCCTCGCCAACAAGTGGTTGAAATCCTATTCCCAGGTGATGATGTGGGCGCGAGTGAAAACTCAATTCTCAGTTCATCGAGCAGTTTCCATGAGGCTAAGGGGCCCGAGGAAACACGTACGAGGACTTGGACTGGAGGACGGAGCAGCAATTTGGCTACCAGAAGAATGAAAACACACACACACACACACACATACACAGTTAGGAAAAAAAGAAAATCAGATTAGTTTGGCAAAATCAATTTGAATTTTTGGCATATTATCAAATTGAAAATTTTGGCAAATTAATTTGAACCTTTGGCACAAATCAATTTCAATATTTTTAGCATCTCAATTTAAACTTTTGGCGACTCAATTTCAACTTTTGGCATACCTACTGAGCTTTTGGCATATCAATTTATACTTTTCACAAACCCAACTAATCCAACATCCCCATATAATGATCAATAAATGTTTTCCTCTTTTCAGGAAAAAAATGGAAGCACAATTGAAGGATTTTAGGAACAATTGGTGGAAGCGTCAATTAAAAATTTGAAACAATAGATCACATTTTTTAAAACTATTTTTTTGAAACAATAGATCACATTTTTTTAAACTACTTCTAGGAAAAGGTTGAACTTGACCTGGAAATGCTATAAATTATATTTTCTGTTGATTTCTTTCTAATGAAACATGAATTTGTTTTATGTATAGGTTATGCCCTATATACCTACCTACTGGGTTGGAGTACCGTTTTCAGCAAAGTCCTCAACCACAGACCAGCTTTCGGCTAGTTTGTATTTTTCGTAATTTCCCTAATAATAGGAAAAGGTCGAATTTCAGTTGAAAAAGGTTGAATAATGTTGGATTTCCACCTAGAACTTGGTGTAAAGTTTTACCCTTGAAAAGTGAACCTAATGTTGAGACAATCAAATCTGGTTTATCATTCGGATTGGTTAGTTTAAACATTCACTATCGATGATGATCAGTTAGTCAGTGAGGTGCTGATTATCAATACACGGTAATGACCATCAACCTCCCACTAACTTGGTATACACACTTGATATCTCATGTTCATTTCGTTCAATAGCAAAACAATTAGAAGTTTAATAGGCTGTCAAAATATTTGTAAGAAGCGAAATATTTAGGAAAAGTGAACCCAATGTTGAGACAATTAAATCTGGTTTATCATTCCGATTGGTTAGGTTAAACGTCCACTATCGATAATGATCATTTAGCCAGTGGGGTGCTATTTATCAATAAATGGTCCTATGAGTTTCTTAGTAAACGAAAATACAGTTTTCTTAGTCCCTGGACTAATAGGACGGAATTTAAGGAGTTTTTTTTTTACATTTGCATTTTTGTCTAGACCAATCTGTGTACTCAGTAGGGAGTGAATTTAGGGAAGTTTTGTTTTTTGTTAAGCTTTATGTCGAGACGGTCTGACGTACTTGGTTAAAGGGGTGGAAATCTTTACTTCTAGACGTATCTGACGCACTAGCTTTTCTTAAATAGAGTGGGTTTTTCGTCTAGAAGAATCTGACGTACTTGCCCAAAGGGTAGTTGAAAGTTAAAAAATGTTTGTACGTGTTTAAGCGAAATCAATAGCCAGGCTACAACGGAAGGCGTAGGGAGGACGATTGCCGCCCTTAGCTTAGTGCTCAGGGCTTAAATAGGGTGCCTCTCCTCATTGGAGGTAGGATATACGTAACTTTTCTCGCTGAATCGAATGGTGACAACGCCAGACCTCTCAAGTGACGATTTAAGTTTGTTTTGTTGGATGCAAAATGCCATCTACGGCATTTTTAAGCTGACCGGCCAAAGTCAAGATAATCGAAGAGCCGAGAGACTGCTATTTTTTGTGTTCATTTACGATTGATTGCGATGAGTTGCGATTTCAGGATTTTGACAAAACTGCCATTTCGCCCAACAATCGCACATCTTCAATTAAAAAACAAAAACGAAAAAAAAAGTTTTTTGACGAGGCCACTGGCAAAAAATTGCTATGAGGCATTTTCGTTCGGAAATAAGTTGTACAACACGTAGGAGTCAAATTGTGTATAACTGCTGGGACTCCCTGTATAACTAAAAAAGAAAGAAAAAAGACCGAATGTTTGAAAATTGGGAGTAGTAATGGCAACAAAAAATCGATTTTTTTGAAAAATCGATTTTTACTGTTTAAAAAATCGATTTTTTAAAGGCGAGTTTTATTTAAAATCGATTTTTACCTCCAAAAAAATCTATTTTTACCTGTTTAAAATGCGTTTTTGTTATATTACAATGAAAATAATACATTAAAATATTATCCAGTGTGGAGAATCTAAAATAACGATCCGTATTTACTCCCGTGGTCAGTATTCAGTAACGATGTGAGTTCTACTGATTCTACACAGTCACCATTTTACCACAGATCGAAATAGACGGCACTACCTTCACAACTCTCCACTCTCTACCTCCTTCCCTTCCTCGGGCTTCAGAGAATCGAGAAGAGAGATACAGAGAAGTGGAAGTCATCGCCCTGCCTAGACAGTATTCCTTTGTTAAACAACAACAACAACAAAATTAAAAAATTATAAACTACTATTTTAGACAAATTATACTGATCATACCACTCAGCAGAAGAACAAAAACAATCATCAGTTCAAATCAGCTGATTAACCATGTCAGTCAACACTAGTTACAAAATTGTAACTCTACTCTACTCAGTACCAGTACTAGTACCCTTGCAGAATTGTAAAATTGTAGATGTAGATTGTAAATTACAATTTTACCGGATTAGTCCGTATTTGTAAACTTGAACTTTTAAGTTACAGGCCCCATATATTGTTTTATACCGTGTTATACTGGTATATCTCATAGATTTAAAAAAATCGATTTTTTAAAAAAATCGATTTTTTGGTCTCGATTTTTATTTGAAATCGATTTTATTCTTTCGATACATCGATTTTTTGATAAGTGTTGCCATCACTAATTGGGAGAGTCACGGAGGAGGCATTGTCTCGGTCAGGGGCTCGGATATGCAATGACACGCACGGTCTTGAGGGAGGGGTTGCTTTGTGCGCCGTGTATTAAACCCCAATCTGATTTGGCAGTAGCATTGGGTGTTGAATGTTGATAATTCTGTTGTTTCGGACCCAATTCAGTTTTAGTGAAATGTTTGTTGACTCGAACATGTTATAAAGTTGTGGGACAATGGTAAGATATTGGTGTTTAAATCGAGTTCATATAATGAGTTAGAGTTTAAACAAGATAGTTAAGATATAAACCAAAAAATAAATATTTAAAATGAAAACGTTCGTTTGTGAACAGCGTCTACCGCATTCCTAAGTTGTCCAGCCAAAGTCAGGATAATCGAAGAGCCGAGAGACGGCTATTGCTTGAGTTCATTTACGATTGATTGCAATCAGTTGCTTTCAGTTGAGTAGCTATATCACAAGTGAGTATGTTAACATGATTTTTTGCGTACGGTTTTGCCTATGGTAATGCTTCTGCAGTAGCAAGGGAGTCACACTCCTCCTGTGTGCAACTCACACCCTTGCGAACACAACATTTAGGATATCAAGGCTCTTGCCCTTTCAAAAGGTTATCATAGCAAATTGGGTGAATATGTGAACGAATAGGTAGGTTGAATCAATGAGATGACACAATTGATGTTTGCTATGGTAAACCATATGGATTTCCCTGTACTGAACTTCCATTAGCTTTAGATGTAGGTTGATAAATGCGCACTAAATCATTCGGAACGAAATTAAATTCAAGTCAAGAAAAACATAGAGGCTTTTAGAAGAAACGCAGTCTATTTCCACAAAACTGATTATAACCGTCGAAATCGATTCAACGTTGTTACTCTTTCAATTTTTCTTCCACAAACTCCGTGTTTTTCTTGATTAACGCACCAACATTTGGGAACTCTGATTATCATTAATAAACGCCCAAAATCATTGTAACAAAAGTAATTTTCTTACCACTTGTATGTCGATGTCCTTGACTTTTAAACCGTCTTCAGGACAGTTCAATATTTGTGAAATGGCGACAGGAGCGATAGTGCGAGTTTTGTTTGCAGCAGGCTGGAAAATCACAAACACGAGACAAGTTAGAAATAAAATCAACTGAACAAAGACAATGTGCACCTATTTGTTCAAGACGAGTAACAGCATGATTTCAAGTAAAATATCAATGAAGCAAAAACCCTAGCATTTCAAACGCAATGACTATAACCTTTTTCAGCATGCTAGCAACAGTAAGCTTAGAGGACGGGCCACTGCTTTTCAAAAGTTGAAGGGTTGCAAGACTGAACGCTTCAAAGTGCCAAAAGTTGCTAATACAACCAGTGTGTAGATCTACTCACAAATCAGAAGTCGAGCTGTTACTAAATGCGAGTGTGGACGAGACATGTTTGGACCACGGTTAGTAGAAGTAGACGGTAGGGGTCATTGGGAAGCGAGTGGCTGCCTCGTGACGTCACTGGTGAAGACCAGACCAGGCGCTCCGTTTCTTTTGCATTAAACTAAACGTTTTTCGGGAAAGCGCCGTGTGGTTCAACCTAGATCCTCCTTCTGTACTTGTTCTGCTAATTGTATTGTATTATATTTAAAATACTGTAGTATACTGGCTGCATCCATTTATCTACTATACTCCAAATCAGCAGTACCTGCACACACCTATGAGGTCCTCTTACTATTTCTTCGGTTGAATCAAAACAAAAATCACCATTAATTTTCATCTCATCAAAGCTGATTACTACGTCTTTCTCGAGCTCGGAAAACACTTGTGCTTGTGCTTTTAAAATATTCAAACTAAGGTGAATGAAGCCAGGAGTCACTGAAAACTGACGAATCCGCCTCTTGATTGTGCTCTCACTTGGAAGTGGGTAATTCAGTACATTTTTTGCAAAGTGAAATGCTTTATATGACAAAGAGCGCAAAGTAATAGCCTTCGCGATATCATCCGTCGACCAACTCTTACATCTTCGCTTTAAGAGCGCTTGCTGCTGATTCGATGAAAAATGGCCATCAAAAACCGATGTCATGTTTCGAAACTTAGCTAATTCTTCCGTCAGCTCTTCAAGACGTAGCTTTAAAATTTCATTTCCTTTCTTCAACCTCATATTTTCACTAAAAAGGAACAACATTTCTGACGGCTGTTCGCTGTCACCCGTCTCAATGGATATCGTGGACACATTTTCGTCTAAACCATTCGTAATCTCATCCATCACATTTTCATTTGATTCTTTTAATGGTGATTTCAAAGATCCTTCAATTCTTTAAGCGCATTCCGTTTGTTTGTTCTTACTTTCCAAGCCAGAGAAGAAGGTGTATTTGAATCGCCCAAGTAACTACTTTTCGGCAGGAATAAATGCGGAACCTCATTCGGTTTAGCTCAAATTTAGGATGGTGTTGAGCAGTTCATTTATCAGCGAATGTAGTCCGTGTCATCAAAATGAACAGAACAGACACGCGAATGATCCACCGAAAATGTGTCAGCCCGCTTACAAACGTTCACCCACAATATTTTGTCCTTTGGAAAACGGCGAAAATGAAATTCGTACTTTCTTTTAGGTACATTGTAATTGTCACAACCAGCAATTGCATTGCACACCATATCCGAGCTGTAATAAGCAAAAATAACGTTTAAATGAGCTAAAGAACTTGAGACTGTGCCCGGTGTTGGGCGAGGGTAAAATGGAACGGTCTTCACCAGACACGTCACGTGAGTTGGGTTTTCCCCGAGCGTCGAGCTGATGACCCCTACCGCCTTCTTCCACTAACCGTGGTATAGACTATCTGTCAATATAGGTCGATGGAGAACATAGACTCTATCTTATTTAAACAAAACGGAGATAAGAATAAAATAGGTACATAAAATCTAAAAAAAAAATCACACTTTAAAGATGATACTCAAAGTCGAAATTCCAAAGAGATTAGATATTTTGCAAAGGACAGTAATTTCTATTTGTTGTAAGAAAAGATCTACTGACTCCCAAAACCTAACTATATCTCTACCATTCCTCTATGAGGTTTATCTTAAGAGCAAAGTGATGAATAAATTCTTCTACATGTACAAATATGATATATACCCGCCAATATTGATTGTATCGATTATCTCGAATACATCGATCCTAGTGGTGATTTATTTATTCACTTACGGGCAAGCCCAATACATAATACAAAAAATACAGCAGTCTGCATGTAGGTAATATAATAAATCTAAAGAACAGAAAAAATAATGAACATTTGAAGAAAAAAAAAAAATATACATAACTGAATTCACTTAATTAAAAATAACAGGGGAGGTCTGGACAATCTTCTTTAGAGATGGGAGGGAAGAATGAAAAAAATCAAAGTCGGGGTATAAAGATAACATAAGGTTGGCACTTCTAGGTATTCTATTGAGGGGATGATTTCTATGGTAGTTCGTGGGGGAGAATGGAACAGTGAAAAGTAAGGGCGACCGTGCAGCAATCCGAGGGATATGGATGTGGATTCTTGAGAGAAGGGATGGGCAGTCAACTTCATTGTTCAGCAGCTTGTACAAGAAAGTGAGGTCAGCGGAAATACGGCGTCTCTCCAGTGTACCCAAATTACATTTACGCCGCAAATGTTCGTAGTCGACTTCTACGGATGGGATGCCAAGTTTGTAGGCCACATACCTCAAAAACTTATTTTGTACCCGCTCCAGCCGATATCTGTGGGAAGCGTACGCTGGTGACCAGACTATACAAGCATACTCCAAGATAGGAAGGATTAAGGCCTTGTACAGGGTCAAAATAGCTGGAATGCTTGTAAATTCGCGACAGTTCCTCTTTAAAAAACCCAGTTTCTTCATGGCCTTGCTTGCAAGGGTCTCAATGTGGCCAGAGAAACAAAAATGCTGGTCAATGGTCACTCCCAGGTCCGACAACACGAAAGATCGACGAAGTTGCTCGTTACCGAGAACGTAACTGGAGATTATTGGCTGAGTCCGACGGTGAAAGCTTATAACGGAACATTTAGCTGGGTTCAAGAATAGGTGGTTCGTCGCACACCATACCTCAAGCCGTTTGATAGCGTCCTGAAGAGCATCGCAATCCGATTGAGTTTGAACATGGCAGAACAACTTAAGGTCATCGGCAAATAGGAGACATTTTACACTAGGTCCAAAGATCTTAGTTACGCTGTTAATCATAAGGAGGAAACAAAGCGGTCCCAAATGGCTACCCTGAGGGATTCCCGATGCGCCTCGAAAGGTGAAGATAAAGTTCCCCTAACACGGACCACGAGCTGTCGGCCAATTAAATAGCTCCGAATCCACTCCAGAAGGGACCCATGCAGACCCAAGGAACTCAGAAGCGTTAGTAAATGTAAGTGGGATAATTTATCAAAGGCCTTAGCGTAATCCGTCGAGATGACATCGGTCTGGTGGCCAAGTAGAAGACTATTCATCACAAAGTCCTGTAGCTCCAACAGGTTGGTAGTTGTTGAACGACCACGGATAAACCCATGCTGTTCGGGTGCCAAAAAACCAGAGAACTCCCTCGAAAGACGCCCCACCACTAGGCTCTCAAGTAGCTTCGGCATCGATGACAAAGAGCATACTGGGCGGTAATGATTGATGAAGCGCTTATCACCAGCTTTGTGAATTGGTGTAATGAATGAAGACTTCCACCTGGAAGGAAAACACCCAGACTCCAATGATTTATTGAAGAGAAGTGTAAGTGGTGCTGACAGTCTGGATGAACATTCCTTCAACAAAATGGGTGGAACGCCATCAGGGCCCATGCCTTTTCTTATGTCAAGACTCGCTAGAGCAGAGGAAACCTGTTCCTGAGAGACCTGGAGAGAACCCAGAGAAACGACCTCCTGCAATGGGTACAATGGTGCTGTAAGCGCTGGGGGATCATAAACGGATGAAAAATGCTGGGCGAACAGGTTCGAAATACTTTCAGGATCAGATGCTTGAATATTGTCCAAAAACATATGTGATGGAAAATCATTACCACCTTCTGAGTAGTTGAAATAATTCCAGAAGGATTTGATGTCGTTAACGATAGCCTCTTGAACAGAAACTACGTAACCATCGTATAACACCCCAGATCTAGCCTTGCATTTGCTTCGGAGGTCCGAGAAGAGATTGTAATCTGCGCTGCATCCTGAAATCTTCCAACGAGCATGAGCAGTTAGCTTCTGCTGAGTGAGAGACACCAGTTCCTTGTCGAACCACTTGGGAAAAGAAGGAGAAAAATTTGATATTTTAGGAACGTACATGTCGATAGCCTTGTAGATTGTCTCATAGAAACCCTCTAGGGCCTCTTCGATTGGTCGCGATTGTAATTCACTCCAACAGATTGAATCCAAATACTTATTCATACTACTGTAGTCAGCCCTTTTGAAATTATAAATAAATTTGCGCCTCAATATGGCGCCTGGTGGATCTCAGAGGCTCCCGTTATCATTCGAGTTCTATTTCTGTCGTCTTGTGCTTGTCGTTTCACAGTGATTATTGTGTTCAGTACGGTGTTTGGATGGACGGGTTTTGATTCGGTATGGAGTTATCATCAGTGACTTTGAAAAAACTCGTGAAAAACTTAACAACGCGGCGATTTCCTTCTGGCAAACTGTGCCCTTGATGAGCTTGTTTCTCAGGACGAATATTTGGTGCGGGTGTAATATGCGTCCTTGCAGGACTGAATGTGGTGTTCCAATATTCATTTTGAAAGTTGATATCGGCACCCGGGATGTAGGCATCGGGACGCCATATTGAGCCGTCATCGACCACAAGTATCAATGTATTTGAGATAATCGATACAATCGATATTGGAGGGGATACAACATCAGTGGCGTAACGTTTTCCAGCGGGGCCCCCCCGCAAAATATTTTTGGGGCCCCTCCCCGTAATGTTTTTTTTTTTTTTTTTTGCGAAGCGTGCACTTTTTCAACGGTCATCGTACAATACGCTACGATAACCTAACTAAAAATACATACATAATATAATATAACAATTTAACCTACCTTTACGTCGTACAGTTTACGTTGAAGTTAACGAATTTGAACCAACAACATGATGAAAAACATTTAACTTTCGCAATCTGTACTAACCTCAAAATGTCAAAAGTTTGTTTACATTGTAACCACCGCTCGGAGAAGGCGGGGATACCCGGGGGGAGGGGGGGTAGGCCTCGATATATTGATGTTATCGAACATGTGGCATCGATGGCAAAACATCGTTATTTCGATGTGTTGGCTCTGATAACATCGGTTTGGTTTACTCTTTGGTTTGGTTTCCCCTTTGGTTCACAGAAACAATTCCATCTAGTCTGCTTGCTAACTAACGTGGAGAAAGAGAAATATTAAAAATTCTTTCAACTGCCGTAGTATTAGCAAATTTTCGAAGAAGCAAAACATCATATTTCGATAATATTGATGTCGATGTCCCATCCCTAGTACGCAACTTCGCAACTCTGACACCTTAGCTACTTTACACCCTTCCTCACCTGGTTATAAATAAAACCAAAAGATGATTGATGAATGAACCTACATTGTCGTTGATGTTTATAAACTTGATGTTACATAATGGAATTTTTCTGTGTGTCATTAGTTCCTCTTCATTCTTTAAAATTTAAAAAAAAAATTAATTTTGCTACAGCGGGCCTGTTTCCGGGCCCCCCTGTAGCCCCCCCCCCCTGCATCGCGGGGTTTGCAGGGGTGTACGTTACGCCCCTGTACAACATAGTTGTACCCTTCTACCATCTTGATGGTAGATTAAATCAACAGTAGAGGCCAAGAAAACTCACTTCAAGAGCAGACTGTAGAATATGAATAAGAGGATGGCGTTTTGATTCAACTCCTTGTAGACTACACAATGTAGAGCCTTTGGAGCTCTCACTTGCTAAGCTAAGCAAAAAACTCTTGGAAACTCATATTCTTCCACCTACACCTCTGATCCAGGAATTTTTTAAATTTTTAATTTCAACCACAAAAAGGGTAGAACAGTACACTAATAACGTATAACACTAATGAGAAAACCAACGTTTACTCGTCCCTTTCTACAAAACAAAAGCTGATGTCACCATAGCTACAATGGACACGACGTTGAAATCCACAGATATAACAACTGAAATTTAACGAGATGAAATCGTGGGGTTCCGAGTAAAAGTGACCAAGTAACATTTGCAAAATTTTACAGGGGAGCGATCTGAAGTTTCACCTATTTTCTTCTTACGAACACTGGTTGTGTGACGTCTCATCCGACTATGTTTCGATTTTTCTTTATCCTGTAGGTAGTTAGCTAGTGCCCGCCTATGACATCGTGCTTCAAAATTCACTTCAGATTAAATAAGAGCTGTTTATTCGGAAAACTCTATTTGATCATTTTTACCTGCCTGGAGTTCCGAGCTTTACTCATTTGGTCAATTCAATTCTTCGAAAATTCTGTCGCATAGTTACATGAAATTGAGGGATTGAATAGTTTTTTCGTTAATTTATCGTGTTGCCAAGCATCTAATAACAATGATATACCTATTTCTGTTATCCATTACCATTAGAAAAGGTTATCCATCACCTATCACTGTAATTGGTCATTTTCACCTGCCCACTATGCAATCTTACAAATCTTACACAGTAAAAGTGATCAAATGGCAATTGATAACATTTACATCCAACAGCGAGAGTACATTTATAATCCATCTCGTGTTTTGTGGTAGAGTTCAAATGCCATTTGGTCACATAAAACTCTTTGGGTCAGGCAGGTAAAATTTATTTTCAAGTATTTCTTGCACATCAGTTTGAAGGTAACGTTCTTAGCAACAACACACAGTAGACAACGTTCCTTAGTACCGGAATGACAAAAAAAGCTCATTTTGAAAAAAATGTTACTTGGTCACTTTTACCCGGAACCCCACGAAATAATACACTTCACGTGTCAGCAAATATATACCTAACGTGAATAATGGAAACTTGAAAATTATTTCACGAAGGTTTATTTTTGAGCCCCTCCTTCCATACCGCTTATCCCAACATTTCTTGACTGTCAAAATTAAGGATTGAAAATTTGGAATTTTCAATCGTTTCAACATTTTTACTCTTAAAAAAGAGATTTCGACCAGGTCGTTGGCCCGTCTGAATCGCTTCGGAGTCCAAAATTACTTGGAGATAACACCCCACTTGCCAAGATCAGCAAAAACCTTGACAATTCGCGTTTTAGGCAATTTCTGGGTTAATCCATCCATCCATGGGTTAATATTACAAAAGCTATTTAGAATAATGAACCAAAAAGAAATAAAATAAAATGTCACATGTAAATAAACGGATGCAACTGCTAAAATGGAAATGCCGTAACGTACGAAATAGAAGATCACAGTGGATACAAACCTTGGAAGATGCGCCTCCCCCACCTCCGCCACCAGGGCTGCCGAACATGTTGTCGTTGGTATTGTCGAAACCTAAAAACGGAAATATCAGAATTATTTTTCAACTTTTGTTTGGCATAGTGAAGCGAATCGATTGAGTATTCATCTGTGAGCTGATCGTGATAATACGCCCAAGGTCATTTGCCCAGTTATGTCTTGATGTTGTCATAAATGCCACAAATAGCAAGGGAGAACGTTTGTATGGCTTGCAGACCTCTCACTCAACACTCTCAAACTAATTTGCTAGATGTCTCAAATTTTACAAACAGCATAAAGCCATCTAGAATACAATTCATGTATAAAATTTTATATGATAAAAGGCAGACTCCTGAGTGCTACTGCATCATGGTTTAAGAAATTCGGAGCAAAAACCCTACATCGATCTGGAATGAGCCAGTAATCTCGACACCCTAACCATTTTACCCTAAGAGTTGATCAATATTTACGGATTAAAGAGTAATGTAAGAGGTTAGGTTTTTGTTTGATTCGGATACAAATTTGTTCCGTTAATCAAATGAAAGCACTCAGGTTGCTGCACGATCATCTTAATTCAGCAGGTACTAATTTTATTTCAAGTCCTGCTGGTACTAGTAATTTTTAGAGCATAGTTTCTACGCATTATATTTGAAAGTATATGTTTCCAATCTGTTTCGAGAACTGAGTAAATTGTCAACTGCAACAGTCAACAATCGAATACCTTTTCCTTTTGAACGACAACACCAATATTGGAATCATGCTAACCGTGTATTTCAACAGCCAGGAGTCTCAATGCAATTCGTCAAGGAAATGTTAGCTTCCTTGCCCAGGCTCGTTGACTATTCGCTGGCATGCATTCTAAACACAATGTGACATGTCATGTCATCGGTACGAGTGGTACTGAGCCTGAAGTCGTTTCTCAAATTGATGTTTATGTGTTACTACGTTGATTTCTCAATTTTGGTTTATTATTCAATAATAAACCATTGTAATCGCTCTTGAAAAAAAAAATTTCTAACTCCCCCTGAAAATTTCATGGTTTACATTTCAAATGGTGTAGAATCCAAATCTGTGATACAATTTTTCCGTCCGTCCGCAGTACGCACGATTTCTCTCAAACGGCTGAAGCAAAAAAGCTGACATTTTCAGGAAAAATCCATGTTGGTCCGACAACAACCCAATTCTTTAGCCAGCTCTCTCACTTACTTTAAAGTGCCCTTTAAGGGTTGTCAAAATTTTGTAAAATCCCTAAAAACCTCTAAAAAAGTCAAGGTGGCCTAAATTTGGACTCTTTTTGAAGAACGAGGCACGAGGAATCGAATCAGCCCCTCCCCAGGTCCGCAGGTCAAACCATTCCCGATCTAAGGCCTGATTTATGGTGCCAACATTCGCGTTATTTTGGTTTATTATTGTTTTTGTTTTGATGTCAGTAACCTAGTGATGTAGTAATGTGTATACTGGAGTGAACTCCTAAAAGGCTTTGTAGCCGATATACTGGTTGAAGCATTCTGATATGCATGAAACGCAGCAAATTCTTTCACTGGGGTTTTGGTTTGTAATTGTTTTTGTTTTGATAGCAGTAACCTAGTGACGTAGTGATGTAGTGATGAAGTAATGTGGATACTGGAGTGAACTCCTAAAAGGCTTTGTAGTCGATACACGGGTTGAAGCATAAAACGCTGCAAATTCTTTCACTGGGGTTTATTATTCAATTGCCTTGCGTTCATGATTTGAATTTCTACTAAGCTTTGGAGTGTGCGTGTTTCACAAGTGATAGAGCGATTATTGAATTTCAGGAGGCACACAAATATGATCCAATGATCAATCCAAATAGGTATTTTGGTTGAGAACAGATTTACGTGCTCTTTGCATATCTCCTGAAATTCAATAATCGCTCTATCACCTGTGTAACACGTACACTCCTAAGCTTAGTGGAAATTCAAACCATGAACGCAAGCCAATTGAATAATAAACCCCCGTGAAAGAATTTGCAGCGTTTTTTTAAATGAATATCTTAGATAAAGACCGTTGGAGTTTTCGAAAATGTTGAGACTGAGTACGCGATTGTGCCTCCCTACCTATTGGCACTCTAAAATCACGCGAAAAAACTTGGTACGAAGACGATCCAATCCATATAGATGAATCCAGATCTAATGCGAACGTAAATACAACCGGAAGGAGGCTTTTGGATAGAAGTTGTAAGTGATGATGAAGAGGTAGAAATAGAAAATGATAAATATCACGGTTTTCTTGAATGACGTCAAACTTGTATACCGCCGCTGATCTGGACCAGCAACATGGCAACGCATCAACGATGACATAGGAGAGTCAATTTTCTGATTTGTTTCAACCTTAAACATAATTAGGTAGCGGTAGACCGACAGTGGCCGCGATTAACCAGCAACCCCGAATCTTGGGTCGTCCTTGGTCGGTTTATTGTTAACCACACGTTATATTACAATTGTTGGGGCTTCTCCTAACATAAACTATCTAAAACTGCGATGGGCATATTCATCAGAACGGCTCTTCGTTCACACTTGTTGCTCCACTGGCACCGAATCGAAATTTTGAATCCGAGCCATTTTAAATTGGGTAATTTGGGTCACATCTCTTTAATGTACAATATACAAATGTCATAATTTCGACGATTGGGTAGCCGCATAGCTCGGAAGGATTGTACATCGTTTCGGCTAAATTGTGTACTCGGCTTGAGAACCTGTAGAGCCTCAAAGGTTGAGGAAGCCCTTAGAGAATTGGACACAACAGTCGAAATACAAGAACTCGTTCTACATTAAGATTATCAGGGGAAGGAAACAACACTATTTCAATCCCAAGCACACAATTTATAATAAAAGTCAAATGATTGACGAAAGTCAACATGCATAATAGTAAAGATAAGTGGTACGTTTTACCTCCATCGTTAGTCCACATGATTGCTAAACCCTACCGAGTGCAAAAGGAGCTCCCAAAAAACACAGTTGTCTTTCAGAAAAGATTCTTGAATTGAATTCGCGAGTTAACTATTTCCATATAAACAAAAAAGTTGAAATTGATTTCGGTCACAGGACATAAGTGCCTTTCTGCGGGCAAGAGCGCGATTTTTTATCATCCATGGTGGTGGTGGTGGTTGGGTTACTTTCAAATGCCCCACACAGTAACAGATCCACTTAATTAATGGATCACCTTTGGTTGGATCTTAACTATACTTCAATGATGATATGGGCAAATAGTTAATAATTTTGGGAAACATTCAGGGAAGATTGGGAACAGAATATTGTTATATTCTATTATATTATATTACTAATTGATAACGCTAGTTAGCCACCAAGAATGAAAAGTAAGTACCAGTACAAAGTGCCTGGAAATACCTTATTTATTGAGCTTTCTGGTCCTGGGATGGTTCCATTAATCTTCAATGGACTATTGAAGATATTACATCTGATTCCAAACTCTTTTTTTCTCATAAGTAGATTTCGGGTGAAAAACTGGGACTTCACAGTATTAACTCACATTTTTCTACATCCAAACATCAATTTCTCCACTAACTCCCAGCGTAAAATATATGTTATTACATTTTGGCATAGCTTTTAGGTTAATAGGCAACAATTTAATTCTGGATCACAGTGATCTATAAGCAGTTGAAAAAAGTGGTGATTTTCAAGTTTTGAACATTTTTCCTATTCGAACTTAGTTTTAATTTATTTTGCCAAGTTAAAGAGTTTGTTTTTTAATCAGGTAGATAGGAATTATTTTCGTTTTAGTGAGTTAAGGTTGGAAGTCCAAAATATCCATCCGATCCATCCGAAGCTGTATCTCTCCAAGATGTATGGTGATGTTGGTACTTGTTCCTGCTGGTTATCAGCTTTATCATGATTGTAAAGGCCGTGGCTTCTGAGGCGACCAATCCTAGTGCACCACGGATTGACAAAATTGTATAAAAATCTTTTTGGACCATGTTTTGAATATTTTCGTGTGTCTAGTGTGTAAATGTTAGTGCGATGTGGACTCCAAATATTCTTAAATTATCGCTAGTCAATATTTTATTCTATCTGTTGGTGGCAGCTGCCGAGTAAGTATATTTTCATTGGTTCTTAGTGTTTGTTTTGCGGTGAATGAATCTTATTCGATGTTCATTGAAATGCGGACACCGTGAGATTAATCGTTGAATAATGAACACAGGCTGAAAGTTACTGAATAAAGTGTAATGAAAGTTCTTCCTGTTTGTATGGGATACTTTTGAAACTTAAGTTACGGTTTTTATTCAGCAGGTATATTTGGTGCGAGTTGATTTATTGATCTCTCTGAACCTCCCCGCGAAGCTGCTTACGTAGCCTCAACATAAATGACTTAGGAACTTCTTCGAAATATGACTAAACCATTTCAACTTGCACAGTTGTTTGTGTGTGATGTGAAACATTTCATAGCCACAAATCTGAATGGCTTGGATCTATATGGCCTGAACTGTATGTTTGCTTCACTCGATTCCGAACATATTTGAGCCGGTTCGTTTAAAAACAAACTCGCTTTGTGAGTCGATCTTCTGTACTCTGATATGTCGGAGGATTCTTGCAGGAGTACATTGTGGTACTTTTTTCGTTTTCACGATTAGTACTAACGCCGAGGTTGCGTTCTTTAAACCCATGTTAGGCAGATTGGTATGGTGTATTATTAGAGAGTCATTAGAACCACAACATCGTCACATGACCTTGTCAGGAGTGCCTCAAATGCGGTACCAGCTGAATTCAGATGTACGTGGCCTTTTACCAAGAATATTAGACAAGATAGAAGTTGACTTTGAATGGCTGAAAGACGAATATTCATCAGTATGAGTTTTCCATGTGGCGCAAGCAATTCGAATCTATAACCGGAAAGTTACTCAAATCGGTGGGAGGCGACAAATGTTTCGTTATAGTGTCAGCCAGAAGGGATTTCCCTTAACTGTCACCTTCCTGTTTCCATTTTAAAGAATAGCATAGGCCTTGTCATTTAGATGGATTGCCATCCAGTGATTTTCGGACTACTGGCCATTTTGAGGTGACCGAATTCCGAAAAATTTTTTTTGCGAATTTAAAGATTTGACAGGTTTATTTTGGTTGTTTTAGAAAGTGTGCACAAGTTCATAATGAGACAATTACTATGTTTCCGAAACCCTAATCGCTAAATTTAGAGTGATCCTTCTTACAATGTCCTCGGGGTATGAAATAGATTGTGGGAAGTTTGAAAAATATTGGAAACTACAAGCCTCCTTAAAAGTGTGTATTCTTGGTTCAACCGTTCACAAAATATTTGGGCGTACCTAGTTCTCAAGCTATTCTTCACCACGTGGTGCCAATCGGCAGTTGACAGAAGAGGCCCAAGAGGCACGAAACAAAGTCTGGCATATTTTCCGAGAATATCGTACCAGAAAAAATTTCCAAAAATCCACCGACTGAGACTTTTTAACTTTATACTTACCTTCTTCGGACCCTGTTGTGGCTAATCATTGCAAACGTGCAAGAAAAATTACTAATTCTCTCAACCAAGAAGTCCTGGGTTTGTTGTATTGGACACTTCTTCCTGAACAACTGCCAACGGGGGTAGTTCGTTATCCGCCCCCATTTTGTTCTCTCTTTTGCAAGCACTCCCCACCACCTTTTTCAATTTTTGAGGAGTGTTCCGTAAACAAGATTTCATGTACTATATGAATAATATACCTACCGCACTTATGTTTTCAAATATTCCAAGCAATGAAACTAGACATTGAAAAAAGTGGGGGCGTATACCGAACTATCTCACTAGGGAAAAAGTTCGATAACCGCCCCCACGACTAAATTGCATTGATTCGGCCTGGGACGTTTTCTCGGGAGAGATAACTGGTGAGGCAGAGAATAACTTTGATCGAAAGTTAAGAGGTTATAATTTGTTCCTGTATTAGGCGGAAAAATTAGCTGAAGGGGGGTACGGGGGCTTCCGCTGGAAAATTTTAGAAATTAGACACTTGAAAACAGTGTTTTTAAGCACTCCTAGACGAGTTTGACAAATTCAAATTAGGCCTAATAGTGGAACAAAAAATTATTTTTTAGTGATTAAATATAATTTTTTATTCCTATGATTCGTTTTTCGTTGTTCAATAAAAATTTTAACCCTTGAATTTTCAGGAATGGAAAATTTTGCAAGTCAGACAGTTGAAATTAAGATTTTTAAGCACTCCTAGACGAATTTGACAAATTGAAAATTAGGCCCAATATAAGAAACAAAACTTATTTGTACATAAGAAATATATTTTTTATTAATTTATTTAAAATTATTTACATTCAAGAAATATTTTTGGAAAACCAATCTAATGTGATGTGTGCAATTGTTTTGTGCTTACTAGGTCTTTCCACTCATTTAAAAGAAATATATTTTCTATTTATTTATTTAAAATTATTACATTCAAAAACATATTTTAGGAAAACCCCGCACCCCCCGTCAGCTGGGGGCCTAGCTCCCCCAGATCCCCCTTTTGGCCCGCTCCACCATCTCCACATTATGATATGGCCCTTGGGGCAAATAATTTGGAGACCCCTGCCTTATAGCATCGGGTGAACGGATGAATGTCTTGCGAATCTGGTGGATTCATTAAATGCTCTTCTACTCTTCAACGTGGTATCTTCGTTCTTTAGTTTATTTTCAAATATTTTCTCCGTATTCCAGGCGCAACTTCTACAGCATTTTAGGGGTTCCACGAAATGCCAACACCAATCAAATCAAAAAGGCGTACAGATCGCTGGCCAAAGAGTTGCATCCAGATAAAAACAAGAACGACCCCAACGCGTCGGAGAAGTTTTCGGACCTGAGCGCCGCCTACGAAGTTCTCTCGAATCCCGAGAAGAGGGAAAAGTATGACAAATGCGGGGAGGAGTGTTTGAAGAAAGACGGCATGATGGACAGCTCGTTCGATCCTTTCGCCAGCTTCTTTGGAGATTTCGGGTGAGTTGACAGTTTTATTAGATTATTACAAACGAGCCAACAGAAAAAGGTGTTGTTCGGTGCCGCGGAGATAAGAGTTGGTGTTTGACTATTCAATGCCAGGTTTAGTTTTTGAGATATCGCTCCTACACGTATTTTCTGGGTCATTCTCATATTATTTGACCTTTTGGCTTTCCTGGACCATCTAAGACGGGTTAAAAAAGATATAGGTACGTTTTGAACAAAATTTGATGTGGAAAATTAGTATGGATATTCAAGACAACAAACCAATTGCCAGTTTTTCCTGTATTTATTTATTATTTTTACTTTATTTTTTTAATTTTGAACATTTTAATCTAAAAGGAGTTTTGTCAAGCTAAATTGTACTCGTCTTTAGGTTTAGAAAACCAGTAACTCGGCGCTCCGCGCCTCCTACCTGCTTTGAGCCTTAGTGGCTAACATTTTTTAGCTTCAACTTGTTCCTCTTTCTCTTTATGTTGTCTGTAAAAAACAATGAACTGTTCGAAGAAAAAGAATTTTATTGTTTATGTCGAAGTGATAGACAGAATAGGTTGAACGGTTTACCCACGATGGTAACTTATACGATGTAGGTATTTTTCTATTCCGGTGAGCGTCTACTCTAACCAACATGACAACCAAGTGACAATAAGAAAACGAGCGGCATTGTTTACTACATCTATATAATAACATACATAAAATTAAATCACGACATAAATACCAACAAGTACGCAAGGCCTGCGTGATAAATCGAGAGCTTTCCAACGAATGGAGAACGATTTTCGTCCGTCGAAAACTGAACAACTTTCATTTCCCTAGAAACAGCTCGGTTGTACGTGAAAACTATCAGAACAATTTCGTGACACTTTCTGTATAACGGTTTCTGTATAACGCTTTTTTACTAGATAGGCCCGGCTAAAAACATGTTCCATGTTAAAAACGCTGCAAATTCTTTCACTGGGGTTTATTATTCAATCGGCTTGCGTTCATGATTTGAATTTCTACTAAGCTTTGGAGTGTGCGTGTTTCACAGGATAGGGCGATTATTGCATTTCAGGAGATATACATGGAGCACGTGAATCTGTTCACGACTAAAATACCTATTTGGATTGATCAGTTGATCATATTTGTGTGCCTCCTGAAATTCAATAATCGCCCTATCCTGTGAAACACGCAGACTCCAAAGCTTAGTAGAAATTCAAATCATGAACGCAAGCCGATTGAATAATAAACCCCAGTGAAAGAATTTGCAGCGTTTTTTTATTGAACCTCAATACCCCCCCACAATAAAAACATCTATAATTTATCAAGTCCTTTGGCACTCGTATTGCGTTAAAACGTCCCCAAATCCAAATTTAAACGATGTAGCCAAAGGTAGACAGATGTAGAGGGGGCACACAAATATCATCAACTGATCAATCCAAATAGGTGTTTTGGATGAGAACCGATTTACGTCGTCTATGCATATCTCCTGAAATTCAATAATCGCTCTATCACCTGTAAAACACGCACACTCCGAAGCTTAGTAAGATTCAAATCATGAATGCAAGCCAATTGAATAATAAACCCCAGTGAAAGAATACTTATTTACCCCAGTAATAATATTGAATAATAAACCCCAGTAATAATATTGAATAATATTTACCTATATATTATCAGAATGCTTCAACCCGTATATCGGCTTCTAACTACACTACAAGTATTCACATCGGCTATCACTCCAGTATCCACATTCACTACAACTCGACACTATCGGCCGGACATCACTATGTTACAAACAAACAATAATAAACGAAAAAACGCAAATGTTGGCACCATAAATCGGGCCATACATCGGGAATGGTTTGACCTACGGACGTGGGGAAGGGCTCATTCGATTCCTAATGGTATGTTCTTTAAATAGGAAAATATTTAGGCCGATTCGACTTGTTTCGAGGTTTTTAGGGATTTTACAAAAATTTGACAGCCCTTAAGCGGCACTTCAAATTGAGTGAGAGAGCTGGCTCAAGAACTGGGGCGTCGTCGGACCAAGATGGATTTTTTCTGAAAATTTCAGATCTTTTGCTCCAGCCGTTTGGGAGAAATCGTGCGTACGGCGTACGGTGGACGGACGGAAAATTTTGTATTGCAGATTCGGATTCTACACGCCTTGAAACGTAAACCATGAAATTTTCAGGGGGGTTAGAACTTTTTTTTTCCAGAGCGATTACAATGGTTTATTATTGAATAATAAACCAAAAAGTCGTTCTGTTCCTAAACTAGATTCAAAATGATGTCACATGTCTCGCTAATTGATTTGGAAAGTGTTTAAAGTACCAAAAACTAACCATGGTGACACCTGTGACAGGTGCAAATCAAATAAAAATCAACTAGATAAAGATTTTTATTAAAAGTAATTTTTTTTTTTTTTTTTTTTTTCATGAAAAATAGCACCTGTTGAATTTTGAATCAATTTGAATAAATTTTGTTGAATGATGAGTAACACTCGTGATGTTTTCACATGGAAACACTATTCCTAACCTAACCAAGTGTTGGACAGGTATGAGATGATAGCTCCGAAAAGTTGTCTTCAAGCTTCTCCTTTATCCGTTATAATTCACAATTTTAATCAAGTACTATTGATGCAACGAAGGTGACACTCGTTTCGGATAATATTTGTGATATCCCATGTTTTTGGGTGAACTACAGGGTGTACCCTCTAGATGGGTCCATTATGGAATTACAGCCATGCAGTGTGAGCTATCAAAATATTGAACCGGACCTTTTCTATAGTATTTTCACTCTGCTTGAAGTTTTGGATTCATTATGTTGTCGTTTGTTGATCAATGGATAACTACAATTGAACATTCCACACTTTTAGGTTCCATTTTGAAGGTGGCGGCGGTGGTGGTCGAGGCCGAGAAACTCCTAAAGGAGGAAACGTTGTGATGGACCTGTTTGTATCTCTTGAGGAACTGTACAATGGAAACTTTGTTGAGGTGAGTTAACATACTTGGATACGAGCATATACCCAATTAACTCTAACCTATTCTATATTAAATGTAGATTCCAATTCGTTTTTATTCTTAAAATTTTTAAGAATAACAACGAATTGGTTGGAAAGATTTGGTGGATTGGATTTGCCTTACTGTTACACGGGGATTTCCCTCGACTCGCAAGACACTGACGCAAATCCAATCACCCACGGAAAAAAATTGATGAAGGGGAAAGACGATGGACTTGTTATTAGGTTCAAACTAGGAATAAGTTCCCATTTGACTCCCGGGCCAAGAGAGAACAGTTGGTAATGTTAGTTGTTTTAGGCACACACACAAGAATTTTATCGCTTTGTGAGCTATTGGCTTAACCGTGGGGACATAACAAGAAGGTTACTTACGTGTCCCCCATATCAGTGGTTTGAGCGACCTCGTCAAGTTATAAAACAAAGTAAACAATAATGCAGAATTACACAGAAACAAACAGAAGAGAAAAATTGAAACTTTTACGACGATTCTGTTACTGGGTCTTCCTCTCCTTCAAAGTGGGGGAGGGAGCTTTGAAGACAGCTTCTTCACGAATTGACTAAGAGGATAGCTCTCGTTTTGCTGCCTGTGAATATGTTTTGTGAACCACTCCTGCTTGTGCAATCTTTCTTCAGTTGTTGACTTTATCTTGCCATAAGCCTCTATACCAGTACCAGTTCTTCAACTGTGATGTATGTATTTAGATGGGGTGATTGAAGTCCCGATTGTTTTCATTGAACAATTCGCAAGCTTCACATCGGGCCAGTTGTTTGATTTACGCTTTATGAGTTCCTTATTACTATGTTAGTGTACACTTATTTTACAAGATTTTTATTCATTTCTCGGACCCAATTAGTCACTGTTTTTCGAGTACGTGGTCCCAGCAGAAACAGTATTAAAAGGGTGGCGAACTAGTGGGAGCCCATCTTGGTTGTCCATAATTGGAACACAACCCCGATTGTTGCACCTTAGAGATCTAGAATTATTTAGAGCCTGAATCCACCCAATTTAATGTTAAGATTTGCTGTTGATGTTTTAGCTATTATCAAACAAACTATTTGGTCAACTACTCGATATGGTTAGTTTTCCTTTCCCGATTCTTGAATCTGCCTCCTCGGGAGATACACCGGTCGCATACCAGCGTCGTTTTTCCGCATTTAGCTCTATTCCATTCCATCACTTCCATACGTTTCCAAATGTAAACAATGGGATTCATCGCTATAAATAGAATTACTAAACTTTTCATGGGTATATTCTCATCCGTTTCGATTTCCTTGTTCATTTAGATCACGAGGAAGAAACCAGTCATGAAACCAGCTTCAGGTACTAGGAAGTGCAATTGTCGTCAAGAAATGCAAACTCGGCAACTTGGTCCTGGTCGATTCCAGATGATACAGCAAACTGTCTGCGATGAGTGTCCTAATGTAAAGTAAGTGGTGCACAAAATACCTTGATACGTAAACCATCAAATTTTGACGGGTGAGGGGTCGAATTTTTAAAAGAATTTTCTCTTAAATGAAGCTATTGCAATGCCTTTAAAAATTTTAGAATACAATTATTTTTAAAATATCTCCATCGAAATCTATTCTTCTGGCGTCAAATAATCAAGCATTCGAGAAGAATGGGTCATTTTATTGGACAAAATGTTTTGAATATCTACATTAAATTGACCAAATGTCAAAAATTGTACTTGAACCATCACTGAAGCGCTGCCCATTCTAACACAAGGGTTTTTTTTTTTAGCAACAACAATTCACAAAACAATACTAATTTTTATATTTCGGCTTTTAGCCTTTTTCAAATTACGAGAAAAATAACTGTAATGGGAAATTTTGACGTTGATGTGGAGAGATTGTTTGCCGTGGAGAAATGTTGCCCTGCTAACGTTTAATATTCAGTCCTGGAGGATCGTACGCACCCAACACATTGCTATGTGCTTTCTCCGAGTGAAGCAGCATAATTTTGTTTTCTTCAGGTTTCATTTTCTTAAAATTTTGATGCCAAAACACTCATTGAATGTTTGGCCATGCGCTGTGGCATGACGGCTTACAGGCAAATCGGCGTTCCTTCCGACAACCGATGCCCTGTGGTTGTTGAACCTAAGATTTAGAGCTATCTCAGCCTTGCCAACGTAAAATGCAGGACATTTCTCACATGTCAACTCGTACACACACATTGGTGTTTGGCATTCATTCAGCCGATCCTTTGCATTTGTACGAGTTGGGGTTGTTGGCTGATGAGAACAGCTCGTCCTCGACAACTATGGGGCAAACTTTACACCGTCTCTTGCCACAAGGGTGTAGACCTCTTGAAGGTGGTGTTGTTCTCTCCGAGCAACATATGTATACATTTTTTTCAATTATGCATGATTGTTCTTTTGTCATTGTGAGGTTTGGAGAGCCACTTTTAGGTTTGGGAATTGGGATTATTTGCTGTGGGTGAATTTCTATGGGTATGAAACCTATCCCAGACTATTTTGTGTCCAAAATTAATAGGAAACGCCACTTCATTTGCCTATGCAAAAAGAAAATACTCTTTTATAAGGTTGTAGTGAGCGCTGCTCAGGGATGTTCCATGTTTCTGGAATTGTAGCCTGGACGCTTAAGGCACTACTCACACGGGGATACTCAAATCGCGAAACGACTGGGATACGCAGCGACTCGGAGACCCAGCACGTGTTTTTGGATGTTTCCGCTCAGATAGAGTGATTCCAGTATCGGAAACTTAGCAACATCACGACTCGGCTTGCCAGTCTCCCAGTTGCCTGATCGCAATGAACGAGCAAGCTTTCAACATAAAATTTGTCGGGGAAGTAGAGAAATTTCCAGCGTTATACAATTATAAACTCAAAAATATTCCAGGAAAGATGTTACGGAAAAGGCGTGGAATGAAGTAGCCAAGATAGTTTAATAAACATAAATCTCAATTTATGTTCTTCTGTATGTAGGGGTGTAACCATATCTTTCTCATTTTCCTTTTGCTGTATCGGTTGTAATTATAAAATTGGATGATGATGTCCTCATCACTAATAGAATCACTAGTCATATTATAAAAAATGAACAATGCTACAACAAGAACAGACCTCTTCATACAGCTTGATGGAAACTGAATACTAGCAAGAGTTGCAACTGTGTGAAGATGAGAGGCAACTGAAGTCTCCCAGGATTAGGGTGTCCAAGTCTCTGAGTATCTAAATTTCTAGTATCGCAGGATTTCGGTATCCCCATGTGAGCAGTGCCTTAGACTTAAGTCCAGGGAGTTGCCCCTGAATGAATCATGAAATAAACACGGAGTGGAGGTCGAGGGCGGGTCATCTGCTGTCTGTCAGTTGCTAATCAGTTGGTAATTGGAACGTTTCACGCTATGGATGTTGAAATAGACCGCGTATTCGAGACAAATGGTGGTAATCGTTGAAAGTTTTAAATATTCGGAACATCGGGTTATGAAAGACGGAAGTTTATCGTTTGGATGCTGTGATAGAAAGTGCAATGCATCGGTGTGTGTTGATTCGACAGTCAAAAAAGTTGTATCTATGAAAAATCAGCACAACCATGAAGTAAAAAGTGATGAGGCGAGGAAAGCAGTTAATGATTTATTCACTAAACCTAATAAAATGATTCGTCGGGAATTGCAATCGTCGCCGGTGAGTAACCTGGAACATACAGATTTCAAGCGACTGAGGGAAAGAATGTACGCCGCTCGTCGGAAGCGCATACCGTGTGTGCCTAAGTCATTCGAGGAATGCATTGAACAGTTGTCGAACAGTGAAGACGTCATAGTACGAGCACATCCTAACTTACCTGTCTACTGTGGGTAACCGCTTTCAATGCGCTGAAGATGATGACTGAATGATTGTATGTACCTAACCCTCGACGCACTCAAAGTAGAGGAAGAATTTATAATGAATTACGTTATATGGTCAGCTCGATTTTTATTTAATTACACTTTCCCCAAACACATTGATTTTTGACATTTCTACTTTCCCCAAACGCATTGATTCTTAGGAGATGCCTTTCCCCAAACGCATTACCGTTTTCCCCTAACGCATTGCACTTTTGGAGATTTTCCCCAACCGCAACCCGCCCCCTCTGGCAGGGTCAAATCTTCTTGGCATATCTGAAATTATCTCATCGCATAACTCTGGTCACATTATTCCCAAGTTTAGATCATTTGTTCTCCAATCCCTCGGTTTTGTTCGTTCATCTTGAAATTCATCGTTGGATATTTACAGGATGGTTATGGAAGAGAGGCTGCTGGAAGTTGAAATCGAGCAGGGGATGGTCGACGGCCAGGAGATTAAATTCATCGCCGAGGGGGAACCCCACCTGGACGGCGATGCGGGAGATCTCATTCTCAGGATAAAGACTCAGCCGCATCCGAGGTTCGAGAGGAAGGGAGATGACCTCTACACCAACGTCACCATTTCTCTCCAAGACGCTCTTACCGGCTTCACTCTAGACATCGACCACCTTGATGGAAGAAAGGTATCATCCATAGATATAGAATCCATTAGGGCAGTGGTTCTCAGACTTTTTCCCTCAGCGCCCCCCTTCACTAGGAAAAATAGTGCCAGCCTATCGTTTTTAATGAAAATAGTTATACTTCATATTTTTCCCTTATTATGTTCACCAAACACAATTTAAAAGGATTTTACGCAGCAGAAACAAAAAATAACAAAAATAAAATGACTTATTGTAATGAAAATACGGAATATTTTTTTTTTAATCTTCATCACATTTTTATTCAGGCTATTGAGAAACTCTGAAATGAACATTATTTACAACTCAGCAAACAATAATTTCATAGGAGGTACACAAATATGATCAACTGATCAATCCAAATAGGTATTTTGGTTGAGAACAGATTTACGTGCTCTATGCATATCTCCTGAAATTCAATAATCATCACTTTGAAACACGCACACTCCAAAGTTTAGTATAAATTCAAATCATGAACGCAAGCCAATTGAATAATAAACCCCAGTAAAAGAATTTGCAGCGTTTCGTGCGCATAAAAATGCTTCAACTCGTGTATTGGCTACAAAGCCTTTTAGGAGTTCACTCCAGTATCCACATTACTACATCACTACATGCCCTTGGGGTCGCGCCCCACAGTTTGAGAACCACTGCATTAGGCCTTGGTATACACGTAGCTTCATTCCAGGAATGGGAAAAAACGATTCCCAAATCCATTCTTTATTACACAAAGATTGTGATCTCTGTATTAGATAACTCTCCTACTAATCCACTCGTTTATATTTATTGTACGTAGGTAGGTACCTACCGTATTGTCTGTAGGTAGGTACCTACATTATCTGAACTCAGATAATTTCAATCATATTCAAAATTCCACTCTATAGCTCCATTTACATTTCACCACCGTATAAAGTTTAGGAAAGAAAGCCACAGGGGTACTTCAGCTGATCAGTGGTTCTCCTTACACTCCCCAAAGACGATAAAACTTTGCCTTAAAATAGCGGGTAAACATCAGCACTACTAAACAAAAGCTGATATCTAAATTTTAAAAATGGTGCAATCTACGTAGAAACCCATGAATTGAACAAGTGCAATTTAACGATTTAAAACAAAGCACCTTCCTGCGCTTGACTTGTTCGAATATATTATATTTTAAAAGGAACTCTAGAAAACAAAATTCATTTGCAATATCACCTGACACGCAATTTTCACTATGTTTAGGCTTGTTAGCATTCACAATCTTTTTGGAGTTTAAGCCCTTAAGGGGAATGAATATAGAAAAATCCAACTGAGTTCATTCTATTCATTTAAGGAATGGTATAATTTTTCGGCACGCACAAAAAAAAAAAGGCTAAAATCACGAAAATATAATGGTTGCAACGGTTGCGTAAATTGTAAGCACAGAAATTCTAGTAACTCATAGAATGCTAAAAGAAGTAACGGAAATTGAGACATGAGAATTCTGAACCCAATGAAGAACAATGATTTTCCTTAATTTTTTTTCCTTGGGAACAAGATTTTTGATAAATACTACTGTCCCTGAGCATTGGTGATTCCTTTAATTGGCACTTTGGTTTATTTTGAATAATAAACCTTTTTTCCAGAATAATCAATCCCACAACAGATGAACATTTATAGGTTTTATTCTTGGCATGTTAAAAGGGCAGTTGTCCTTGACCCAATAAGGCCCATAAAAAATGGGGGGGGGGTTCCCCATACACATCTTCTTAAGGCTAACTGGACTTGTAAGAACCGTCAACCGAATCAATGCATTAAAATGTCACGCTCAGAACAGTTTTTTTATTAACCAAAAGTTGATTCTAATGGACATCCGCCCTTTTAAAATGCAGCGATTCAATTGCACTATCCACATTAAATGGATAAATCCTCATAAATTTTATGCATTTATTGACTGGCTATCTATCTACTTTTAAAAAGATCGTGTGGATTCTTTCACCGTAGCAATTTTTGAGTTCATCTTACTAATATTGTGTAAAAATTGATGTTGTTGTTCAGGTGAAGATAACGAGAGAGAAAGTGACGTGGCCTGGAGCGAGGATCAGGAAGAAAGGGGAGGGGATGCCCAGTTATGACAACAACAACCTGCACGGGATCATGTACATCACCTTCGACGTCGAATTCCCCAAAACCGACTTTTCGGAAGATGAAAAGAAAAGTGAGTCTCACAAAAGCTAAAGAAGTGACTGAATGTTTTATGGATTTAGGACCAATCAATCGGTCTGAAATCACTTTATAATGATTAAATGTCGCCCCATAGATTAAGTGTTGTATGCAATAGTTGGTGGTCCCTAATGTTGATTGCTGAGGTTAGGTGTCAGAGTGGCTCTTCCTCTTTCTAACATCTAACTTCTATTATGGAGGGTAACTAGTTCTACTTGATATAGTTGGAGTAGTGTTTAGAGAGATTCCACTGGTATACTTGATTGTATGCTCATTCTTATCGTCAGATTCATTTAGTCGTCCTGCTGTAATTTGAAAGTTTGATAAGTGGAAGTATTATATCTATTGTTGTTTTATAGTTAATGTAGGATTAGCTACATTTGCTTACCAGAATGTCGCTGATTGCGAAAGGGCTACAAAATTGAACAATTCTAAGAAGTCAGTCTCTTAAATGTGAAACACAATCTTGAAAAAGCATGATTGTGGGTTTGAAATACTTGTGCAACTTACTTAGTTTGAAGTATTTAGTGACCACACCAATGGTTGACTGAAGTTGGTCGTAGTCAATTATGAAAGGATCCAAGCCATTTCTCCTGGCAATTTCGTCAAGGAAAGACGAATTCCCCAACGCCAATCTGCTGAGAGCCTGGAATCCTTGAAAGGAGTTTCTGTGCCATTGCTTTCGACATATTCTTTAATAAATTCCAGAATTTCATCCAATGACAATCCAAACCCAAATTTCTCCATTTCCATCCACTTGTCATCGATCGTTCTTGATCAGCAGTAAACACAGTGCTCTGATCTTGACTAGCTGATTTCTTCTACCTCTGGGATTTTAAATTATCAAAGACCGTTTGAAGTGGTATCTTGTCTGCTCAATAAGCTGTAATTCTGCCAGTTTCGATCTCTCTCAATGCTGTTGGTGAATCTTCTTTGGAATATTGATTCCCTCCGTTTTGCATTTGTAGGTTCTCACCATCTTTAACAATCAACAACTAACTTATTTAGTTTAGATGGCCACCAAGAAATAATGAGGGGAAAAGAGTAATACAGGGTTTGGCAATGAAACGGGAAGATTTCGTAAATAATTTTATTGTTGAAAAATTATTTGTTTTTGTAATTATTAATACATTAATGGGAAATAAAAGAGTAGTCATTTGATATACAATGTTAAAAAAATATTTTTTGAAAATGCATCAGCCAAATGTCCTCCGTTGACTCCTATGCATTCATAGAGTCGAGCCTGAAAGTTCTGCATAACTCTTCGCAGCATATTAACAGGTATTGCTGCAATCTCGTCACGAATTCGTTGTTTGAGGGCCAGAATCGTCCAGGGTGGATCAGTTTCAAACACTTTAGTTTTCAGATAACCCCATAAAAAGAAGTTGCAGACCGTAAGGTCCTGCTACTTGGATAATAAGCCTTAATTGCGTAACCGTGATGCTCACCCGTCCAACGCTCCATTGTAGACTAAATGACAAGCCACTCGGGTCCCGACAGGCCTGTGACTGTCTTCCCTACCACTTCACCGCACGCTGCAAGCCCCACCCCAAATATTCCCATTCCATTGCCGAACCCTGTACCATGGACTTGCCCCTTAGGGAAAGTGCCTCATAACGCACACTTCACCAGCTTTTCATCCTGCACTTAATCCTGGCAGAGAAATCCGTGGCACAAGCAAGCAACTTACTCCTCAAAAAACAATCGAATAACTGTTTTCAATGTATGAGCATATAGGGAAACTTCAAAAGTTACAACATACCTTGTGACCAGCTGGTAAAAATCATTAGGAAAAGGGGTGCAGAAGGATAGCAGCACCACATGAAACTTGACATGAAAGTAAAACGAACAGTTGGATTTCGCAACCTCACTGGAAGGTTACCAACAACATTAGCGCATTCTAGTAGGTACAGCTCGAACGTACGTTAGTTCCTAATAACAGCCAAGGAATGCTGCACCTGATTTCAAAGCTTTGGGAGTAAGTTATGGCCAACTTACGCACTTGCCCCATCTTACCTTACTCTCCATAATAGAAGTTATATATTCACCACATAATGTTTTAGACTCAGGTGAGGCCATGGACGCAAAAGTACTGAGTAATAAATGTACAAATAAAGAAGAAGAGCCGCTCTAATTCCTACCTTCAGCGATCAACATTATGGGCCTCCTAGATTCCAAATAAACGACTAGCAGTTGAATTTGTTGCTTCACCATCAGAACTGTCCACTTTTTTGATTAACCAACTCCTCCAGTAGTGGAAAACTTAACATTTTTGGTTTGGCTTTCTCATTTATGAGGATTTCACAACTAAGGATCCACAGTGTTGAGAATAACTGTGATAGATATTAATCCTAAACCTGGCTCACGTTGTTTTTTTTTTTTTTTGCAGGTTTACGAGAGCTTCTGAAGCAAAAGTCCGTGAATAACGTCTACAACGGTCTACGTGGTTACTGAATCAACCAATGTGCCGTCCAACTGGTTCAAGCTGTGATTTTCCCAAGTCTACGACATCAACGACTGGAGTGTGACGTGTTTTCGCCTTGTAACACCACCTGGAGTATTTTTGCTGAAAACACTAGCCCTATGTAATCCATGCTCAAACTTCACGGATTACCCACACTCATCCAGTGCACCTTGAACCATCTAACAACCTCTTTCATTCTCAAAAAGTGCGACTACTGACAATTTTCAATCACGTTTTTGATTCGTTCTTTTTGATCAATGAGTTTTTGGTTTGCCGTATTGTGGAAGACTGTTTATCTTCTAACCTCATATTAAGTGCGTTTTCGTATCGGTTCTTGTCCCTTCTTCATTTGTACATAGAAACTGCGTGTGCTATAATTTTCCAATTTACTATCGGCAACGACTAGCCACATGTTTTGTATGCCATTTGGATTCCTGTGTAGGGATAGTTTCATAGTATTGAATAAAACGAGAAACTTATAGCACAATATTATTTATTGACGTGAACGATGTGGTTTCATCACTTCCTGTTATTAGGAATCAAATTATGAATTGTGATTATTTATATATTTGTATATTATATATGCAAATATAACTAGTGTACCTCACTAAAATAGTTTATTTTACCATCAGTCATCTTAGATATTCCAACCTAGATTTTTATTAGAATGAGTTAAGGTAAGTGCAAGTTGGCGTTTTTGAAATGGGTAGAATGGCCAAACAGAGGGGATTGAAGGGCAAGATCAAAAGTTTCAGTCACCACAATGACCTGGCCACTGGAGCATCACGTTTTCGCTTTAGAACAAAATAATGAGTCTATTGTTGAGGTGATACCATCCTTCATTTCAAATTTGTGGTGCTGTTCTTAACCTAGACACAATATTGAAGTGGGTGCTGCAGCTTTGCACAGGAATAAACCACGAACACCGGAGGATGTGGAACTTGTCCAACTTGACGTTGTTGCAATACCTTATTGCCCAACCAGACAGAGAGCTCTAGCGCTTAGCATGTCTCGTTGGAGCTTGCAAAGAATTCTCAATGCAGAATTGAAATTCCACCCGTACAAAAACATGGTGGTTCGGAAATGTTTGCCAGCAGACCACGACGATTGTCATGATGAGTGACGAGGCTCACTTTCTCCTTGACGGCTACGCCAACCAAACGTAACACAACTATTCCTAGTTCTTGACTATAAATTCTTACTACAACTATTTCTTCAAAATGACTGCCTAGTTAGATGATGGGCTGTATAGGTTTTGCTATTTTAACAGTAGTATACTCGTAAGTACACTTGCGGATATTTGAAATGGGGCTTCATGTTTCAGCTTGTTCTTACCTCACAGCCCAAACCTTATTTGGGACCAATTGTGAGTTAATAATGATGTATCAGCCTATATCATGGTGTCTTGGAGGCCTGGGTTTTTGTGTATATCCAATAAAAAATGCCTCAGAAATCACTGGTCTCTGTGTTACATGATCTACATTAGGCGACTGCATATCTTAATTGCATCTTACAAGGACCCATTTTGATTCGAGCACAGAAGACAATTAGAAAGGAAATTAGACACTACAGTCCGTTCAGCGGACGGCGTGAATACTTACCCTGCAGTTGGCTTCTAGATGTCCGAAGACAGTTGAATAACTTCGTCTTATGTGAAACTCCATGAACAGCTACCTTTACTAGCCCCTTTGCACGACACAAAATCTGATGTCAAAATACCAAAAATGGTGCAATACAGGGTGTTAACCTGAGGAACCTGCCACAAGCTAGGAACATATCTTACAACTCATTTCTGTCAAGAAGTGCCTCCTAAAAATTTTTACTCCTTTTAAGATTTGCTTTCGTGTATTCGATCTCTTCAATTCAAAAACGCTGCAAATTCGTTGACTGGGGTTTATTATTCAATTGGCTTGCGTTCATGATTTGAATTTCTACTAAGCTCTTATTGAATTTCAGGAGGCACACAAATATGATCAACTGATCAATCCAAATAGGTATTTTGGTTGAGAACAGATTTACGTGCTCTATGCATATCTCCTGAAACTCAAAAATCGCTCTATCACTTGTGAAACACGCACACTCCAAAGCTTAGTAGAAATTCAAATCATGAACGCAAGCCAATTGAATAATAAACGCCAGTGAAAGAATTTGCAGCGTTTCATGCATATCAGAATGCTTCAACCCGTGTATCGGCTGCAAAGCCTTTTAGGAGTTCACTCCAGCATCCACATTACTACATCACTAGGTTACTGATATCAAAACAAAAACAATAATAAACAAAAATTCAATTCTAATTGCGAATCCTTGCTCTCAGAGAGACATCCTAAAAAGTGATTCGATACGGCAACATTATCGCGTTGGACACAACTGCGTCATTCAAAGGAAGTTGGAAAAAAGTTTAAGCACCAAAAACGACGAAACTTTTTTTTTCAGAATTTATTAGATAAAATACAACTATCCATATTATGATAAAACATTTTCAACACGTTCACACAACTCACTATGTTTCTACACATTATTATTTTACAATATAGTTATTTTATGAAATGTGATCACGGGTATCAACGCGAAAATAAAGTTAGAAAGTGGATTGCACTAACACAACACATCATAATTCAAGGCTAAAAGATTTTATGTTCGATGTATTGCCACACTTGTAACAAATAGCTCCAGGTAACATTGCTGCAGGTAAGATAATTATTTAAGCAAGATCGGTTTAACCTTCGAAATGGTATTACAATGGAAGCACTTTGCTTCTAATAATACAGCTTGACCATAATAAATTTGTTACCAATCAATTATGTAAGAAAATTATGGGGAACGAAGATAAAATTAATTTAAGCACGCATTTAACACAGCAAGAAGCCAAGACAAAATATGATTTCAAACGTATAAGTGAATTTTATTGGCAATGGCCATTCGGCACATGTGACAGACGGTGAGCTCTGCTGAACACTTGTCACAAGCGGAGTGGCCACAAAGGAAGACAACGTTACGGCGGCGCTCCATACAAATTCCGCAGCAGTGCACTTCTTCTATTTCAGCGATCTTGGTTTCAAGATATAGAAGAGCCTCGGCTGACGGTCTTCGGGGTTTGTAGGCTATGGTTTTGCCGTTTTTCCCAATCCGTTTGGATATGAGTTCCTGGCAGGTGAGGCATTTTTTCATTCGGGACGAACAATCCTCGCATGCAACTCTGTGACCACAGGGTTCCAGGAGAACGTTTTCGGATGACATTTCCGAGCAAACAAGGCACTCGGCTGCAAGCCTGTGAGCTCTTCGCTTAGCTCTTTCTTGCTCTGAGATTATAAATGACCTGAGTCGCTCAGCCCGTTCTTCACCAGCAATGGAAGCACAAGATTCCCCTTTGTTGTTCCGCAGTGACAGGTCAGCACCTTCTTGAACTAAGTATGCGGCAATAGCCAGCATTTCTCCCTTTAAACCCTTTTCTTTGTTGTTTTCTTCCTCTTCTTTGGCAGTTCTAGCAGGGGATGGAGGCGTCAAGTATTTTCTCCTCTTCATCTCCTCATGAATACGATAGATCTCAGGGGAACTTGCAGCATCCAACTCTGTAGAAACTGTGTTTGCTTTAAGCAATGCCATATGTAATGCGGTGTCACCATCTTCATCAACTACTTCCAAGCTGGCACCATTTTCCACAAGTAGTTCAATCACGCCAGCATGACCTTGTGAAACAGCCAACATTAGAGGCGTCTGTTTTCGATTATTTGCTAAATCTATACTTGCTTTTCCCAAATTGACTAGAACCTCAGCCACTGTTTTGTGGCCATTCAGTGCCGCAAGGTGAAGGGCACTGAAACCATCATTCTTCTTTACGTCTGTCAGTTGACGATTGACAGCTATCAAACGTTCCGTAGCAAAAGTGTTACCTTTCAGAGCAGCATGATGTAGGGCATTGAATCCTCTTTTATTTCGCATGTCCAAATCAACTGTGGGGCATTCAGTAATCAGTTGAATAGCTTCAGAACAATAGTTACCAATTGCATCATGAAGTGCAGTATCACCATAGTTATCCTGAATGTTGACATTAGGCTTATACTTGAAAATGGTTTCAACGCAGTTGACATGTTTCTTGGAAACAGCAATGTGTAATGGAGTGCACCGATTAACGTTCACTGCATTGACATCAGCACCAGCTTCAAGCAAGACTTCCATAACAGCATTTTGATTGCCAAATGCTGCATAATGTAATGGAGTATCACCTTCATCATCTGTTATTTTTACATTTGCCCCAGCAGCAATTAATGATTTGACAATCGCAATGTGCCCCTGATGACTAGCGACTTGTAGGCAAGTTTTGCTAGCAGATTTAGCATCTATTTTATCAGGATTTTGGGTGAAGAAGTCTCGAACTATGTTCAGATGCCCTTGGGCTGCATCTCTAACAATTACATGAATGTTTGGAGTTGTGGAGAGGTCCAATTGCTCTTCCATCATGTTGGAGAGGAGGGCAGACATATTAGCAGAATGTGTTGGTTGGCTGGGAGTGACATCACCTTGATTTTCACCACCTGGGCCTTCGCTCAATGGATGTACAACCAAAGGGTTCAACGTCCACGTCTGACCATCTACCAACACTCGCAAATCACCATCACCATACACTTTCATCACCATTCCAACTTTTCCAAGAATGGAAGTCATGGCTTGAATCCACTCTCCATGTCCCACTTGAAGCTTTGCAACCATATTTTTATCACTGCTAACCCTTATAACATCTCCAACTTCTATGAGTAAAGGGACTTTGACTAGGGCTCGAGGATTGATGGTCCAGCGACAATTGAGTCGAGGATAAAAGACTCTAATGTCACCCTTGTCTGTAACTCTATGAACACGACCAAGGACACCAATTACTTCAGACATCCTGTCATTCCAACCCCCATGACCTTCTTGCATCCGTTTCAATGCCTCAATATCTTCAACAGCTACCTTTACTCGCTCTCCAATGGTAAATTGTTGTAATGGTGCTAATTCTGGTCGAGGTACATCGGTATCTGATTCCTTCCCTACGATAGGGAGATGTTCAGGGTAATATGTCCCAGGCGAAGCTGGTTCTTCACATTTCAAGTCAACCTTTCCTTTGTGGCCCATTCTATAGATGTTGGTTGAACCTGTGGTCCACGCGACATTCACCACAGATCGCCAAGTTTCATTTTCCCAGCCCTTGACGTCTAAAACGCGACCACTTCTACCAACTCCACCATCCTGATCGCCCCACTCCCAGTTTCTTCCTCGGACGACTTTGGCACCAACAAATATGCCTCTGAGGACTCTCTTCTCGGATCCTTCTCTAGGGGGTAACGTGACAGGACTGGATGATGGTGTGTCGTAACGTAAGAAAGGGTGGCAAGTATCATGCTTGTCGTCCATATAGCAGTACATGCAAAGATCATAATCATGACACTGGAAGCACTGGAATCGAATTCCTTCTACTCCCTGACGCCGACAACAATTGCATATGATGAGCGCGTTGCGGACACCAGTTGGAGCATTGTCCAGTATCCTCAAATCGTAAGATGAATCGTATCCCACTCTGTAATTGGTTTCATATCCGTGTATGTCCCAGCACACGACTACAGTTTTGTGTGGAGTTCCAGTTTTAGTGCCCAGTTTTCCTACCGCCACCACAGTCCCCACACTTCCCTCTCCACCGTCTTGATCATCCCATTTCCAATCGGGACCTCGTACAACCCTCAGGCCCACTTCCATAGTGAACACGATACCCTTGTATCAGTCAAATAGACGCGCACCATGAGCGAGCTCTGCTTGTCAAAAATTGTTTTGCGTCAGACGCCCTCAAAAGCCACCATTCCGAGGAGCAGATATCGTTAATTACGAATATGATTCAGTTGAAATGATGAACATTCCTGTAATAATATATTCCAGATCGAAACGGACACACCAAGTTTCCGTCATGAAAATGTATTAACAGGAAACGTTTCGATGGTATCTAATCAACTAGATTACGACGTATTTGAGTTTCCTAGAGTAAGTATTATCTCATCACCAATCTGCAGAAATTAGGGAAACAGTCGCCCGATATGACAGGTGCGAACATTCGAGGAAACTTACCTAATTAATGAATAGTTCAACACATTCTGGGTTATGCGTTATACAGCAACCAATATGCCTACGTAGTTTTGAAGCACTTCAAGAGATGTCATAATTCATTTAGAGATGTCATAAGCGCAGTGGCATTCTTCATCGGACCATTCCCATCTGTCGAATTCACTAGGAACAGGCGACGAATTTCCGAATTTACCATACGTTAATTACTCAAACAACTATAGCAAATGAGTGATCACAAAACCAATAACCGAGTAAAGCACATTACAGAGCTATTTATCATGTTTAAACTTGGCAAACTTCCCTTGAAAAGCACTACTAAATCAGCCATAGCAAAAAATAACAAGGATTGAAAAGCAACTGAACAACGCAAAATAAGCACAAATAAAATAGAGCGACTAATACAACATTGGACTATTCCTTCTCGGTGTATGAAGAGTTCTAGCTAAATATTTTCATCTATATGGAATTCGAAGATTAAAAATTTGAATGAAAACTTGTTAAACTCATAAATTTATTGTTTGCACTATTTTTTGAAACTATATCGCTAATTTTCTCTTTAGAACATTTTTTTTTCATTAGTAAGGATATACATTTTTACGTTACTGTTTCATGTTATCTGTCAAGCTTTGAATGTCTATTAGATCTTGTAATAGAAAACATGTATTTCCTAATTTTTTCCTATAAGGTAAATGTTTTAATTAGGTTCCATTCGGAAGATAATAATTTTGAATTGAAATAGAAAGAAATCAATACGAAGAAAAATATTTTGAAAGAATTGAAAGTTTACTCTATTCTTAATGAGTTACAAGCATGTTTAGAACTGATGTCGATTTCTACACCTATGTGGTTTTGCTTTTATTCCTGTAGGTGCGCAGAAGTGAGAGAGCTTGTTGTTTGGTGTTTTGGTTACACATTTTATTTCTTTATTGAATTTTCCTCGGATTCGATGAGTTTTAATTTAGCGGAAATTAGTTTTTTTGACGTTTGGTGAGTAGTCCGCGACTAGTTCAACGGGACGGGAACACGTAGTAACTGGCTGGTGAGTGCAGAACACTGGAAAGTGAGCCCTTCACGGCTTCAGCTTGTGACAAACGTCTCGTGGTCTCAGCCCAAGATAAAACTCTTCGAAATGGGGCGATCCCGGTCGAGAAGTAAATCGCCCAGGCGGCGGCACAAGAAGAAACATTCACACAAACGGTCTAAATCAACCGAGAGGTCTCACAAACACAGGGATAAATCCCGAGAAAGGTCTTCTAAATCGAGGTGAGTACCTATCCAGTAGGTACCTGTCGACCAGCCACAATTTTGCTACAACTAGTCGTTGCTATCAAGTATTGGTTAATTATCATTCACAAGTGAATTTTTGCGAGCATGTTCCATAATATTACCTAGCTAAACCAATTTTTGTTGGAATTTCGTACCTAGGTAAGCCTATTTCTGACCTTGAACGTGTTATATTCTTGAATTATTAGCGGTTCTTATAGTTGTTGACACTAGGCCCGACCAAATTTCGGATTCTTCTACCTAGTTTGAGTTATTGGTATACCATTTCTTGTAAGATGTGATCGTTGTAGCCTATTTTTTTAAAAGCACGCATGAAAGAAATGAAGCAGGCTCATAATTTAGGTCCAATAGATACCTACGTAGAATTGTGAAATAAAACTCGATACAGTAATACAGTCAATTAAATGAAAAATCCGGCGGGAAGCTATGGAGCTAACAAGCTGTATCGATCAATTATGATTGACATATTTATATCAGTGGAATCCCAGACGTAATTCACAAAATTATTGATATGAACAACACGAAAATTCAGCTGATCTGGTAGGAGCCATCAGGAGCTTGCCATTTCATTCGTTTCGTACTGTCTCAGGGAAGCTCCTTATCGATTTTCTGCTTTTTACGGTGAACAGGAGAGAGTTTAGCTCTCAGCAGATCTGGTTGGAGTTGTCAAATCAATCGTCTCGTTTTTCCTAAGCCAGGCACACACATTCGGTATTCGGAGAGCATCTAGTCGAGTCAAGCCGAACTCTTCGTAGTGCGTGAGGGTCTCAAGCTTCTAGTGCTCGCCAAATAGCAAGCTTCGGGTGCTCAGGTTCTTGTGGCATTTTGTCCACATCAGTAAAATTAACGTTGATTTTAAATTGTACACTACTTGATAATGATTTAAAGAAAGAAACACCCAACTGAATGATAAGTGAAGACTGGGTGACTCCTGCATAGCTCGATTTGCCCAAGTCTCATATTGGGTACATCGCAAAAGCTAGCAAAGTATCATACCTTGAGCCTCGTCTACAAAAGCGCTCCGAGCCTGCTCCAATCACTGGGGCGATCCACTTTCTGTCTGGTTTTTTGACTAACCATCAAGGGCAAGGGGGAACCATAAGGGCGCTGGTTGGGACAGGACAGCTGCGAGTTAAGTTTCTCAATTCATGCTCTCCTCGTGCTGTCCTCACTCTTAATCGAGATCCATATTGAACCATTCCGGAATGATTTCTGAATTTTAACTGGATTATATATTAATCATATGGTCGTTGGCAAGCGCGTATTGAGCACTACAATCGGCCAGAACCGGAATGGGGCGCAAAAGTGCGCTAGTGGGAAAGAGCCACGTCAAGGGGCTTGAACAGACTGAAGGCTGTCCATGGTCATACACGGTAGGGAGGTTGAAAACTGTGTGCCCCTTAAGAAAAAGAGCAAATGGTGAAGCTGTATCGATCAATTATGATTGACATATTTATTTCAGTGGAATGCCAGACGTAATTCACAAAATTATTGATATGAACAACACGAAAATTCAGCTGATCTGGTAGGAGCCCGTTATGTCATTTGTATTGTACTGTCTCAGGGAGGCTCATTATCGATTTTCTGCTTGTTATGGTGAACAGGAGAGAGTTTAGCTCTCAGCAGATCTGGTTGGAGTTGTCATATCAATCGTCTCGTTTTTCCTAAGCCAGGCACACACATTCGGTATTCGGAGAGCATCTAGCCGAGTCAAGCCGAACTCTTCATAGTGCGTGTGATCTCGAGCTTCTAGGTGCTTTCCAAATAGCTTGATTCAGGTGCTCAGGTTCTTGTGGGTTTTCGTCCACGTCAAAGGAGAGGAATATTCACCCAAGTGCTTATCACCTAATTTCACCTAGTCGTACATTTTTTTGGAAAATGGGTTTTGGCCAAACCGTTCCCAAAACGAAATCTTGAAACTATATGAGTTACAATTATTGGTTACATTTGTTGTAGCATATATCATACTTAGCAAAATATCCCTAATTTTGGTATGTTTTACGTATTTAGTAGTAATGAAATGTCTTAAGTTACACCCTTCGATTATTAGAAAGTATGATGTAGGTTGTTGTCATTCCTACCGTAAAACCATTTGTGATTTAGAGTTTGTTATCAGTCCTTTGGCTGTTTGCTTTTAGTGGGAGTACTGATTTGCCTGGTTCGAATCCGGCAGGCACCAATGGTTAGGGCCAAAATCCTATCAAGTGTTGTATACCTGTCCTGTCGTTAGACAGTTCACCTCTGATCTCGATATCACGTGAATCCAAATCGCTCCCAACCCAGGGGCGTGAGCCAATGGGAAAGCCACGAGCAAAATTGTCAGACTTGGTTCCGATCACGGATACTTCTTAGTCTTGTATCCGTGGTTCCGATCCTCTCAAGAGGAAGGCTGGAGACGTCCACGACTCCTCGTAGTCGGACGAAAATCCAGGGTGAAATTCCTTGTTTACTTTACTTTTACTTTTAGAGTTTGTTAAAAAGAAAATGAGGGTTTTGTATCACATGACGACATAGTTAACTCAAAAAGTAAATTTCCTCCCCAATTACGTTTCGATATCGTTTCATTGGGCCATTAATAATTTAGGACGTGCCTGGATGTGGATTCGTAATCAATGAAATATGAACACTGTTTTGTGTAAGCACAAACATTTTGTGTAAGTCTTTGGAAATATGTATCGTGTGTGTACTGCATACTTGTGAATGAGGTTACAAATCGTGCAAATATTTGTTGGCAATTTTGCTTTGTAAAACTGTTGAATCTGTATTCTTTGAATTCATTATAAGTGATAAATTTCTAATGAATTTTTGTTTTGGTTTGATTCGGTTCAGAAAACGTTCGCGGTCTCCATCTTCAAGCAGCTCTACCGACCTTTCAACCGACTCAAAGCTGATAAACCCGTTGAAGAAGAAAATTTTCAACGATAGGAAGGATGAGGTGGAGCGACTTGCTGAAATGGAAAGACAGAGGTAAGAAACGCGAATGTTGCACGCACAAGATAATTATCCCCATCTAAATCGATCCAGAAATCCCCACTGTCCAAATTTCTGAACTCCATTGTGAGCAGGAGATCTGGGACCCCAAGCTCTTCCTCTTTGTGGTCTCGTGAGGATGTGCACACAATTTCCGAAATATGGCACGAAGAGAAGTCATCTGTAATGCTCAAAAAGCTAACACACCCTCCCTCCTCCCAAATTGGCCAACTAGTGTCTCAAGAGGGATTTTACCAAATAGTATGTAGATACTTACGAAATAACCGAATCGAAGTCGAAGGAACAGTAATAATATTCTCTGAACTTCTCATAATTATCGTTGTGTTGAGTGATTTGTACCCATCAACCAGAAAACCAATCCTTTCGGTTGATTTAAAAAAGAAATTGGGAAAACGATGTTTTTAAACCTAAGTTGAAGCAATCTTCCCCGATGAATGACATTCGAACGGCTTAACTCACATAAATTATTCTGTTATCGTTGGTTTCGTTACAAAAATTTATTTTCGGAGGGTTTTCTTCATGCCCCCATTCGTCTTGAAAAGTTGCACAGCTACGATATCTCTCCCTATTAAAGGACGAGTTTATTCGAACATCGTCACTAAGGACGGCCGATTCCACGATGAAGGAAGAAGTGCGAAGTTAAGGCATACCTGGACCTCTTATCAAATGAAGCTCAATAAACAATGTATCGATTTATATACCATAATTAAAAGTCAAGATAAACAAACAAACATGGTTATCTGAGTTAACACGTGAACAAATGTTCTAGTGCGACCGACTTAACCTTTCACCGTGTATTGTTGAAATCGAGAATTTGTTCCTGCGTCCATAAAGCCACCGGACTGATACAATTTATAGAGGATTGAAAATGTCAGATTATTACTCAATGAGGGTTGATTTCCAATTTATTTTTTAGACATTCACACAATTTTTGTTAATCTACGAAGGACTATACTACTTCACAAGGAACGTTACTTTCAGAATATAATATGAATGTAAGGCGAGTATGCCCAAATAATTATGATCATTTATAGTGCATTCGGAAATAATTGGTCAAAAGACTTATGTCAAACAAAAAATCGTCTTTGCTTTTTTCAATTTGAGACTATTTATTAAGCAAACTGATGGAACGAAGAAATTGATCGTGAATTATACTCATTGATACCGAGGAAATGCTCAAAATTTTCGAAATCGCTAGATATTAGCGACTGGTGATCGAAATTCAAAAAATCCGTCAATGAGAAAGTTGGTTAATGTGGTGGCATACAGTTTTCATGGAAAATCAAATCTCTCATTTGTAAGGTACAATATATAAGGAAATCAAAGGTATAAAGGAAATAGAGGGCGAGTCTAAGAGTCCAGCTTGTACCTGAACAGTTTTAGTAATGTCAGATGATAAACAGGAGCACCCAATATCCGAATCAGTCCTGTGTTCTTTGGCAAATTTATAACTAGCTCCAATATTTTCAATAAAAACCTCTAGAGTTTTATTTTGGGACACAATATAATGCGAATGACAATTGCCAAATGTGCCAAATTTATAGCTCAAGTAATAAGCTTTGCCATGACCAAATCAAAACATGGATGTCAGGTTATGATAAAGACCGTTTGACGACGTGAGACACCGCAAGGAGACCACGTGATTTTGAAAAATTAGCATCTGCCTTTCGTTTACCTAGGTTTGCGTTCAACACTGTTTGCCACCGTGGGGAGGAAAAACTCTCTATTGTGTCACCAGGGAACGGCTTCACAAATACGGTCTGTCGTGTACAGATTTGTGCAGATATTGCGGTGTTGACACTGAATCAACACAGCATGTGATCCTCGAATGCCCTCATAATTCTCTCCCAAGAATCGATCTCCTCAACTGTGCCATGAACCAAACGACCCTCCCCTTCAATCTGGACTCACTCATAGCTTCAGGAAACACTGTAGTTTACTGTGCCTTATATAAATTCCTATTGGACATAAACTTTCATGTAAAATATACATATTTAATCATACTTACCCATATTGCTTCCGAGTCTACTAAAGTAGCGGAAGCATTGTTTTCACTTTCGGAATGTAAAAATTTTTTTGTCTCCAAAATCAAAAATTCCACTCGCATTTTGCGTTTTAGACATTTCTGAACAATTTTGGTTCCGTGTCTGTCTGTGTGTCTGTCTGTCTGTCAGCAAATCCTTGTTACGGGCAAAACTACACGAAGTTATAGTCCGATTTTGATGAAATTTTCGGGGATTGTGCGGGTTGGGGTGTAGATGGTCCCCTATAGGTTTCATGACCCCCGGATCAATAGTAGCCTCTGCGCATGCGCAAACGTGAAATCCTTGTTACGCGCATAACTCCGGGAGTTCTTGATCAATTTCGATGAAATTTTCAGGGGTTGTTCGGTTTGATGTGTAGATGGCCCCCTATGAGTTTCATGACCCCCGGATCAATTGTAGCCTCTGCGCATGCGCAAACAAAATCCTTGTTACGCGCATAACTCTGGGAGTTCCTGACCAATTTCGATGAAATTTTCAGGGATTGTTCGGTTTGATGTGTAGATGGTCCCCTATAAGTTTCATGACCCCCGGATCAATAGTAGCCTCTGCGCATGCTCAAACGTGAAATCCTTGCCACAAGCATAACTCCGGGAGTTCTTGACCAATTTCGATGACATTTTCAGGGATTGTTCGGTTTGATGTGTAGATGGTCCCCTATGAGTTTCATGACCCTCGGATCAATAGTAGCTGCGCTTGCTCAAACGTGAAATCCTTGCCACAAGCATAACTTCGGGAGTTTTTGACCGATTTCGATGAAATTTTCAGGGATTGTTCGGACTTATTAGGTATATTTTATAGTTTGTTCAATAGTTGAACATGCCTACCTTTATTTTCTCAAGTTATGCTCCTGCATAACAATAAATTTACCCTAATTCAATATTTACTTCACCTAATTGAACGAAGTTCTTTAGTCAATAATAATTTTCAATGATCCATACAGTCATGGTATGGATACGAGGAAGCTATGTGCCACACCCACTTGGCAGAGGTTTTTTGTAATCTAACATGAATATTTAGACCTAGTAACAAATGCTTTTCCGTGTTATGTCTGTATGTATATTGTTTGCAAACCCAATTAGGAAAAAAGAGATGTTTTAAGTTTTTGGCCTATTGTGCGATATTACACAATTTGTGACCATGGATACATGAAACACTTTTTATTATAAACTGTTTTTAAGGCATCTTCAAGATAGTTGTTGTAATCGGATACGTGTAATGAACACAGATTTACGTAGGAGAGCTATCTATTACACAAATAGACCCTATTACCCTTGTGCAATAATGCGCAGTATTTAAAATTTGTATTTCATTTTCGCAGGAGACAGCGGGAAATGGAACAGAAAATAGTTGAAGAGGAGACTGCCAAACGAATAGAAGTGCTAGTTAGTAAGAGAGTCGAAGAGGAATTGGAGAAAAGGAAAGAGGAAATAGAGGCAGAAGTCATGAGGAGGGTAGAGGAAGCCAAACGAGAAATGCAAAGGGAAATGATGCTTGAAATGGAAAAACGGAAGCAGCAGCTTCTCGAAGAGGAAAAGAAACGCGAGGTAGGCGCTCAGCTAGTTAAACCCATTTGTTCTCCGACCAGCCTTGTCATACCACGTTTGAGATTCTATTACGAAATAAACCTTGAAGTTTCACACGTAATTTCATAGTTATTTCCACTGTTTCATTAAAAACAATAGAATAATTACTTTAGTACTTGATAATGAATCGCAATACGACATATTTATTATTTGGTACACAATTTTAATGTCAAGTTTTGTGCCAAATACTAATATATGAATTACCTTGTAGCTTATCTCTGAAATAATCGGTACTTTTTGACAAACTTTTTTTCGATTAGGTTGTAACGATGGTCAGTCAAATTTGTAAGCCACTTCACTTGGCCAGAACGGTCGTTGTACATGCCGAAAAGAAGTTTGACGCTGATTACATCCCCATATCATGTAACAGTTGGAAAAAGGCAGTTGACTACTGGTTAATATCGGATTGTAATTCGAGGATTGGGATATGGGATTGCAGTTTTGAAATAATAAACATACAATATTCGATTATTCATCAAGACAACTGTGTACTACATGAGCATTTTTAAATGAAAGTGGAAATACCGTTGGGTTAATTCGGCAAACAATTGAATTGCTTAGTTTTTGTACTTGAACAATTTAAAATATTTCCATAGTTTAAGGAGTATGTGTACATTGGTTAGGTATAAGGCGGTTTTTACGTCGTTATTTTGGGTAAAGAACATTGACGAGGTTTAGAAATTTCCTAAGGGTAGTCTGCCACAGAATTTCTGATTTGTTAGGATCGTATTCATGCAGGGAGAGAAACTGTCCATGATGATGGAGAATTTTCTTTGAAATTTTCTTTAATGCTTCCATTAAGATTTAGTAGTTTCGGGCTATTAGCGTAGTGTCTTGCACCGAGATTTTTTACGGTGCACATCTCAGACCACAAAATCTTTCCAGAAAGAGTGATAGTTATAAGTTGAAATACTTCCGAAGATATCTGAACATTTACATCAGCAAAACTGGTTGCAGAAGTTACACTGAGCAAGGTGTATGTATAAAGAAATACTTGTATATAATATAAAAATGGATTTTCATACCTATTATACTTGGAAAAATATTCACCTCTACTGAATATCTCTACTCAAGACTTGATTGATCCTTAATTGACGATATAAATAGAAAATAGGAGAAGTCACATTTTAAATTTAACTGAATTCAGCGTTTGTATTTGCTTAAAAGAGAGTGTTATTTTTTGAACTGGCTGATACATTGATAATTATAAGAACTGACAGAAAAATCTTCATTTTGATACATTTGTTTTCACAATTAATTTTTTTGTCTTCATTATTTTGTGTTCTGTTTTAAACAGAAGTTATAGTCATTTTTTGATTAAATTTTCAGGGATTGTGCGGGTGGGGTGTAGATGGTCCCCTATAGGTTTCATGACCCCCGGTTCAATAGTAGCCTCTGCGCATGCACAAACGTGAAATCCTTGTAACGCGCATAACTCCGGGAGTTCTTGACCAATTTTTCTACCATTCTATAAACAGGGGTTGTTCGGGCATGGTCCCTATATTTAGGTTGACTGACAGAAAAATCGAACAATTTCATTTTTTTGTTCCATTCTTATCCCATTATGGAAACAATCAATGCCTAATTGAACGAAGTGTCCAATAATTTTCAAGATCTATGTCATGTTATGTGACAATTCTTACAAATCATGCCAATGTCCAATAAGACTTTATGTGACAAACAAGTGCCTTTCTTTGCTTGTGGATCAATATATCTAAAAAAAGTAAATAAATGTGTGTATATCTATCTGAACCGATAGACAAATCTACAAATGTGAAAAAAAGAAAAAAAAGTTTCTACTGGGATTTGAATCTGGGAAAGTGAAATGAGAGGCCTCTGCCGAAGGGTGTCCTCCGCTACATGCTTCCAAAGGGATATGAGTATGCCATTGCGATTTTCTCCCTGGGAAAATATATCGGCGAGATTAATGATTTGTCTATTTCAAACCCAGAAATACTGAAACTAGGATTTAGTAGTAATATTTTCTAGCTTTAGTCGATGTTGTGCTACATAGGATTGTTCACTTTGCCAGTCGGTGATGAAGTGGGTTTGTTTTCTCAAACACATTTTAATTCATGATTGAATCCAGCAAGCTCTCTCCCTGTACACACTTCTCATTGATATCAGGACATCACGACTAATTTATCGCTTAAATTGAATGAAGGAAATAGGATTCCTTTAGTGTGACACATGAGTAACCTCCATTCTTTGTGGCATTACTGCATTCTGGTATTCTGGCTGTAAGTTTGTAATTTCAAGATATTTTCTAGGAATAGGTTTAACTGCTAACAATTGTGGTATGGCAAGACTAGTTACATTTTATGATCAGCTTCAATATGTTTATCACGTACTTACAATTCCTCTCTAGCTAGTTATTTACTGACTCTTGAATTTTTTATTATATCACTCAGGGCACTTGAGGAGACGTTTATAAAGAGCTCTCTTTGAAATAGCTCCACAGTTCGTTTTAAAAGTGACTGAATGTGAAAGTCTCCAAGTCTCGATAAAAGCGAAAAAAACTTGGATGGATCAGAATGTTTTTTTGACAGGGTGCTCCTTTGCCTTGGAACCACACTAATGGGCAAACCTGTAATGCTTCCATTTTTTGGAATTTGTTGCACTTTGTTGTGCAAAAAATAAGCTGTCGTGTGAAACCATTCTTTTTTTTGGGAGTGGTAAAGTTCATCCCTGCCAGTTCAGTTCTGCCCTTCCAGAGCAGATGGAGCTTGCTTCTTTTTTCAAATGTTAACCGCCTTTCTGGGAACGGTGCTGCACATTTACGAGGTCAGTACATTGCTCTCGGTACTGGTTCATGAGGGAATTGAAGGCAATGAGAAATCTGACCGCCTTGCTAGAAAAGGGTCTGGGTCCAACCCAATAATCAGACCTGAACCTCAACTAGGGTTTGCAAAAGCTGCATATCCCAATGGGTCCAGAAATGGGTGGACAAGACTCGAACAGAACACTGGCAAAATACTTGAAAGCAGAGACGAGCCAAGCTGTTTCTGACCATCTCAAGGAAACACCCAAATGTTATATTGTCAATGTAAACATCGTTGCACACTTGTGGGTCTCTCCACTGGCCACTGTACCTTCAGATATTAGTTTATTTCCTTTCACTCCGGGGCGGAGCATAGGGCCTCAATGAATGTTTTCCATTCCGACCGATTTCCAGCCAGGCACTTCCGCTCCCTCCAGGACATTCCCATTCGGCTGGCCTCTGCTTCTACAGACCGCCTCCAAGTTGTTCTTGGTCGTCCTCGTCGTCGAAATCCTTGTGGGTTCCAGTCCAAGGCTGACTTCTCCACAGCTCCTTCGGCCTTTCTCAGGGTGTGGCCTATCCAGCTCCATTTTCTCTTTTTTCAAGAGAGATTGGTTTCTGCTGAGTACGACTCAGCAGTTCATCATTCGAGATGACTTCTGGCCACCAGATCCCTAGGATTCGCCTCAGACAGCGGTTCACAAAAACCTGGAGCTTTTTGGCTAGAACCCTAGTAGCTTTCCACGTTTCACACCCGTAGAGGAGGACTGATTTGACGTTCGTGTTGAAGAGGCGGATTTTGGTCACTTCTATTTCGCCAAACTGGGTACAGCTGCACAAATGCGCCATTAGCCTTTCTAATTCTGCTTTTTACGTCACCATCAGCTCCTCCTTGGGCATCAACGTTGCTTCCAAGATACTGGAATGATTCCACAAGTTCGACGACACGGTCTCCCACCTTACAGGCCTCATTCCTGGCAACATTCATTCGCATCAGATATTACCTTTACAAATTGGGTAAAGCCAGGGCAACAGAATGTCAGCTCTGTTGTGAAGATTTGGAAACAGCAGAACTCGTCCTTTTTTTAATGTTCTGCTGCTATATCAATAAGATTCTGGCATTTCAGAAATGGAGCCTCAATCCCCGCCAGTATTGTCATAGAAACGCTGAAAACCTCCTTAACTTTGTGAATGAAGTGGTTATTAAAAGGTTCTTTATTGAAATGGGGATAGCATCACTACAGATCCTAGTTCTTTCATGAACTGGGGTTCCTCCCATCCTCTTTCCAAAATGAAACATTGCTCTGTACGCTACCATGGTATATGTGTGCGTCACCTCCTCTTTAATCTCCTAGGAAGGAACTTATATCGTAAGTATGCTATCGTGTGACCGTTTGACTGATGTTTTTGTTTACCTAAATCATCCTTGTTTCTCGTTTTGAACTATTTTGGTTTCCAATCAGTCGTTCAGTTGTGAATTCTCAGCAAGAATGAGAAAGAAACGCGTGTTTTCTGAAAATAAGATCCTGCGAATAGTTTCTGAGCTTTTACCAATTGAGTCGTGTATCTCAAGTTTTTGTCCACATTTAGTTACAAAACGTTGTTTCAACTCTTTCTATTTGTAAAACTTGTCTAAGCCAATGTTCCGAAAAGTTGGATATTTGAAGACCTTCTATAATGCTGACCAAATTTAAAGTTAATTGGATTAAACTCGTGGGTACAAGGGCCTTTCAGGATAGTGTGTGCTGCTGAAGTTGATACAAATAGAACGCAACTGGGACTTTCAGCCCTAGAAAGAGGTTAACTGGTGAGGTTAACTGGCGTATGTAACTTCGTTCCCAAAGGCCACGGGTCCAGTGGTCAGTATGTAAACTCGCTTTGGTCGTTATCAATGAGTCGTGTAATCTCATTCCCTCTCCTAATAAGTCCCTCCAGATGAGTCTCAAAGCTCTAGCTAGGTATCTACTGTTTGTGTGCACGCGTGAGACAAGCAGCGTACAACGTGGAGGAGACAATGTCCGCCCTTTCCATGAAATAGGATGGAAGTATTTCAAGCGTTAAGGCGCATCAATACTGAAAGCCACAAGAACGAGGAAGTTGTGGCAGTTGCTGAAGGATCTGAGTTGGTACTGTTCTTGTGCTCTAAAAATTTAAATGCACTGGTGGCCATTTGTACCATATTAATGGACGGTACTTATGATTATCGTGCTCTCTCATGGGTCATCAGGTCTAAAGGAAAACTGTGTTGTTAAGGGTTCCATAATTCTTTCAGGACTCGGCATACTCCTAGTTTTGTGTCTGCTGCCCGACAAATTCCAAGTCATGTACGAGCGATGCCTGGAAACGGTCAAGTCTCGCTGCTTTACATTGGGGCTTCATCTGGCGTCATCGTTTGCCATAGTTACTAGGGGGAACGAAATTGCAACACTCCGCAGTTGCCTGTTCTCTCCTTCCAGAACAAAGTTACCACTTTCTCTGGCAATGGGAACGAGATTACATCCAGCCAGTGAGGATGACCTCTCTGCCAGTGAGGATGACCTCTCTGCCAGGTTCCAAGGCTAAGGTGCGCTCAATCCATCCTAGTTTTGTCGCTTCTTGGGGGACTTGTTGATTTTCAACATTTTCACGTTGTAAACGAACTGTCAAGCTATTAACGAGAACTGCTCCACGTAAAGTCCTCAAATGCCCTATCGTGATACAATCACTTCAAACTTTACAAGTTCGTTCATTTCCCAATTATTGTTTTTGTTAACATTGAAAAAAACTTACTAAATGATTTACTTTTTTGACAACTGCTAAATTTATTATATTTTTTCATTTCTTTTCTGACCATTCTGAGTTTTTAAGTTTTAATTTAATTTCTGAATTTTATTTTTTATTTTGTTGTACATGTTTTGTTGCTTTTGGAAAGAATCGACACAAAAAAAATTGAGTGTCAATTCTATTTTTGTCAAATGAAAAAAAAAGAGAAAACCTGAAAGAATAATAGTGCTAACTAATCCTAAATAAATATTCAAATAATACCTACTAGAACAAATTACACAGTTATAGACTCGAAAAGTCGAGAGTTGATACCACCCATAATACAAGTTAGGTGTCAATGTCTATGGATGTGGATAATGCTTTGTGAGAAGATGCAAGCGTTATCGATGAAGAAGAAAAAACACCGCTCGAATCGCCAAGGTATTTCGTAACAATTCATGTTTCAAACAATCAACGTGTCTGTTTTTTTCGTTTTTTTCCTTGATTTTTTTGTTCATTTTGACTCCAAACGAAAAGGTTTCCAGGATGCAACTTTTCCCAAAAAAAAATAAAAACGTTTTTAGCGAAGGCGCGTTTTGGTCAGAGGCTGAAGGTAAGTTGTGGTAAGACCAGAGTTTTTGTCTAGAGGTTTAAGGTAAAACAATAAATGTACGTAATATATAAAACAAATTAGAATAATAGGAACCTAGATGTATATAATAAAATCCTTATTACTTCAACGCTTGTTTTTCTTAAACTTAATTATCTTATCGAAGTTGATAGTTTTACAAAATGTTATTGCTATCCAGGGTTTATAGTGCCGTATTTAGTTTGAAATCTGACAAATAGTTTTTCTTTTCCTAATTGGTACTGAAGTTTTGAAATAGTTTTCTATGTACACAATTTGTTGTATATAAATTGGTAATCTATACAGGTTTAGAGCTTCACAAGCTCAGGGATTCCTCAGTGACAGGTTCTTATGAGACTGCTATTGTGACATAGTAGGTGATTTGCCACCACCCATTAAGGGAGACTCGTGTTGTCCATTGAGGGTTTTTATTAATGGTCAGGTATTTGGTGTCACTCTTTTGTACTCTTGTCGTTTTGATCGTTTTGATTGTAAGAAAAAATCAACTGCGGGGTTTCTGTGTTTAGAAAGCTCCAATTCAGATAATTGGATTAAACAAGAAATAAAAACAACGTCTACAAAAAATGTCAAAAACTCAGATGAATCGAATGGAGGAAGTAGGAACTAAATGTTGTGGTTGAGCAGACATTGATTGGGATGAACTACTAGATAGTGACCTGTCAACAATACCCCAATACCCTTGCCATTCTGTCCAACCCATTCCATTCAGGAAAGGCTGGGGAGAGGATGGTGTTGTCGTGAATCCAGCGCTCCTAGCGCCTCAATGACAAATCAAAAGGAATATGTTGGTATATTAATCAATTTAGTAGCTATTTCCAAAGATATATTGAAAGGGTATATCCATTATTTCAAAATGGGTACCTAGTAGCAACCACGTAGAAGCTCAGAAGTATATAGAGATCACTGGAGGGGGTGTTTGGTTTGCAATGGGTATGGAAGAGATGATTTTCTTTGCCAATTACGTGTTTCAACTCGTCTAATTCTCGTTGTCTCTCTCTGGTTAAATTGCATGTCAACAAAAGAACACAAAATTATAAAGATGCCAACGCTTACCTCAAAAACCTCTGAATAATGCAATTCATTCTTTTGCTGATCTGCTGTTTACACTGGATAAGCAACAAACACAAACCCCTTTGGCAGTCAGGTGATAAGACACTGATAAGATAACAAGCGCTCCTACGGGTGAGCATAGAGAAAACTGTGCACAATTCCATGTTTCTTAAGCCCTCTGATTGAACAATCTCGTAGGCTCGCTTCAATTCTAACTGACGTTCCACCTAATCAATGGGTGACCTTTGAGCACCGAGTAGGTCTGCTCTCTGACGCTCCTGATTGGTCAGAACCTCAGGAAGGTGTATTTCTATTGGTTCTAACTCTTTAAATGAGGATGGAGGGATTTTGACATTCTAATTGTTATGTTTTTGATTTATTGGCTGGGGGTGCATGTGCTGCGCCTACACTCCTACCTGGAGCTGCCCCTACTGCATGTTATTGAAGGGACATTCCTAATTTGGGATGTCTATTAGAATTTATACAAAACAATTATTATGACTCCCCCTCCCCCACTCTTCTAAAACTTGGGATTTCTGTCAAGCTGAACGAGCGAGTTGATCGTAAAAATCTTAAATTGCACACTGGGACTTCATTTGTGTTCGAGTTGCTCTTAACGTCAATCCATCCTGATTCCCCCACTTGCAGAAAAAGAGGATCATCGTCTTGTGGGGTATCTTTTTTCCAATTTTCAGAACCTGAATCGATTTAAATGGGTCCCAGAGCATGTGGTGTGCTGTGTGTGTTTGCGGCTGAAGTATGGGGTCCTTGGTGCAGTGAGGAGGTTGAAATTATTCAGTTGCTGTTCTTGAAATCCCAATTGCACCTGCCGAGAAACACACCTAGACACTATTTGAGACTCAAATGTGGGAGTATCCACCTGAAGGCTCACATTTTTTCTCGCGCACTCAGATATCTTATAAAATTAATGAAAATGGACGATGGGAGGTGGCCAAGAATCTGCGTGGAAGAGCTAATTGAGGCTGACAATGATGGGTTCAATAATGACCCCTGATATAAATGGTTTTCCCAGATCAGGATGCTTTTGTTGACGGTGGGGGCAACGTCCTATTGGAAAACCCTTCCGGAGACAGTTTGAAGAGGGAGTACAATAGTGTTATTGAGCAATTCAATAACAATTGTTGGCCCCTCGATGGACCTGCAGCTCCTGTGGATTTCAGGATGAGACAACTCTGCCTGGGTCACCACAAAAATATAGAAGTCGAGAGGATTCTGGCACAGGTTCGTTTGTGTTTGCGGGAAGCAATACGTTTTTATCACAAAAAGGTTGCCTACCAGATAGACTGTTCGCGAGAGTGTATGCACTGTAATTTACGAGAGGCGGAAACATTGGTGCACTTTGTCTTGCATTGTATAGTCCATATAGGCAATTTTACCGTACTATACATTTGCCGCCCAATGGACCTCTCAACATTTTGTCTGCTAGCAAACAGGAAGCTGTACTGTGTGATATGCTAGATGTATGAAGTATTGCAGAAAAGGCATTTGCCATATATAGCTTCATAAGCCGTGCCCTTATGCTTAGAGCTTTCTTCGCCAATGAATGACCCCCACCGGAGCCCATTTATCCTTCATGCTCATCGCCAACCTTGCAAATCTTGTTGGCTGTTGTGGAGAAACTGATTTTCAAGTATTATCCTCTAGTTTGGTGCCTCTCTGACTCTGTGTAAGATTTAACTTTATGTTACCATGTTGTGATGGATATGGTTAGTTGGCCCCTTCCCGGTTTTAGAATCTGTCACCTTGGGAGATGAATCAGACGCCTGCAAGCATCTGGATCATCCTCTGAGCGTGGCGGAGCATAATGAATGCATCCACCTCCTTGGAAGGGGCAACTAAACCATTCCATCACCTCACAATATGTAGTTGGCAATTTATTTTTTATTATCTTTTTCGAGCAAAGCAGTACCAATTCTTTTATGTTTTTACTTTATAATGAACTCTTGTAACGGTATATGATCTATACAAACAAACGATATCTATCTATCTATCAATGTAGTCCTTTTGATTTGTCATTGAGGCACTGGGAGCGCTAGCATCTCAGCCACACCCATCTCTACCCAGCCTCCCCTCTTTTCTGTTAGTCAGGGCTTGTACCTAATCGCTCTTCTGGGAGTGGGCGGTAGGCGATTGGAATACTGCTTGATTATTTTATCTTATGATCAGAATTTGTTCCCATCACTAATGGCTACTCCTCCATTTTTAGTATAACTAGGCTTAGGTGCTATACTTTACGATGTCCTTGAAAATGCAGTAACCATAACCTGCTTATTGTTAATGTATGATTTGTTATAATAATTAGTTTCCTAAAAACAAGACTCCCTCTTGAAAAAAGGGCACAGAAACAATAACGTTGAAAAATTTAATTCGAATATACACTTCTCACGATATTTTTTCCGAGAGTTGCATGATTAGCCAAGTTTGTAAGTCAACAATGAAAATTATAAGTTTATGTACGATTGTAGCTTCCCAAAGCTATATTGGCAATCAGTTGTTATCAAGTTTAACTAATATAAAGTCAAAATCATACTATGATGTAAGTAATCATAAATATTATGTTTGTCTGGGAGTGCAAGAAAATGTTTGTTTGAATATGACACTGCTAACTTCGAGGTTTAAATACCAACCGAATTACACCAAAATCAGCGGCGTTAACGTTTTTAGTTCTTCAATATTTTGGTAAACATTTTTTATAAAACTTTACAGTATTAATATGCTCTCAATATTCTCCTTTTGACATATCTCCAGTTTGAAAATAGCCAAAGTTCTGCTAACAGTCCCACAAAATGTATCCCTCTGCAGATGGTTTGAAACTCAAATTTGATCAGTTACGGAAAGGAGTCACATTGTAAAGTGCTTTTTGTTTTAAAAAACTGTCGCAGAAAGTGATTTTGGCGCCGTTGAGTTTATCTCGAAAATTATTGAGAAATCTTGATCAATCACCAAAAAATAGTTAACTCGATCCTTGTTGGCGTTGCAATGTTTAGGAACTTGTTTAATTAATTGAATTAAATGTAAATAATTTTTTTCAGACGCAAATAATAGTATAACGTAAGTCTTTTGGTACAAAACTAGGAACATAGCTCGCTAGGCATTGTGAGACACCATCTTCATTTTTCTACATTACAATTAAACAAGAAAATTTTGATAATAGCATTTTTATAGGTATCAAGATGGGTTGGGGGGGGGGGGGGGTTGATTATTACAGATTTATGTTTCTTTTGAAGTATACATGGAATTCCGTTAAACTATAGTTAAACTCTACTGGCTAGTGAACAGCAGGAGTACACTATAGTTAAATAGTTGATAATTTAGTCACCAGCCATATTTCCTTGAATATTACATTTTTAGTTTTTATGAAATCGCTAATTTGATGAGAAACATGATTGCACTTGGATACTGTACAAGCAGATTTATTTTCGGTCATTTGGAGTAGGGCAATTGGTTTTTAAAATTGATCGAACATATGTTACTGAACGTATTGAAATTTCGTCCTTAATTATCCGAAGGGATCTCGACGTGAAATTTAGTTTAATATTCGTAGTTCATGGGTTGACTTTACCGTGTATTTTAGTATCAAATGTTTTCAATTTTCCATAAAATCTACAGTGATAACTCAAAGTTGCTTGTCTCTAAGCATTAATGTGACTCTTATTGAAATCGAATTGGTAATTCTTGTTACTGATGGTTGTGAATACTTTTCTCCTAAATAAACCTCAATAATTACTTTTTGAGCTTCAATCATTTGTGTTATCCAGCAGGTTTTACTAAATTCTAAAATGGGCATTTCATATACCAGCGAATTATTTTTATATACTTATTAAGGTGAAACACAGCACTGATTCTACCTTTATCAAGTCACTCCGCTTCTATTTGAAACTATTTATTAATGAATTTGATCATTCATCACCTAGATTGGCTATATTGTGAATTGTTTTTTTCTGTTTTTGTCGGCTTCGCGTCGACCATTGCAACTTTGCACTTGATGTAATTTGGCTCGCTTGGCAGCCAACCAAAACTGTCTCACTTTCTAAAATGGCGCCGTTTGTTTGTTAGGAGGAAGAGGTTAAAAAGCGTGAAGCTTTGGAACAAATCATGGCGGAAAACAATAGGAAAATTGAAGAAGCTCAAAAGAAATTGGTAAGTTACTGTCCGATTCCTCTTTGTCCATTGATTTATCTCATGTTCAACTTGTCAATTGAGTAAAACTGTTCATAATATTCAGTTTCAGCTCGATTATTTATTAACAGGAGGATAACTTATTCTGAATCAATGTATGAAGTTCGAGAATTTCAAAGGAAAATAAACTAGTAAATTTCTACAAATCTTCGCAAAAAAAATTGTCAAAGACTCTTTCGATGTTTGTATACTTTGGCTGTTAGTTTTTATAGAAACTGGGCTGAAATTATCAATTATCTTCATGTGTCAGTACCTTACCTTTCATTTTGGTATTTCACGTGATTGTTTCCTGTCTCAATTTAGTGATGCAGGTAGATATGATCATGTATGTTGAGAATACTACAAATATTATAGAATTAAGTGGTGTTTACTAACTCCTTAGTTGACTAACGTACGAAGAGCTCTTTCCCCTGACTCAGGTTCAAAGGAGCCATCTATAAAACAGATGCTTTTTATCTTAATTTTTTATTAATTCAGGAACAATGATAACGAGCAATTAATTATAGAAATAGACGTAAACAACATAAATCATGTTCATGGTATAAAATTGCATAGGTACTGTTAAGACACCAATTTATTTAATTTGGTCAATTTAATAGTGTACCGCTGATTTGTACTGTTTTGTAGTGTTGATATAATGAAGTGATTTTAATATTTTCAATTCATGTTCAGATGTTCAGTTTGTTATACTGGAAAGAGAATATTGCTTGTGTGATACCTGAACGTAAGTAAAATTAAAAATACGGTAGCCGTCAGCCATTCATCTGGCTACTGGAATCTAACGGTTTGGCCAGTTTTCTCTGTGTTCGGGGTTCGTTTGAAGGTGAAGGATTGATAATTTCAGTATGACGGAAAAAAGGACACATCCATAGTTTGTATTGGTAATTCGTAAAGGCCCATTTACATGTTTGCATCTCTGGTTTTAGAGGTTTGTATTGACATTTTGAGTGGTAAAGAGAACTTTATGCATATCTGAAAATGTTTGAACAATACACACTAGTCAGTATACGCAGAATGGTATCGGAATTTGAGGATATCGACTATGGTTCAGAAGTGGTTTCGTAACCTCTCTTTTGAATCAATGTATGTCTGTCACAGTTTTTTGAATAATAAAAAGAGATGTTGAACATACATTTTTATTATTAAAGAGGGATTGCTTTACAGTTAAAATAATAATAATCTGTTTTTATTCTTGTGTATGTAAACAAATGTTTTACTAAATTTTAAACTTCTGAATAAGAGTGAGAGAAAATTAAAAAACACATTCATCGCTTTAAAAATTGATTTTATTACAAAAACGTCATGTTTTAAGGAATTTATGAATGGTAACATGGAAATATCGGCCGGTGAGAAAGTCGAGAAATGTCATCAAATATCATAGAATCATGTCCTTTTAAACTAAGTTTTAATTAAGATTTCTGAAAACTATTTTGTCAACATCAGTCTGTCTCAGCTTGATACATCCAGAGCACTGGGAGGCCATGACACAGATTTTTGGTTAATTTAGATCTATTCACAAGGAATTGAATGAGGGACGATATGGTTGTTCTTTTGGAACCATAATCGACCGAGAATCTTGGTCTTTGCTTTTTTCAATTTTATTTAGTACTATTAATTATTTGTCAAGCTGACCAGTGACAGAGACTGTAAGTAGATATCCGATGTGAGATTCAGTGACTGAGGCCAGAGGCAATCCCGCGCACCGAAATATCTGTCACTGCTTCTTCCAGTTCCTTGTCACCGATATATCGGTGACTTTGCCACCGGTACAGAAATATCGAACATCTCTAGTCAGAAGTGGTTTGATGCATCGAATAATACATCAAATGTTTCAGAACATTAAATGTTCCCCCAATCTCTTTAAGAAACATCAATAATCAAAAGAGAGTCATCAAATATCAAGAATAGCCTTTTAAACTAAGTTTTAATTAAGCTGAAAACTATTATTCAACATTTCTGTTCACTTGATACATCCAGAGAAATGAGCAGTTGGGTTTTGATCCAAGCTAATGAGGGCGAATTCGTTCTTTTGGTGGACCGAATTTGGATCCGTTCACTCCATACTTGGATCTTCGGACTCATTCCAGGAATCTCCATGGACAGTACAGATAGCATAAGTGGTTGTAGTTCGTGGTATCCATGGATTCACTCAGAGGATTGGATCCTTAAGACATTCGCCACGGAACAAACCTGTAACAGTTGATTGTATTTGGTCCTTGATTTTAAATCCATAGGATTGAATACGGTATGTGATCAAGTAAATCACAAATGTTTTTAAGGCAAAAGTTTATGCTTTCCCAACCTGCAGCGCCCTCAAATCCAGAAATGATGAAGTTTAAGAGTGAATTCCTCCGAGGCCAGTTCGAAACCCGTTTTCAAGATTTTGAGGGAGCATCTTTGAAAACCACTGTGGCAATTGAAGGCTTACCTCCTGATCTATCACTGGATGTCATTGAACTGCTGTCAAATCGCATCTACATAGATAAAATCCAGGATAAGGATATCCAAACATATCATGCTGCACCTCCAGAAAAATCTTTTCGTAACCTCACAGACTTGGCCTGCGAAATGATTTTGCTCTTCAGTTCTACCTTTCGATGCGAACAAACCTTTTCAAAGATGAAATTTGCAAAATCTAAATGCAGGGCCAACTTAATTTATGGACATTTGAAGCGGGTATGTTTATGGATAGAAAAAAACGTGAATGTTTTAAGCAACAAACTGTATCAAACCTCACTATAAAGTGCTCAAGAATGATGCTGCAATATTAGGTACCTGTAAAGCGTTCTGGATACAATCCATTTATTCCTCTTTATCTGTGATTGTGAATCTCTCTTATATAATGCAAATTGAGGAAAAATATCAATTCGTGTAAACGATTCATTCCTTCAGACTCGTTCTCTGTAAATCCGCCAGTCACTACTTCGATTTAGGATGGGTTTCTATTGGCAGGTAATCTGGGATGGGAAAGGCCGCAAAACATTGAACCAATTTTGCTCCAGTCAATGTTACTTGACAGTTAATTTCCTTATACCTGGCTATGGGCTTGGGAAAGAATTTTTTTTTTATAATGTACGTTTTCCATGTATTTTCGAGTTCCAGGACCAATTTTGAAAATTGCACTAATTTACTCGACACCGAATGTCGAAAATGGCACAATTCCTCAAACTACCAGTTTAGGCAGAGTTCATTGTTTTGTTTACTTTGCTGTTCTGGTTGATTGCCATGCTTGCATCTCAAGAATTAAAAAATATCCTAAATCAATCCTTCTAGTAATTTACAGGTTAGTTTGACAACTAGGTTAGAATCTGTGCCAAAACTAGCGTGGTAAAACTAATGCTTCCTCCTTGTAATACCCAGTAGGTATTGGGGGAAATAATCATCCAGCGCTCCAAATGGCGGCTTCAAGAACTGCGCCAAGTTGGACGTTTGTCGAGTTACTAATTACAAACGATAATTAAAAATGTTGCCATACGTGGTAAAATTGTTGTCAATGCTACAGCCAGTTTTGATAATTACGAGTTTTCAATTTCCATTTCCTCACCCATAAATCGAAAATCCTCACTCAAATAGTTAAAAAAAAATCTATACAATTCTATTCTGCGAATAATACTTCGAAGTCCTTGTATGTTCAGACATAATATTTTTTGGGAGTGGTACCAATAAATTCACAATATGGCAGATACTAATATTGGTACTACTTTATATTATGAAGCTAAGCGGGGGCTATGAAAATGATTGAGCTGCCGCACATCTTTTGATTTGGATGAATAACGCTGAGGAAACCCTGTACCATTTGTGTTGTTGTTTAGAAAAGAAAGCCACAAATTTTCATTATTAGTCATTATTGTTACCAGAAATGTAAATTATTTTTAATAACATTGTTATTTCGGGGAACAGAGCTGCATACACTTAAATGGGCCTTGAGGTCAAAGGCTACGTCAGACGCTAACAGTCCGCCCTGTGGGCTTGTTTCTTTTTCCAGGCCGAAGAACGTCTTGCTATGGTCGAAGAGCAAAGAAAAATGGAGGAAGAGAAACAAAAGATGCGAAAAGAAGCCGAAAAGAGGGTGAAAGAAGAACAGAAAAAGATTCTGGGGAAAAATAACTCGAGGCCAAAACTCTCATTCTCGTTAAAACCCCTATCGTGATATGACGATCAACTTGATACCGATCCGTCGAATTTTAATGAGTACTTAATTCCCTAGGGACTTTAATGTCTGATTGTCTCAAACCTCAGGTAGACTCTCGGATGTACCTTTATTATGTATAAAATACCTTGTGCCCCCATTTTGCCCTATTTTGTAAATAGTTAACGCTGTACAATTTTCTTCTCGTTCTGTTCCAACGTTAAGTTTTGTTGCTGTAGTCTTCGTGATTTGACTTTTTTCTTATAAATTTAGGTTAATGTGGTAGGGCATTTTTTCGCCGCGTTCTTCAATTGACTCTTGGGAGGGGGGGTTATTTTCTTAATGTTCTACGCTTCTGCAGTAGTTTTGAAGTACAAATCAGGTCGCTTATGAAAGGCATTGATTACAGATGGAGATATACAATTATCATTGTGATATTCTGATTAACAGAAGCTCTCAGTGAGCTCCAGTCTCGCTAAGGGTTGGCAAAACATGGCGACTCCCTGATAACGCGCTGTTTGATTCACACTAGAAGGCCAAGATTGCGAGAACTTGATACCACATTTCCCCAACTGCTTATCTCAGCGACTTTAAAGACATCAAATCAAATCAGATATTTCCTTTTCATATTGAAATATTTCAACGGCACATTCAGTCGTGTTATATTCTTGTTCTTTGATAACGTTGGAAGCTAACGGTGCAACTAGCTTCTTAAAAGTTATCCATTTATTCGTGTCATGGTCCCCTTACGTTGTCTTTCTCGCGTGTTTCTCCAGAAAGAGAAAATAAAATTTAATAACATTTAATTCCTTGAACTCATAATTTTAAACTGTTCACTAACTCCTCCTGGATTATCAACAGTCATTCTACCAGATTTCGTAACAAGTTTTAGTTCGAAGTCCATACATTGTCCGTTAAAGAAAATATGAGGATGTTTTCGTAGAATGCGACGTTACTGCTCATGGAGTAGGTCCATGTTTTGAGCAGATATTCAAATATAGAGCAGAACAATCTTAAAATTCCATACGAACTTCCTTTTTCCTTATTTCGAAATGAAATCTGTGCCTGAAAAAACAAGTATTTTATATTAGGTGACTTAAATCAATACCTTATGCTTTAAAGGAGTCGAACAAATCAAAAATGACGTGGACGCCGGTATGATCTACATTAGGGTTACGTTGCTTATTAACGGGTCAATTCTTTCATTTTCTATTATTAATTTGTTAGTCTATTATTTGGAGGTTGGTGACAGTTTGAGATCCGGTTGGGATCCAACGAGTCCCAAAACTGGATCTATGATATACTCGAGGATATGAAGGAATTGCCAAATACCGATGCATAGAAAATATGAATATGGCTTTTGGAGAGGATCAGATGAATAAAATTGGATAGACTATCATTGTTTACTTGGTTAAATGCTATGATCTGAAGGCCGATGCTACTCAACTAGGTCCGTATTCCAAGGTGGAAAATATAGGTTCCTAAATTTTACTATTTTATACGCTTTTTTGAATTAAAATAAATTTGATACTGCATATAATTACGTATAATTGTCATGAAACCTTACACAGCATTACTTGGACCTAGTGTTAAAACACTACATCATTTAGTTGTCTCGTATTAGGTGTCGGTAGTCTCTTACGACTCATGTCTCCTGGCTTAATGAATCGCTTGCAAAGTGACGATAGTAAACTGATGTACAATTTGAACGGTGGCCAAAAGATTTCGAGTTTCTTTATTCGGTCAACTCTTCATCATCATATATTTTGGGTTTTGCACTTTCTACACGGATTTATATGCCCCTAGTGAAGTCGGCGCGTTGGCACAGTTAAGAAGTATCAGTCTTGCATCAATTGGGGAAATATGACCATTTTAAGCTAATTTCTGCGGTCAATGTGGTGTACCAACCTATAATGTTCATGTAAATCAAATTGTCCCTTAGGAAATGTAAGGATTTGTTCTCCTTCCAGCTCGGTTGTTTTCAGAAAACGTCCGAATTTTTTTCCTTCACAAACCTTTTGTAAATTGCTTCACAAGCCCGATCTATCTTGGTGGATAGTGCAGATTCCTTTGCCCTTTCAATTTCGTGAATTTAATTTTACAAAAGGGACTGCCACGGAAGTGCATCTTGAATGAAATTTTTCATTTAAATCAGTCAAAGGGGTTGTTAAAATCTTATTTTGTTTTGTAATTAGGTAGGAGTTTACCTACTTTTGCATAATAATAGGAAAGTAGAATAGTTCACTTTGACTTTTTCCTACTTCGATATTATAATAAAAGTCTTCTTGACCCTTTGTTCTTTATTACAACACCCTATGTCCTTATTTAAATATTTTTTATTATGGAACCAAAGGAGAAATTGTCTATCAAAATGAAACATTCTGCTATTGACTAAATTCTAGTTTTTGAAGTATGAAGTTGTGGTACTCTGTAATTCGTAAATTTCGATATGAATGTTGGTACATGATGGAATGGACTAAACTGTTTTATAAAAGAACTAGTTATCCAGTTATTGCCATCCTCCAGTAACCAGTTATGATAACTGGTTATTTTAGGAACTCGTTACTCACTAGTAATACCATTGAAATGTTACCTCACACTTAGTATCTGCCTACTTCAGTACTGTTTGATTTGAGATATTAAGAGAGCCAAGAAAGTTTTCGATTACAGTGGAATGAAATATGTTAGTAGATACGTTGATTTCAAATAACTAGTTATCCAGTTATTATCCACCAGTAACCAGTTATGATAACTGATTATTTCAGGAACACGTTACCAGTATCACCATTGAAATGTTGTTCCCTAACACTTAGTATCTGCCTACTTCAGTATTGTTTGATTTGAGATATCAAGAGCGCCAAGAAAGTTTTCGATTACAGTGGAATGAAATATGTTAGTAGATACGTTGATTTCAAATAACTAGTTATCCAGTTATTATCCACCAGTTATGATAACTGATTATTTCAGGAACACGTTACCAGTATCACCATTGAAATGTTGTTCCCTAACACTTAGTATCTGCCTACTTCAGTATTGTTTGATTTGAGATATCAAGAGCGCCAAGAAAGTTTTCGATTACAGTGGAATGAAATATGTTAGTAGATACGTTGATTTCAAATAACTAGTTTATTATCCACCAGTAACCTGTTATAATAGCTGATTATTTAGGAACACGTTACTCAGTATCATCATCGAAATATTGTATCTGCCTACTTCAGTATTCTTTGTTGTGAGATATTAAGAGAACCAAAAAGTTTTCGATTGAAGTAGAATGAATTAATACGTTGAAAAATAACTCGTTATCCAGCTCCTCCAGTAACCTGTTATAATGGCTGGTTATTTAACGAACACTGGGGAAATATTGTATTATTCAATTTCAAGAGAACCAAGAAAGTTTTCGATTTGGAATAGCATTCATAATTTGAATTTTTAATAAGCTTGGGAGTGTGCGTGTTTCACAGGTGATAGAGCGATTATTGAATTTTAGGAGGCACACAAATATGATCATCTGATCAATCCAAATAGGTATTTTGGTTGAGAACCGATTTACGTGCTCTATGCATATCTCCTGAAATTCAATAATCGCTCTAATCACCTGTGAAACACGCACACTCCAAAGCTTAGTAGAAAATTCAAGATCATGGTTACTGCAATCAAAACAAAAACAATAATAAAAAAACGCAAATGAAAGCATAAATCGGGCCGAACATCGGGAATGGTTTGAGCTACGGATCTGGGGAGAGGCTCATTCGATTCCTCATGGAAAGTTCTTCAAAAAACGTCCAAATTTAGGCCTCCTTGACTTTTTTTGAAACAACCCTTAAAGGGCACTTTAAATTAGTGAAAAAATATTGATTTTTTCTGAAAATTACAGATTTTTTGCTCCATCCGTTTGGGAGAAAACGTGCTTACGGCGGACGGATTCAGGGAAATTTTCAAACCAATTATCATATAATTTTTCTGGTCGAAATTTCGTGTGTGGCCACCGATTAGGGAGATTTATCTATAGTTATTTGTAGTTACAGTTTATATCTATATTTATTTATAGTTTATAAACTGCAACAAGGATATGAGGGAGGTAAACGAAAGGTTTCCCTGGGCTGTGAATCACAGCCTGGGATTTCTTGTGACTCACTCGTTTACAAGTTTTTTCATTTACATCCTTTTCTTTTTAGGGGCCTCAGAAGAATTTTCCCCCAGTGCCTGGATTTTCTCAACAGGGCCCAGATACTAGGAAAATCATCTTTTTCTTTTCGAAATTTTTCTCAAATGCACCAAACCTTTCGTCAATTAATTAAACATTTTCCTCCTTTTTTTCGCCTTCATTGTTCAAGTTGGATAAGAAGTGGGTCTAGTTTTTAAAACTATAAATGAATGTTAATGGGTTATCATGTTACTAGCCAATATGTTTTTCTTCATGTGGGGCGGGGGGATATTAATACAAAGGTATGATACAGATATGATGGGAAGATATTGACATGTTTTCTGGCCTCCAGGAATACAGCGAAGAATCACCGTGGGCTCCAACAGTAGGTGTTGTGATATCCTCCCACTATTATATGATATTTGTGCTACAACCGTGAAAATGGGAAATATGAAAGCGCTAAGTTCTTCAAGCTTTAGGTAGAAAGGTACCAGTGGCGAAGCCTGTGGTCATCTTTGGATTCGGCGATGACCAGACGATTTAATAAATTTGAAGAATTAGTTAATACTAACGTTAAATATACAGTTTCCTCTTTATAAAAAAGAAATGTTCATGCTCGCAGTTAGCGCAATTACCCCCCCCCCCCCCCATCGGCGACATTAGCGCTTGTGTGGAAGCGCAGTTGTTGTGCGTTTCTCTTACACCCACCGCAGAGGGCCCCCTCCTCTTACTCTCTCCAAAACATAGTCCAATCAAATCGCTTTAAGGCTCGTGCTCAAACATGCAACTTCGAGCGTGTCTGGCAACCTTCAGGAGCTCTGGTGATTTCTTGGTGGTGTCATTTCAAAGTCTCAACGACAGGGTTACTGTGGCAAGCGATTTTCTACCTTAAGGCGGAATTTGTTGGCGTCAAAGTGGTTTTTGATTCAAAAAGTGTCATTCAAAGCTGTATTTGCGCTGATTTCAACAATAAAAAACGAGAATTTCATACGTCAAAAACACCTTAAATTTGAAGTTGGCAGGTAATTTTTCCAAATTTCCCGGACTAGGACCCCCAGACCCCCCTTCTGGTTACCAATCGCCGCCACTTGCGATGACCTAGCAAAAATGTCACGCCTCGCCACTGAAAGGTACCTACTTAGAAGATTGAAATCTACTCGTTGGCCAATTATCTCCAATCAAATGAATGATCGCTCTGCAGGAACCTTTAATTTTGAATGCCGGGCCCTTGAGGGATTCAATGATATATGCTGATGGGAAATCCAATTGGCCGTTGAGGGTACTTGAGGCCCGAGCCACATCGAAATGTCCGTCACGCGCTAAGCATTCGGTGGATATCCTAATACGATTGCGAAACGCTCCGTTCTAATAAGTGTCAACTTCATGACAAGCTGACATCCATCCGAGAGAACGTGTGTAGCCGCCTTCCGCCCTGTCAATAACGAGGGTAAGTGATTCTTGTATCGGGAGGCACCTGTCCTCACTGTTTCGAGTTGGCACACTTGGGTGAACACAAGGAAATTAATATGAAATAATTTTAAAAAATGCATTGCCTTCAAAGACAAGTTTGTACAGATGTACAAAACAAGTTTGTTGAACCGTAAACCCCTCCTCTGTTCCAGGGGCATATCTACCATATAATAAAATATTTCATTGTCCAGGAGCTGCAATAACAAATCCGTAACAAGTCCATAAATCAAAAACACCTCCAAACCGGTGTAACTTGGAAATTTTTATATCAGCCACTAATATTCAACATGCGGGGATCTGCTCCGCCAGAACCACCGTGGCCTTCATTGTGCGGTCGTCTCCGTTCGCAGACGAGTGACCCTCTGCATCCGCGAGAAAGGAGGATATTTTTAACAATTCATGCAAATTAAAAAACGCTTGCATTCATGATTTGAATTTCTGCTATGCTTTGGAGTGTGCGTGTTTCACAGGTGATAGAACGATTATTGAATTTCAGGAGGTACACAAATATGATCAACTGATCAATCCAAAAAGGTATTTTGGTTGAGAACTGATTTAAGTGCTCTATGCATATCTCCTGAAATTTAATAATCGCTCTATCACCTGTGAAACACGCAAACTCCAAAGTTAGTAGAAATTCAAATGAATGAAATTGAATAATAAAAACCCCAGTGAAAGAATTTGCAGCGTTTTTTTCAAGAGCGATTACAATGGAAAAATATTCTATTTGAAAATTTTAAATTTCGTAAGACGGAGCATGCATATCAGAATGCTTCAACCCGTGTATCGGCTTTAAACCCTTTAGGAGTTCACTCCAGTATCCACATTCACTACATCACTAGGTTACTGTAATTTAAAAAAAAAAGCTGTTCATTTTGTTTTGATCGCAGTAACCTAGTGTTGTAGTGAATGTGGATGCAATGTTGGCAGCATAAATCGGGAATGGCTTGTGCTACATACCTGTGGAGGGGCTCATTCGATTCCTCATGAAAAGGTCTTCAAAAAAAAGTCCAAATTTAGGCCGCCTTGACTTTTTTGAGGTTTTTAGGGATTTTACAAAACTTTGACAACCCTTAAAGGGCACTTTAAATTAAGTGAGAGAGCTGGCTCAAGAATTGGGGCGTTGTCGGACTAATATTGATTTTTCCTGATAATTTCAGATTTTTTGCTCCAGCCGTTTGGGAGAAATCGTGCGGACGGACGGAAAAATTTTTATTGCAGATTCGGATTCCACACCCTTTGAAACGTAAACCATGAAATTTTGAGGGGCGGTTTTCAAGAGCGATTACAACGGCTTTTATTGAATAATAAACAAAAAGAAACGAATGTGCTTAAGAACACACTTTTTTTTTGCATAAAATCTCAATTTTCTCAAAAAAGTTCTCTCTAAAAAATAAAAAATAATTATACCATTGGAAAGCTGAGGCTTTTGCACATTTTTTAGGCTCACAGGCTCAAACGTATCATCAAAATTAAGGGGGACTAATGAGCCATTAAAAAAATGTTTTTTCAAAATTTGACAAAATTCACTTTTCAGGCTTATTTTTCACCCTTTAGTTATCTTTAAAAAATTACTGTTAAAGACTGAAACGATGGTAAATTCAATGTTCTTTCCAACGGCGTACTTTGATTTGCAAATACGTTGAAAAATCCTGAGTTACGGCCGTTTTAGTGATGTAAGGTCGAGAACACGAAAAAAATCGTAAAACTGAAATGAATCGAAAACGAAGCCTCTAAAAAAAAACTCTAAGAGGCAATTTGTGTAGGAATCTAGTTGAAGAACACGTGTGCGAAGTTTTTCCGATAATACGGTGGACACCCTGTGTACAGGGTGTTACATTTCTTGAGAAGATTCTACAGGCCAAGAGAAGATCCTACGGAAAAGTTCTGATCGAAAATGCCTCCTAGCAATTTTTGTTTACACTCTTAGAAATGCGGTTTTTTTTCAATTTCAAGATTTTCCTCGTTTTTTCGATCTTACCTCATTAAAACGGCCATATCTCCCATATTTGGCGTGCGATTCCAAATCTGATTCCACTATTGGAAAGAGCGTTAAAGCTCCTATCGCCCTAGTAGGGAACCAACTTTGGTGCGCATGCGAAACGGTAAAAAATTAGCTTGAAAAGGAAAAATTCTCAAATCGTGGAGATCTCGACTTTCTTCAAACGCTTATGAGTCCCTGTAATAAGGCATGTGAATTTTAGCCTTGTGCTAAAAGATGCGCCAAAATCTAGGCTTTCCAGCGATATAAACCAGATTTGAAATTCCGTGTAGTTTTCTGGGAGAAAATTGCTTTTCAAGTAAGAAAAACGTGTTTTTTTACTGGATTCTCCGGTTTTTCATCATGCGTTAATTCGTCTGGTAAAAGAAAAAATTCGAACTCGGATTTTAAAAAAATTATTAATGAAGCATTGTAATAAATTGTACATTTTTACTGTAGATACTGTTCAAAATGTCCACCATTCAATCTATGACCCCCTCCTATCAATGAACGACGCAGATTTGTACACGAAGGAGTCAGAGCCCGCCGGGCTGTTCCAAAAAAAAAGCTTTCTGATAATTAGTTGCTTTTGGTTGTTCGCATCAGTACAATGCCTGTGACATTCACCAACGTGGACTACGCTGACATGATGCTTGTATATGGGTACACAAATCTAAAGGCCCGTGAAGCTGTGAGGGAATATCAACGGCGATTCCCTCAAAAGCGTATTTCCTCAGGTACCTAAAGTATGATGTTTACGTGAATGCTGTGTCGTGGTTCTGTCTGTTACTCACAATGCGGGTGACGGTTTATCTGAATTTAGAAAAAAACAATGGTAAGTACCTACAGAGGTGTTTTTGGAACAGCTCGGCGGACTCTGACACCTGGACGGCATGCAAACAGAATAGCAGATCCACTAATCTCTGAACAGATTAAGTTCCTACTCCATAAACACGTTATTCATGAATACAGCAAATGTTAAGCTTTCTTTCAAATTTGGGGGGTACTCGGGTACAAGTCTGACGATACGCGCAAACCTGAAATTGATCGATGCAGGCGAAATTCCTGGATTATTTACATAACTAAAGATCGCCGATTCCTTGAAAATGGTTGATGTATGGGAGGTTCGTAATACACAGCACAAACTTCAAACTTTATGTACTAATACATATTACAGAAGCTGGTAGTAACTAACGTTAACTAATTAGGTACCTAAATTCTAGAATAAGTTATACAATCATACTAAATGTCAAAATATGTTCTCTAGGAGTGGAATGAGGCACAAAGATGGAATTTCTTCTCAATAACCAGGTTGGTAAATCGGTAGGTACGCCGTTATTTCATTGTCAGGAGTAGAAGATTGTAGTACTTATACGAAGCGTTCAAAACCTGGAAATTATAAGCATCACGTTAGAGTGTGAATAATGTCACAACTTCGATCAGCAACGGGCTCTGGAGTCGGTGGTGTCAATCACTTAGGTGCAACACCTACTTATCGAAACTTTGACAACGACGTTTTGAGACGGGTATCCAAAACGCTAATTGACTTCAGACAAATATCCAAGTTTAGGAAAATTGTATAAGGTAGTGGGGACGTTAGTAATTGAAGATCCATGCGGAACTACACCCTGGTTAAGCGTTGGGAAGCCTAGGAGCAGGTGAAAGCGACGCACCGTCGAACAAAACGCTGCAAATTATTTCACTGGGGTTTATTATTCAATTGGCTTGATTTCATGATTTGAATTTCTACTAAGCTTTGGAGTGTGCGTGTTTCACAAGTGATAGAGCGATTATTGAGTTTCAGGAGGCACACAAATATGATCAACTGATCAATCCAAACAGGTATTTTGGTTGAGAACCGATTTACGTGCTCTATGCGTATCTCCTGAAATTCAATAATCGCTCTATCACCTGTGAAACACGCACACTCCAAAGCTTAGTATAAATTCAAATCATGAACGCAAGCCAATTGAATAATAAACCACGTGATAGAGCAGTGAAATAATTTGCAGCGTTTCATGCATATCAGAATGCTTCAACCGGTGTATCGGCTTGAAGTTTCAGTTCATATTTGTGGTTACTGATATCAACACAAAAACAATAATAAACCAAAATAACGCGAATGTTGGCACCATAAATCGGGCCATAGATCGGGAATGGTTAGACCTACGGACCTGGGGAGGGGATCATTCGATTTCTGGTGGTAGGAATTTAGGCCGCCTTACTTTTTTTGAGGTTTTTACAAAACTTTGACAACCCTTAAAGGGAACTTTAAATTAAGTGAGAGAGCTGGCTAGAGAACTGGGGCGTTGTCGGATCAATATTGATTTTTCTTGAAAATGTCAGATTTTTCGCTCCTGCCGTTTGGGAGAAATCGTGCGTACGTCGGACGGACGGAAAATTTTTTATTGCAGATTCGGATTCTACACCCTTTGAAACGTAAACCATGAAATTTTCATTAGAATTTTTTTTTCCAGAGCGACTACAATGGTTCATTATTGAATAATAAACCAAAAGGGGCTGGGAAGTCGAAAATGAAAGTTTTGGTTTTCAAATGTTGAAATAACGATTTTTGAAAAATTTCTTACTCGAAATCCGTTTTGAAGCATTCAGAAATGATTCCTGGATTTTAACGCTTTTACAGAGTTTTTGGTGAAAGATGTCAGAAAATTGGGGAAGTGTTTCTTGACCTCAATCCCAACGAAAAAAAGCTTTATGAACCAGGGATGTGCAAAATTTTAATCATGAATAAGATTAAGATCTTTAATCACAGGAAAAGAGTATGATTAAAATCATAACCAAAGCGTACGATTAAGAATAATTTCTTCACAGGCATTTATGATTCAATACAAGAAATTGTGATTAATCACAGGAATCTGTGACTAATCCCAAAAATGTGAGATTATTCGCTGAAATCTGAGATTAATTGCTGAAATCTGTGGTTAATCACTGAAAGTTGTGATTCGGTTGTTCCCAGAAAAAATCCATACTGTGTACAAAGATTTCATTGCCATAGACATTTTGATCTACGAGCAATAAAACTCATAGCAGACCATCTACTACCTATCGGACATAGTTCCCAAAAATGTCGTCCAAAACAGATGAAACCTGTAGAAATGAAGCTCACACATACACACAGCCATGTCACGAAAGTGTTCAGAATGTCTAAAATACAAAATGAGAATGGAGAATTAGATTTTGGAGAATAATATTGAAATCCCGAAAGTGAAAACATTGCCTCCGCTTGAATGTAGGTACCATTTCCAAGTATTGAGATGTGGGCCAACAAGGGGCTAGACCAACCCCTCCTTCAAGACCTAACGGTCCTGCGGGTCAGGTATAACCACCGCGCCGTCCTAATCACTATTGTTTCCAAGTTAACCTGTGGGAAGCGAAAGCATTGGTTCCCCTCTTCGGAAACGAAATTGCTTTTCGCGCAAATCGAAATTTCCATTTATTTTGATTTTGGGTTTCAGACCATCTTGTACAGTTTTAGTTTCGTTTGAGTCCGTGTGTTTTGGATTTAAAACAGAATTACTACTTCTTTATTAAATGGGCAATTCCACGAAATGTTGCCTTTTCTTGTCCCAAGCCATTTCGAGGTGTTCTGATCATAGATACCAATTTATTTTTAGTTGTCCCAAACAGATTTCATTTTTGTTAATTGAAGACCGTTGGGCTCAGCAAAATAGCCCAAGGCCATATTAATCAAAATTTAAATTTAGAAGTAAATTTGTCATTCATCTGGCCGTCCCCAAGAGGCATTAGTCAGGTTTTCAAACGTCCCTTGAAAGTGTGATCACAGTTGGAATTGATTTGCTACTTTTTTTCGTATCCTCCCATCTATAGTAAACAAAAACTAGTGCCCCAAATTCTAACTCAAATTAGGTTAGCTGAGGCACCATTGAGAATTGCTGTCCCCTCGGTTTTGACTCTTTCATCTGGCGCCTTGTGTTTCGTTGTGTAACTTCCCTGCTGCAAGAGTTGAGGGAATTTTTTGTGCAGAAATCGGAACCTCTGGTTTCCCTCTTCCACGTGTGAGATCCATTTTTCTTCAGCTGCCATTCTGGAGACCTCCAACCTCGAAGACTTGTGCATAAAAGGGTGATTGTTTTTATTCAGCGTCATTCATCTGGTCTCACTCATTAATGACATTTGCTATTTTTCATTTTCAATCTATTTTGATTAAGATGCAGTTTTGCACCTAGTTGTCAGTGGTAGCTTAAAAAACCTCTGCCAAGTGAGTGTGGCACATAGCTTCCTCGTATCCATAACATGACTGTATAGATCATTGAAAATTATTATTGACTAAAGAACTTCGTTCAATTAGGCGAAGTAAATATTGAATTAGGGTAAATTTATTGTTATGCAGGAGCATAACTTGAGAAAATAAAGATAGGCATGTTCAACTATTGAACAAACTATAAAATATACCAAATCCGAACAATCCCTGAAAATTTCATCGAAATTGGTCAAGAACTCTCGGAGTTATGCGCGTAACAAGGATTTCACGTTTGCGCATGCGCAGAGGCTACTATTGATCCGGGGTCATGAAACCTATAGGGGACCATCTACACCCTAACCCGCACGATCCCTGAAAATTCATCAAAATCGGACTATAACTTCGTGTAGTTTTGCCCGTAACAAGGATTTGCTGACAGACAGACAGACACACTGAGCCACGGAACCAAAATTGTTCAGAAAGGTCTAAAACACAAAATGCGATTGGAATTTTTGATTTTGGAGACAAAAAATTTTCACATTCTGAAAGTGAAAACAATGCTTCCGCTACTTTAGTAGACTCGGAAGCAATAATGATAACAGGTCTATCTTCTCTGGAAATGCCATTTTAGTGTCAAATGTCCAGTGTTCATCTGGCAGTCATTCATCTAGACTTCCACTACAAACTGGAGCCAGATGAATGTCAAGAGCCCAGATAATTGAATCAAGAGGTAAACACTTAGACATTACGTGAGTTATTATTATGTGGGATATTATATTCTTTGAAGCTGGGGACGTTTTGTGATGGTATCCTGTGAATGTCTACTGCTTTGTTGTTTTAGGTGAACCATTTGGATTACCCAGAAGGCCGCGCCTCCAGTAATTCCTCTGAGAACATCGACAACTAATACATAAACCTGTGGGTACAATAGTTCGACAAATCGAATCACGAGGAATCAGTAAGTTCGAGGCAACACACGGTCTTTTTTTAGTTTTAGGACATTTCAGTGAAATTTAAGATCAATTTTCATTAAATACGTTTGAGCTCCAAATTTTGGATGAAATAGTTCATGGCTGATCAACTTTTTTAGAGTAATAATCTGCAAAAAATATAAATTTAACAATGTTTAGCCGTTTTTGTGACTTTTTAAAATGTATACTTTGAAGTACGTCAAAAATTAATTAATTATACCAATTAATAAAAATTCCAAGGAAATGCTAATCGATCTTCGATTGTTACTGTCATTAGGGACTTTTGGACCGCTAAATTTGGATTTCGTTCCTCGGGGGGGGGGGGGGGTGGCCATCACAAGCACTCACGTCGCCGAAATGCAGGAGCGTGAGCTCGTAGCCGAACATGGTGCGGAGGCCTTTGAAATCGCTCGTCGTGATCATCAGATTGAGCCGCTTGCAGCTGAGCTTGGGGAAGTCGTGCCACGGCAGGTCGTACACGGCGGTCCTCACGTCTTCGAACTACGAAAGAAAACAAAAAATGTCCAAGTCCACGTCAGAAATATTGTCAAGTAGGGTACACGTGCTTACATAACAGTTGAAACTGTCTTATGACTTAACTGGGAAACGCTGGTTATTAAAAAAGAATTTCCATTTTGCTGTTAGGTTAGTAAAATGGAAAGTCTTTTGTAAGATACCTACCGTACCCACACTCTCTGGGGGATTTCAACAGTTTGAGAAAGCAGCAGAGGAGCGAGGACTGAGTACTAATGAGGGAAAGACTGTCTATATGAAAACATCCAGAAATTCTGCTCCGCCAGAGAGATCTCTTAAGATCCTAGAAAATTGCTTCCTCTCTCTAGCGATCAGTTCAAGTACCTAGGAGCCATTGTAACTAAGGATAATGACTTCACCACTAAAATCAAAGCGAGATTATCCGCAGGAAGCAGATGCTTTTGGTCTAATCAGAAAGCTCTCAATTTCCGCCGGGTCTCTCGAAGAGCAAAGCTAACTGTCTACAAAACCATTAGGTTAGATTAGATGGGTGACTTATGCAAGTGAGTCATGGGTCCTCACAAAATCCAATGAACGCCTCTTGAATTGTTGGGAAAGAAAAGTCGTTCGTAAATATATGGCCCAACATGTGAATTAGGTGAATGGCGAATCTGGGATAATGCTGAGCTGAGAGCTTTGTATGGTCAGCCCGATATTGTGGCAGTCATCAAACGCGGTCGACTTAGATGGCTGGGCCAGGGTTGCCATACGTCCTCTTTTCCCCGGACATGTCCTCTTTTTGAGGCACGTGAAAACGTCCGGGGGATTTTTCATAAAACTCTTATTTGTCCGGGTTTTCACAAGCGACAAACGGGCATCGGAGATAACGATTTTTAGCGATGCCGAATTGTGAAAAATTGTCGTCAGACAGGCAGTGTACAGCAACTATCGATAAATCGACTCAATTTACTGTAATTACTGTGCTTTTTTGCGTCGAGTCGAGTGGTAGTGGTAGTTTTAGGTTGTAGTTTTAACTACAAACCATCCATTATATATTATATAGCTAGGCTGTAGTGGCTTGAATGGGCGTTGTAATCTTACTTTTTTCCAATATATTCACACAAACTTTACCAGTTTTGGAGCCGAGAGAAAGGACAAAAACAACCCTCAAAAGCGGTAAAACTCACGACTTAACGTTTGAAATTTTAAAATTTTCCGGGGGGAGGTCCCCCAGACCCCCCTGCTGGTTGGGGGGTATTCCATACCCCCCCCCCGGAATGTTAGGTCCCTCCCATGTCCTCTTTTTCAACCTAACCAGTATGACAGCCCTAGGCTGGGCCATGTAGAGCGGATGCCAGTGTCATGGCACGCCTGGGGGAAGAAGGTTAAAAGGAAGACCTCGACTACCCTGGAAGGAGAAGAAAGGCGACTGATCGCAAGGAGTGGTCATCTATTGTTAAGAAGACCCTGGTTCTAAGAGGACCGTAGAGCTGTATAATAATAATAATAATAATAATAATAAGGTAACGGCACCGGTAGTGGCCACTGCTCCAGTAGTGGCCATTTTAAAGTTTATATTTGAGAAATAAGGATTCCCGGTCTCCTAGTGGCTTCAAACTTGCAGGAGGTACAGCTCATGTCATCTTGTAGTCAGAGGTTGAACTAGGAGTGCGCAGAGCATCATTGGAAATTGTGGTAAACTTCTCAATATGACCGTCCCTAGTTTCCTCGTTTGTTGGGCTGTATCCTAGAGCTTCTACTGGATAGAATCAATTTTGTTCATCTGGTATTGAATTTAATGATATTAAACACGCAAGGAGGGCAAAATGTCAAGTGGCCACTTTTGAGACATGCACGTGGCCACTACTGGAAATTTCGTAATTTGATGTGGCCACTACTAGATCAAAATAAAGGTGTGAGAAAAAATTAATAAAAAATTGTTCTTTTGATAGTTTTAGGCAATGGATATGTTAGGGAAGAGTCGGGCTATATTCTAAATGAGTCCTGAAGAAAGTCAGTACTACTGTTGGCCCACAATTGTCAAAACTAAAGAAAAAAATTCTTAACTGTGGCCACTACCGGTACCGTTACCTTAGAGCGTTTCTTAAAACTATGTCCAATTCTCTCATTCGGCGAATTCTTGATGCAAAATGAAGCTGCTGCAATGGGTGCCAAAATTGTGAGGAATTGTTCATCAAAGGCTTTCACTACTTTGTATAGCACAACAACTTTTGTACGAGTTAATTACTTTATCGTAGGGCAACTAAATAGGAAACTAAATTGTATTTACAAAGTTCAACTACTAACTATGTATTAGAAAGCAGTTGAACTTTAACTACTTTTTGTCACTACTACTTGGTAGTTGAAAAGTTCAACTAAGAACTAGTGGTTAGAAAAAATATTTTTAAAATTTAACCTCTAATTGCGCAGTTAGTACATAGAAACGTAGTTAACTGCTCCCCAAACTGCTTGTCTCTGGTTATTCAGCCCACTTCTGGTTGTCTGGTGAACCAGGTAGGAGGGCTAGCGTTACCCAGTTAAGTAACAAGATAGTTTCAATTGTCGTATAAACATGAAGTTGGCCCAACTTGGCAATGTTTCTGACGTGGACCACGTGGCTAAGTTTATAAACGATTCTGTAAACACTTACCCCTTCAATCATTCCTTCACTGACGTAGGTCGCCAGAGCGATGGCAACCAGCTCTCCGGTCAAAACCCCCATGAATTTAAGGGATTCTTCGATATTTTCGGTCGCCTGATAGAAGAGAAAAACCACGTGAATGTAGATTGATTTGAGAAAATCAAAAGACTTCATCGACGTTTAATTATCAATTGGGTCAATTCAAATTTCTTTATGGTTTCGCCAACGCAAAGAATAAGAAGAAGGAATTTTCAACGAAAAAATTTAGATTAAAGAATTCCTCACATTGTATAAGTTTCATTTTGGGTTTTCTCTTTAATGAGAAATACAATGTATCATGGAAATCTATGTCCAATAAATAATTAACAACCCTTCAAAATACACAATGTGCCTGGATTTTCCATCAGATTAGAAGGGAATTCTTAATAATTCTGGTATGAGGAGTTATGTCGATGATCTACTAATTTCTTAAAAATCATACGCGAACGATAGCGTTGATAAAATGACTAGTAGGTAGCGAATCCTCGAAATAATGAAATTTTTTCCTGTTTCAAGGAAAAATAAGATTGCACAACTAATCCTAATAAATTAAGAACTAATCTATGAAGGAACTGGAACCAACTTAAAGCTCGCTGATATTTACAGATAAAAGTGTCCAATATTTACCCAACTATAAAAAGCGTTTAATAAATATTGAACATGGGAATTTTCTGATTAGAAAGCGTTCATTTTGGTGAATGAATGATTTTGATGTATTTGATGGTAGGTCGGTACTCACAGCCATAGCTTGTAGTCCAGACATGCAGAGAGCGAACATCCCTCCGTAGTAAAACGAGGATAGGTAATATTTGTACACATCAGCTACCTCATTAGCCATCCTGGAACCATTGAAATACTCATAATTTGATTTAAATTATATTAATATAATGTATTAAATTAATTTAATTTCATGTAGAGTTAATAAGTTATGGAGGAATGAAATCTTTTACGCTGATGAAAAAAATTCATACATTCATACATGTTGAGCAGATAACAGCTGTTCGTATGACGATCAATTTCAACGCTACAGGATCATTAGTAGCTACTGGGAATGTGCGAACGTGAAATCATACAAATCGCTAATTCATACAGTTTCGATCAAATGTTGACCTGCTGGTTAGAATACATTCTATTCCATATGTGCCTGCTACTATTCTACTGCTGGTTACCTGCAGAACCATGGTTTTATGGTAGATTTTTTTTGTACAAAGATAGGAAATGAACGTAACGTGGGTGTATCAGAATACGATTTGAAATATTGGCATGTACCACACACATATTATGAAAAGTGTTCATAACGTGATTTTCTGATTTATTCTCAACTATTTACGATGTATCCTGGCCTTGTGAAACAATCACAAGTTGCTCAGGAGTTTCTCAAACTTTGCATCAGCGAAGTCCGTCAGTAACGTGGACTAACGGAAAAGGTGCTGTCCATGTCATCAAATCAAATTCCTATCTTCGAGTATTGGTTTAAGCCTTTTTAACAGCAATTTTTCAAATAGTTTCGACAGGACGGGAAGCAACGAAATTGAGCGATACCCTGTCTTCTCATTTAACGGCTTCCCTGGTTTGGGTATCATAATCACCTCGGCCACTTTCCACTGGGATGGTACATGCTTTAATCTAAACGCAGCATTAATAATGTGCAGAAGTTTCCGCACTGCCTTTTCCGGGAGTTCCTTGACGATTTGACCTAGCTTCGGTTGTTTAAAATAAACCGCGAACGTCGCCTCTTAGTTGTAAAAGAAAACCGTCAGGTAGCAGCAGCGTCAACCAGCTGCTTCGCAGGTGTTTTATCTTTCCATCAGCTGACTGCGTTGATAACTCGTATCATTAGATTTGTTTGTATCCGATTTCCTCCTTCAACCGCAGCGTTTGTTATAGTTAACGTCAATTTTACGACACTACACGAATCGTTTAGTGTTTTAATCGTAAAAAAGTGATTGTCAACTTGGTAATCTATCGATTGGAGTGTTGGTTTGTGAAGCGAAGTTCGTGAGGTCGGGGCTGCAGTCAGCTGATTGGTTTTTCTGCCGGCAAAATAAGTAAAAATATTTTGTCGTTATGTTGGATCTGGGTTGAGGGGATTTTATTGGATCTGTGCGGTTTTCATTGAATTTGATTCGGTGTTTTCTTCGCGATTTGGAAATTGAATGTGTTTGTGGTGAGTTTTGTGAGGGTGTTGAAAGTTGCGTTTTAGAGGCGGTTGTTAACGAGAAAGCTCCGTTCCGATGTCGGTGTCTAGGGGGCACGTTCTCCTCGGCGGAGGCACCGGTTTCGTGGGTTCGGCCCTCAAACATCTGCTGATCAGCAGCAAATACGAGGTGACTGTCATCTCCCGGATGCCGGGGGCCCGTCGCGTCACCTGGTTCGACGTCTGCTCGTCGGGGCTCCCGGACGGCGTCACCGCCGTCGTCAACCTCGCGGGTCAGAACATCCTCGATCCCCTTCAAAGGTGAGTGACAACTGTCATTTTATCAGAGTTACAGTGTAATGATTACTTTGAGTAATAATTGTGTCATTTCAAAATCATGGGCTATTTCGAGCATCAATTTACCTACCGGCGCAAAATTTGTCTGTATGTTTAGGTTTTTTTTAGCGTAGAATACGCTTTAGCCATGGACTAACTAGCCGAAAAGTGTCACGCGGGAGTGGAACGAAAAAGGGTATGGTATCCAGGAACGAAAACGGTGACGCGAGACCAATAAACATAAGAATATTTACATCCATGTGTAGTAGTTGCGACAAACCTGTACGAAAAAGGGTATGGTATCCAGGAACGAAAAAGGGTATGGTATCCAGGAACGAAAACGGTGACACGAGACCAATAAACATAAGAATATTTACATCCATGTGTAGTAGTTGCGACAAACCCGTACGAAAGTTACAAGAATTTATCCAGGAACGGGGTTTAGGAAAAAGGGAATGGTATTAGGAACGAAAATGGTGACGTTCGAGACCAATAAACATAAGAATATTTACATCCATGTGTGGCCCTAGTTGCGAAAACCCGTACGAAAATTTTCAACTCGGGGATGGTATCCAGGAACGAAAAAGGGTATGGTATCCAGGAACGAAAACGGTAGACACGAGACCAATAAACATAAGAATATTTACATCCAATATGGGCTTTGGTTCTTTGACGAACCCGGGATAATTGCATTCAGTTCCGTGTGCAGTTGTACGTAACGATTTTAGATTCAAATTGTTCAGAGGGGTGTATATATTAAAACATCCAAAAGTTTTGATTAGTCATTTTGTTAGTTGCGACAAACCCGTTGAAGAATATGGTATCCAGGAACGAAAAAGGGTATGGTATCCAGGAACGAAAACGGTTTCAGAATGAAGACCAATAAACATAAGAATTTAATTTTGCGGAAAAGGAGTGTATAATATTTACATTCATGTGTAGTAGTTAACAACCCGTACGAAAAAGGGTATGGTATCCAGGAACGAAAAAGGGTATGGTATCCAGGAACGAAAACGGTGACACGAGACCAATAAACATAAGAATATTTACATCCATGTGTAGTAGTTGCGACGAACCCGTTTGAAGTGAGTCATTTTATGTATGTAAATCGGAGTTTCAGCCGTTCGCGAATCGTCCTTCGGTTCGACAATGAACGCTCGATGATCATCGTTGAACGTTCTTGTCGAGTAAAGCGTATTCTCGTTCCTATACTTGTAACAGTAGTCCAAATAAAAGCAAAATAGGCGCGGAACGCCGAGTTTTGTTCTACTAGTTCATATGGGCTGGTTCTTTGACGACCACCCTAACCAGTCATTCAGTTCCGTACGCAGTTTGTTAAATATAGAATTTAGAAAATTGTTCAGTTTCTAGGGAGAAAGAGAAACCTAATTAAAACAACCTCCACCTATCTCTTGAGGAGGTAGCTATTGTGTTTGCTCCCTCATATTTACAGTATAGCTGTATCCCCCCTGCTGACATGGCTATCCACAACAACATAGCGTATTTCCGAGAATTTCCAACATTACATGTTCAGCTTGCTGACACAAGAACTGAAGAGGTTAAAATTAGAGCAGAATTCGGGGTTTTTAATCGAATCAACAAATTTAGGAACGTTCATAAGTCCAGTTTTTATATTATCACACTTGTAAACGATTTATAAGTCGTTTTTAATCCATAATAGTACCATTATTCTCTCCGCTGTGTAGTTTACATATCGGCTAACCATTTGAAAGCGTTTATGTCTGCGATAACAAGAAAGAAAGCTTGCTTATATTCTACGTAGAGGTTGTGAGTAGGGCTGCCATACTGGTTGGGTTGAAAAAGAGGACATGGGGGGGACCTAACATTCCGGGGGGTTTGGGGGGTATGGAATCCTCCCCGGAAAATTTTTAAAATTTCTAACTTTAAATGGTGAGTTTTAACGCTTTTGAGGGTTGTTTTTGTCCTTTCTCTAGGCCCCAAAACTGGTAAAGTTTATGTGAACATATTGGAAAAAACGCTGCAAATTCTTTCACTGGGGTTTATCATTCAATTGGCTTGCGTTCATAATTTGAATTTCTACTAAGCTTTGGAGTGTGCGCGTTTCACAGGATAGAGCGATTATTGAATTTCAGGAGGCACACAAATACGATCAACTGATCAATCCAAATAGGTATTTTGCTTGAGAATATCCTGAAATTCAATAATCGCTCTATCCTGTGAAACGCGCTCACTCCAAAGCTTAGTAGAAATTCAAATTATGAGCGCAAGCCAATTGAATAATAAACCCGAGTGAAAGAATACTTATTTACCCCAGTAATAATATTGAATAATAATCCCCAGTAATAATATTTACCTATATATTATCAGCGTTTCATACATATCAGAACGCTTCAACCCGGGTATCGGCTATAAACTACAAGTATCCACATCGGCTATCACTCCAGTAACCACATTCACTACAACTCGACGCATCACTACGTTACAAACAAACAATAATAAAAGAAAAAACGCAAATGTTGGCACCATAAATCGGCCCATACATCGGCAATAGTTTGACCTACGGACGTGGGGAAGGGCTCATTCGATTCCTCATTGTATGTTCTTCAAATAGGAAAATATTTAGGCCGATTCGACTTGTTTTGAGGTTTTTAGGGATTTTACAAAACTTTGACAGCCCTTAGAGGGCACTTTAAATTGAGTGAGACAGCTGGCTAGAGAATTGGGGCGTCGTCGGACCAAGATGGATTTTTCCTGAAAATTTCAGATTTTTGCTCCAGCCGTTTGGGAGAAATCGTGCGTACGGCGTACGGCGGACGGACGGAAAAATGTTTATTGCAGATTCGGATTCTACACCCTTTGAAACGTAAACCATGAAATTTTCAGGGGGGTTAGAATTTTTTTCCCAGAGCGATTACAATGGTTTATTATTGATTAATAAACCAAAAGTAAGATTACAACGCCCATTCAAGCCACTACAGCCTAGCTATATAATATATAATGGATGGTTTGTAGTTAAATCTGGAGAAGTTGATAGAGCTATGTTTATAAAAACTGCAAGGAAAAAACAATATTTTCAGAATTCAGTAAAACAAGGTTTATTAAAAATTATCAATGATGCAAAAGTCTAAACTTTTACAAAATTATCCATAATCTTCGGCATCAAGAATCACAATTCGGCATCGCTAAAAATCGTTATCTCCGATGCCCGTTTGTCGCTTGTGAAAACCCGGACAAATAAGAGTTTTATGAAAAATCCCCCCGGACGTTTTCACGTGCCTCAAAAAGAGGACATGTCCGGGGAAAAGAGGACGTATAGCAACCTTGGTTGAGAGGTGATGGAATGGTATAGTTGCCCCTTCCAATGAGCTGGATGCATAGATAATGCTCTGCCACGCTCAAAGGATGATCCAGACGCTTGCAGGTGTATGATTCATCTCCGGGGAGGGGGCTCGCAATGAGTTGGGGAGGGAAATGACAATTTTAAAATGATCATATTTAAGGGCATACAGCCACAGGGGGGGTATTGCGAGTGGATAGGGGCAGCAGGATAATTAGGACAAGTAACAATAATAGGGCCAATGGACGTAACCACGCTCTGCTACCATGTGAGGGTGATGGAATGGTATAGTTGCCCCTTCCGAGGAGGTGGATGCATTATTATGCTCCGCCACGCTCAGAGGATGAATCAGACGCTTGCAGGCGTCCGGTTCATCTCCCAAGGCGACAGATTCTAAGATCGGGAAGGGGCCAACTAACCATATCCATCACAAGGTTCATTATTGAAAATAATTAATCAAAAGATTTGAAAAATAAAATTTCTTGAAATAAAACTTGATGTTCATTGTATCTATGAATTGTTTATTTTTTCGAAGGTGGACGCCCGGTTTCAAGCAGAACGTGTGGAACTCGCGGATCAACACGACGCACACGTTGGCGCAGGCGATCGCGCACGCGGAGCGGAAGCCCGACGTGTTTGTGACCGTCTCCGGCGTGGGGATCTACGATCCGAACGCGGACGTCGTGTACGACGAGGATTCGCCCGTGTCCGAGCCCTTCGACTTCCTCAGCAAATTGGCCGTCGAGTGGGAGAAAGCGGCCGCCCTTCCGGAGGAGGCGAACGATGTCCGACAAGTCGTCATCCGCAGCGGCGTCGTCCTCGGCCGCGGCGGCGGGATGATCCAGCAGATGTTCCTCCCCTTCTACTTCGGCCTCGGAGGCCCCATAGGATCAGGTCAGGGTTGTTATAAAAGGAATTCCCATTCCTTTTGAAGATATCTAATTGCAATTCCCATTCCAATTCCTGTAATGGTAATTGAAAATGCAATTATTTTTTCTGATTACATGTAATGGGAATTCAAAAAACCCATTCCAATTACATGTAATCGGAAAAAGTAATCGCAATTTCGATTACCATAACAGGAATTGGAATGGAGTAATCCCATTAGTAATTGGATTACAGATGAATGCGAGATTTTGGGTAAAATGCATTAAAACGACTAGTTAACTGCTAGTTAATCTCTATCAAGTCATCTCAAGTGTAAACCAACTCGAAACCAGCCCAAAATCAACGAGAACCACCTTCTCTTAGGGGGAGCTCAATATCCTGCTAAGTTAGCCTCTATCAAGTCATGTAGACCAGCCCAAAATCACTGAGAAATTGACAAAACTCTAGCCACAAGTCCGAGAGGTGTGTTCAGGTGTAAACCAACTCGAAATCAGCCCAAAATCACTGCAAAACTTGAAAAACTTTACCAACTACTCCGCAGACCCCCTCCTCTTAAGATAATGACATCTGCCAACGAAAATGACAGACTTTGATTTTGCACAACACTGCATAAAATCTCCAATTCACTTCTAATCCAATTACAGGCGTGTAATGGGATTAATTCCAACATGCTGGTAATCGAAATTGCGATTACCATTACAGGAATGAATAACACGAGAATGGGAGATTGTATGCAGTTTTGGGCAAAATGCATAAAAACGACTAGTTAACTGCTAGTTATCCTCTATCAAGTCATCTCAGCGTGTAAACCAACTCGAAACCAGCCCAAAATCAACGCCCAACTACCTTTATCAAGTAATTGGAAACCAGCCCAAAATCACTGAGGAATTTCTAGCCACAAGTCCGCGAGGTGTGTTCGGGTGTAAACCAACTCGAAATCAGCCCAATATCACTGCAAAACTTAAAAAACTTACTAAACGTATTAAACCAGCAAAAATCTTACCAAAATCACTGAGGAGAAAATGATAAACTTTCGAAACCAAAAATCTGACTACCACCTTCTCTCATGGGGAGCTCGATATCCTGCTAAGTTAGTCTTTATCAAGTCATGACATGTGTAAACCAGCCCAAAATCACTGAGGAATCGACAAAACTCTAGCCACAAGTCCGCGAGGTGTGTTCAGGTGTAAACCAACTCGAAATCAGCCCAATATCACTGCAAAACTTAAAAAACTTAACCAACTACTCCGCAGACCCCCTCCCCTTAAGATAATGACATCTGCCAACAAAAATGACAGACTTTGATTTTGCCCAAAACTGCATGAAATCTCCCATTCACTTGTAATCCAATTACAGGCGTGTAATGGGATTACTCCATTCTAATTCCTGTTATGGTAATCGCATTTTCAATTACCATTACAGAATTGGAATGGGTATTGCAATTACTCTCAATGAAATTTTCCTGCTCAAAGGCCTGAATTCCGAGTTTTGACTATGGCCGGTGTCAGCTAAGGTGAATTTCCATTAAAACAGCAAAGTAATTAGAAAAGTAATCATTGCTCAAAGTAACCATTACATTCCAACTCTGGATCAGGTCCCTAAACATCTGAAATGTTTTAAACTCAACATATGAATTTATTTTTGCAAATAGTTGCAAGTTTTGCATGTCCTATGTTTCTTTCGTTTACATGTTTCTTGTAACAATAGCGGCCCATCCTTGGTATTGGTCAGAGGAGGTTTTCTTTCTTCTTTTATACTTACTTAATTTCCAAAAAATTTACAAAAATAAGGGAGAACTGGTCGGAGGCCATTTGTCGGCCGTTACAATTTTGGAAATTAATCCCCTATAAGGTGAATGATACTGGTGTCGACTAATTTTTGCCGTGTATGACACTGGGGAAAAAAATCAATGGATTTCTATGTTTTTGGGGTTCCTGAGATCGAATTTGAACTTCCAAGAGCCTGTAGGCACCCCTTAACCCCTCATCACCCCCTCCTAGGGGTTGAAATTTGAGTTCTCACGCCAAGTCGACTGGGGTATGGATTTCTGTGTTTTGGGTCCTGAGATCGATGTTGAACTTCCAAGAGCCTGTAGGCACCCCTTAAATCCCCTCATCACCCCTTTCTAGAAATTGAAATTTGAGTTCTTGCGCCAAATCGAGTTTGGGTGTGGATTTCTATGTTTCTTCAGGGTCCCTGAGATCGAATTTGAACTTCCAAGAGCCTGAGGCACCCCTTAACCCCTAACCACACCCTCCTAGGAGTTGAAATTTGAGTTTCAGGCCAAGGCGAGTGGGATATGGATTTCTATGTTTTTGAGGTTCCTGAATCGAATTTGAACTTCCATTTGCCTGTAGGCCTAACAAAACCCCCTGAAATTTGAGTTCCCAAGGCCAAGTCGAAATGGGTTTTGGATTTCTATGTTTTTGGGGTTCCTGAGATCGAATTTGAACTTCCAAGAGCCTGTAGGCACCCCTTAACCCCTCATCACCCCCTCCTAGGGGTTGAAATTTGAGTTCTCACGCCAAATCGAGTGGGGTGTGGATTTCTATGTTTTTGGGGTCCCTGAGATCGAATTTGAACTTCCAAGAGCCTGTAGGCACCCCTTAACCCCTCAATCACCCCCTCCTAGGAGTTGAAATTTGAGTTCTCACGCCAAATCGAGTGGGGTACGGATTTATGTTTTTGTGGTCCCTGAGATCGAATTTGAACTTCCAAGAGCCTGAGGCACCCCTTAACCCCTCATCACCCCCTCTAGGGGTTGAAATTTGAGTTCTCAAAGTCAAGTGGATTTCTATGTTTTGGGGTTCCTGAGATCGAATTCGAACTTCCAAGTATGAATTATAATTGAAAAAAAAAAAAAAAAAAAAATGCTCAAGAAAATCCGGAAGGACCGATTTTTAAACTTCGATTTTCGGATTCTACACGTCTTGAAACGTCAAACAACAAATTTTTTGTTCGTGGTCGATTGTTATATGTTCATTATTGGAAACCAAATCGGACCAAAACGGATAAAATTACGTGAATCTATCGTTGAAAAGCAATAAAAATTGATATGTTCATTATTGAAAATATTCACCAAGACGGATAAAATTACGCGAATCTCCGTTGAAAAGCAATAAAAATTGATTTGTTACACTTTAGGTTTGCTGAAAAGTATGTTTACTACTTACACATCTACAATTGTAGCCAATTTTGTCGACATTTCGGCTCCATTCTGCTTTTTTCGGTGATAAAATGATAAATTTGATTGAATCTTTTGCTTAAAAATGTTCAGGGTATTAACTTTACTCTGTTTTTCTGTCCAGGGCTCCAACCTTTGCCGTGGATTCACCTGAAAGACCTCTGCAACTTGTTCTTGTTCGCCATTGAGAACCCGAAAGTGACCGGCGTCCTCAACGGGGTCGCCCCTCACGTAATCACCAACAACGAGTTCACCAAAGAGTTCGCCACCGTCCTCTCTCGGCCCGCCATCTTCCGAGTGCCTCAATTCGCGTTGAACCTCCTGTTTTCGGAGGAGCGAGCCAAAATCATGACGATGGGCCAAAAAGTTTGTCCGAAACGAGTTCAAGAACTCGGTTTCCAGTTCGAGTACCCAGACGTCCAGTTCGGCCCTTAAGAGCGTCTCTCATCTCCTGTACTCGAAGAAGAAACCCTTTTAATGTGATGCGCTTTTACGAGACTTTTGCATGAAATCGAGTCTTTCTGAGCTAGGTAGCCTATATTAATGTTCATTATTACTATGTTCAATAAATTAAAGCACAATATCCGTTTATTCATTCAACCTTAACATACAGCATGAATGACAGAAGGCAAAATTAAAATTAAAATAGATACAGGATGCGGCACAATAATTTTGACAGGCCTATAAAGAAAAAAGTCGTTGTTTCCTAAAATTTGTTAAAATCACATTTATAGCATTTTAAACAGGATTTAAGAAATAACCTTGCACAGATTATGTTTTGAAAATAACGCCTACAAGACGGCGTCCCTCCAATCTAACACATTCTTCTAGCTGAGCCTGAAGTTCCCCATTACATTTCGCAGCAAAGTGTGATGCGAGCCAATTCTTGACGGATCCGAGCTTTCAACTCTTCAACACGCCTTAGTTGGTTATCTTCATACACCTTGCTTTTAAAATAACCCCACAGGAAAAACGCTGCAAATTCTTTCACTGGGATTTATTATTCAATTGGCTTGCGTTCATGATGTGCATTTCTACAGAGCTTTGGAGTGTGCGTGTTTCACAGGATAGAGCGATTATTGAATTTCAAGAGGCACACAAATATGATCAACTGATCAATCCAAATAAGTATTTTGGTTGAGAACAGATTTACGTGCTCCATTCATATCTCCTGAAATTCAATAATCACTCCATCCTGTGAAACACGCACACTCCAAAGCTTAGTAGAAATTCAAATCATGAACGCAAGCCAATTGAATAATAAACCCCAGTGATAGAATTTGCAGCGTTTTTTTATTGAACCTCAATACCCCCCACAATAAAAACATCTATAATTTATCAAGTCCTTTAGCACTCGTATTGCGTTAAAACCTCCCCAAATCCAAATTTAACGATGTAGCCAAAGGTAGACTGATGTAGAGGAGGCACACAAGTATCATCAACTGATCAATCCAAATAGGTGTTTTGGTTGAGAACCGATTTACGTGGTCTATGCATATCTCCTGAAATTCAATAATCGCTCTATCACCTGTAAAACACGCACACTCCGAAGCTTAGTAAGATTCAAATCATGAACGCAAGCCAATTGAATAATAAACCTCAGTGAAAGAATACTTATTTACCCCAGTAATAATATTGAATAATATTTACCTATATATTATCAGCGTTTCATGCATATCAGAATGCTTCAACCCGTGTATCGGCTATAAACTACAAGTATCCACATTCACTACAACTCGACGCTATCGGCCGGACATCACTAGGTTACAAACAAACAATAATAAACGAAAAAACGCAAATGTTGGCACCATAAATCGGGCCATACATCGGGAATGGTTTGACCTACGGACCTGGGGAGGGCTCATTCGATTCCTCGAGGTATGTTCTTGAAAATAAGTACACATTTAGGCCGCCTTGACTTGTTTTGAGGTTTTTAGGGATTTTACAAAACTTTGACAGCCCTTAAAGGACACTTTAAATTGAGTGAGAGAGCTGGCTCAAGAATTGGGGCGTCGTCGGACCAAGATGGATTTTTCCTGAAAATTTCAGATCTTTTGCTCCAGCCGTTTCGGAGATATCGTGCGTACGGCGGACGGACAGCAAATTTTTATTGCAGATTCGGATTCTACACCCTTTGAAACGTAAACCATGAAATTTTCAGGGGGGATTAGAATTTTTTTTTCCAGAGCGATTACAATGGTTTATTATTGAATAATAAACCAAAATCACAGGCTGTGAGCTAGGGTGAATTTGTAGGCCTTGACATATTCCCATTTTGGGAAATGACGTGATCCGGGAATAAACCATTCATGATATGCATGCTTATTCTCAGTGTGTTGCTCCATCTTGTTGAAAGAATGTTTTTTGTGATCACTTCATACTACGCCAGTTGTGGAGTTAGAGTGTTTTGCAAAATTTCCAAGTATCTGTGCAGCCACTGTCACTACATTTCCACGATCATCCTCAGAAAAGTAGGACCCTATAATCCCGGAAGAAGACATTGCTCGCCAAGAAGTGACTTGTGTAGAGTGCAGAGGTTGATGGTGTTGTTGTCTAGGGTTTATGTACTCCAAAAGCTGAAATTCTGTTTGGGAACGACGTCTGGATTTGCGTCCACCCCTTCATTTTAACAGAATGCTATGAGGTTGGGAACAAAGACATTGCCCTACCCATCCCCTACCACCACCACATGCCGTTTGCCACGCTCCTGAAAACCGCCTGCATTAAAAAATGATATCTGATTCAGACAATTTTTACGAGAATAGAAACAAAAAGGTGCTATGGATTTAAAAGTGATACAGTTTTCTACACTGGTGTGCAGAGACTGTTTGCAGCAGATTGAATACAAAATGATGACACAATTTGTTCACTGTATTATGGCAGGGGAGCCATTGATGGCTTGATTTACGGATGGTGGGATGCAAGCATTCTAGCGCTTTATTTCAGGCTCTCTCATTGGTTCATTCTTTGGTCCCAGATTGAATCGATCGGCGTGTTATCCGCGCAAGGTCCTTCCAGTTGAGCACGGCTGACTCTTGTTTGCAGCAAACCCCTAACCAAACTCACGACTCCTCCATCCTCTCCCCATCCTGAGGCTCTGTTTTTCGCTTGGATTTGAAACTCCTCTGCTATTCAGTGAGGATTCGTGGGGAAAAGTTGGAAAACAGTATGATAATACTTATAATATTATTATTATCAGGTATCTTCTTCATTTTGGCCAGGGGGTGCAGATGCTTCTATGCTCCTGTCAGTAGCCAGATGTTCAGTCAAGATGATTATTTTGTTCCATATGAAGTGTAGGATAGATTCCTCAAGCTTAAGCATTTTTACATTGAACACCCTATTTATGTTACCCTACTGCTGTTTCCAATTAAAGAAGAAGGATCGTTCGACATTGCGGTAGCAGGATGGAACACGCTGGGACAGAAACCTCAACACTAAAACCTTCAAACAAAACGAGTTGAACCCAGGTACCTTTGATTGTCATGGAGGCGTCTTGCACAGTCGTCAATCTCGAGGTTCAGCGCCGCTTCATAGAATTCCGACATTTCGGCTGATCTCTCCTCAGCTCTTTTGTGCAGCGATCTACCGAAAACGATCCAGTTCAGTTTCATAGTAAAGTAATGGATTCAACAAAAAAATATTGACATTCGGAATTCTGTTATGAGGTTTTGAGACCAAATAAACGTGTGTTTGTACATACATAGCAAAAAGGGTAGACAAGGCTGGCCACATCAGAAGGGGAAGAGGTGATGGCACAAGTATGGGTGCTAAAGACCACCCGAAGAAAGCATTAGCGAGTCTTACGAGAAGCATTAGCGAAACAAATTAACTCAAATATTGAGCAAGAAAGAATTCCTCAAAATTATATATCACAACTGGACAAGATACTTTTAAAAACTTGGGATTGATTATTTTTGAACGTTGCCATTGGGTGAAAGTTCGTTTTACCATTTAATTTCATTTAAGAACCGAATCAGCAAAAAAAGGGGGTTGCTATGTAATTGACGGGTAGAGAAGAGTGACGCTACTCGGAGAAGGGCAAAGAAAGTTTGGCAGCCCACGGGGAAGTTACAAGGTATTGTTTTGCGGGCTCGGCTCCATGTCCTCTGATCATGTTTAGTGCAGAGAATTAATTTGATGAAAGAATTAGTTTGATGTTTAGTGCAAAGATAGCGAGCCTTGCATGGAACGGCGTGGTCATAGAACCAGTTTTACGTGACAGTGCCGACGGCAGCCCCGGCTTGGTAGCGGACATGAAGGTCCATGGCGGGTGGGACCGTGAGAGACCTGCGTTTTTCAATACCCGCGTTATAAACTCTGACGCAGTCTCCTCCATGGACTGGCCTACCATCTCCGGGCATGCAGCCCAAGCCAAACACGCAAAATACGACAGAGTCGCTGAAGACCTGAGAGGGTCTTTCACGCCACTCTTCATGTCTAACATATCTAACATATAAACAAATAACAATATAACATATAACAAATATTTAGTTTCAGTAATAAACAAACTGAAGAGATGTGGGTGCCACCACTATGTCAATGCCTAAAGTCTGCTAGTAGTTATGACATAGTTAGGTAAGCAATATTATTAATTAAGTTGTTTTGGTATATAAGCTGAACAAGTCCCTTATAGAAAGAAATATGATCATTTGACCATATGTGTGTATACACACTATGTAAATTATACTAAAGAATGACTTTTATGATTAGGTATAGACTGAAGAAGTCCTCGCTGCGGGACGAAACGTTTCTGACTTGAATGAATAAATACGTACGCTCCAAATAAGAGATTCGCAATGAATGTGGTCACTCCACTACCCACACCCACTAATAAACAAATATGAAGCCTTCTTCGAGAACGTTTCCTTACGCCTCGCCAACAAGTGGTCGAAATCCTACTCCCAGGTGATGATGTGGGCGCGAGTGAAAACTCAATTCTCAGTTCATCGAGCAGTTTCCATTTGATATATTTTGTTTTATTGATATTAATTGTTAACAAGCTATTATTCATCCAATTCGAAATAAGATTCAAACAGGTTTTTGACTTTTCTACAACCTCAGACCAGGACCTACCATCCACCAACATCGCCGTATCATCCGCGAAAAGGAAAAATCGACAGAGATTAGTAACCTGAGGAAGTTTGTTGACATAAATTAGAAATAGCGTGGGTCCCAAAGTACTTCCTTGAATAACACCTATATCATTGGAAAGAATTTGGCTATTTGACTCTCCTATATTTACATACTGTTTTCTTCCGTCAAAATAGCTCTTAAACCAATTTAAACTGCGTCCATTTATACCTAATTCCATCATCCTGTCGTACAACAAATTTCGGTCAATCGTATCAAATGCTTTAGATAAATCCATTAAAATGAGGATAGCCTTGGAGCCAGAATTTTTGAGATCGTGTAAATTTGATACTAAATCAAACAAAGCGTCGTCTATTCCCATCGATCTCCGAAAGCCAAACTGAGATGAACTAAATAAATCGTTCTTCTCTAAATATTCATTTAAACATTTTTTTATCCATCTTTCCAAAATTTTAGCCAGGACACTAAGCATGGATATAGGTCTATAGTTCCCCAAGTCAACCACAGATCCTCCCTTATACAAAGGGACAACCTTCGCTAGTTTAAATACCGAAGGAAAACACGTACGTTTAAGGGGCCCGAGGAAACACGTACGAGGACTTGGACTGGAGGACGGAGCAGCAATTTGGCTACCAGAAGAATGAAACTACACACACACACAGTGAGAAAAAAAGAAAATGAGATTAGTTTGGCAAAATCAATTAGAATTTTTGGCATATTATCAAATTGAACATTTTGGCAAAGTAATTTGAACCTTTGGTACAAATCAATTTTAATATTTTTGGCATCTCAATTTAAACTTTTGGCGACTCAATTTCAACTTTCAGCATACCAATTCGAGCTTTTGGCATATCAATTTATACTTTTCACAACCCAACTAATCCAACATTCCACCCCACATAATGATCAATAAACGTTTTTTTCTCTCTCTCAAAAAAAAAAAAAAATTGATGAAAGGTTCACTTGTATTTGCAAAAGGTTTAATTCAGTTTGCGAAAAGTTTAATTCCAATTCGAAATGATTAATTCACTTTGCTAAAAGTTTAATTCACTTTGCTAAAGGTTTAATTCAGTTTGCTAAAGCTATATCATTAATAGCGAAGCATTCGGAGAAAAGCTCTGTACGGAGGATAGACGGATTTTCCAAACGTGAAGCAGCAAATTTTGAGGAGCTGTTAAAATGTTCTTTCTTGGTCGATTATAGAGGATAATTGTTGACAATAATAACGTAAAACTAAATTGCCGCTTGAGGGACGCAAGTTTTTATTTGTACACTGGCGGATGAAGTTTGGCGTTGGAACCGTTAACTTGGCTACAAATTACAGAAAATAAGTTGGAGCACAGTGAGCTGTTTACTTACCTCGGACGGTGGTGTAGCTAGTGCGAATTGTTTTTTTTCGGGACTAACAACTTACTCGAGCCTCAGAGAGAGTAGCCTGCAGTGGGCGACCGTGATGGTGCCCAAGCAGGCGAGGTAGGGGACGGCGTACATCACAGAGAGGAGGAGAAACAGGGAAGTCACCAGTTCGAACAGAAATATGATCGTGAAGCCCCACCAAGTGTCGTCAGGCACCCACATCCACATCTGCCACACCAGCACTTTGCTCAGCTTAGCCCTGTACGTCAAACCCGACAATAATGTACTTTGTTATTGCCAGGTAAATGTGATTTTTTAAAGGTATTGAAGTAGATGCAACTGATCTACTTATCTTGCACTGACCTTCCAGCTTCGGTGAAAAGTTTGCAGATCGGGAAGAGAATGTAGATGTTGATAGTGACGAGGATGCAGCGAGAGAAGGGTCTGTACAGACTCATAACCTGTAGTTCATAGTCTTCTTTGATTTTGGCACTACTTTCTTCCTTTCCTGGGACATCATCGAAATTGTCCAGCTGCTCTTTCAACGCCATGATTCTACTTCTGCATATCAAAGAATGGGTATTAATGAAATGAATATATTGGTACTAACCACATTCGAATAACGCACTGAGGGCCAAGTGTGAGTGAGAGGAAAGCAATTGCAGGTTTAACGGGCCTCGGGCGATTTCGCGCGACCGGGCCGCTCTTACCGGGGGCTCTTCTTATGGGGGGTCGCGGTTTTGACAACGATGAAACAAAAGTATTCAGATCCTTAAAACAAGCAAAACATCATCTAAAGCTTCGACCAAACTTGGGAGATGTGCTGCAATCGGCTTTACACTTTCAACTTTTGCAGACCACCGCCTTTGCGTTCTGCACCGCCGCAGTGCCATCGTCCCTTAACGCGCTCTTACATTTTACGTATCGTCGTAGGCTATGTTTATTTATAATTTTTTATACATTTTTTTATATCTTAATGAATAAAACTGTAAGGCGATTTTTGAGGCCCTGAGCAATTGTGTGCCTCATAGAGTTCTTTAGAGGCTTCGTTTCCGAGTTTTCTCGAGTTTTTGCACTTTTTAAAAGCTTAAAATTTGCTTTCTTTTTAATTCCTAAACATTTTCTTTCAAAGCAGAATTAAGGCACGAAAAAAGAGTTCAAAAAGTAAGTTTTGTCAAAATTTTAAAATGATATATTTTTCAAACGCTTTGTAATTAGATTAGTTTTTAAAACAGGGCTAAGCAGACCGCCTAAAAACTGTGCCAAAACGTCAGCTTTCTAATGGACTAATCTAAGTGATTGTACTAATTGGATTTCACACTAGAAATGAGGTTTGAGCGCTTAAATACGCGTTTTTCAGTCTTGAGGTACTTTTGAGTTTTTTGGAATCGAATGGGGACTCTCTCACGTCTTCCCCCCCCCACCCCCTCGAATGCTTCATAACCCTGACTAATAGAAAGGAACAATTCTAGCATGGAACATGCTTTAGCCTTGGACTAACTAGCCGAAAAATATCTCACGGGAGGGTTGTGCGGTCTTAGTTCCTGGTCGCTCCTGGCGCCCTTGTGCTGAAACCCGTACAAGCTAAGGAGACTTAAAAACGCTCCTTCCCCACTCCCCAGACGTAAATATCAGTCTACCTCCTGCCGACAATTAACGTTTATCAATCGATAGCCGAACGACAATATTGTTTATGGAACGATCCCCGAACGAGAATTAACGTTCATCGATCGATCCATGAACCATTTAGATTTTGGACTTTCAAAATTCGAACATTCCGAATTACTGAATGCGGAAAATCGGAAGGCTTAAGATGGCGAGCCAAGTAATAGTACACTGAAAGCAGGAAACAGAAAAAGAGTACCACTAAAGCATGTTCCATGTTTTTCGAATTTCAGCAGTAAGCATCCGGAGGTCCAGGGGGCTTGTTTCCTTAATTTTAGGACAGGGGTTTGGAATTGAAAAGAATTGAAATTTTCAGTCTTCAGGTATTCTATTGCAAACTGAGTTGTCCGAAATGTCCTCCATTTAGGCGTAGGTAGACAGAGAAAGGTCGTCGGAACGCTGCGTCGACGGCATCTCGGAACTTTTTCATCAGAAATCATATGATTTTCTCAACTGACATCTGCCCTCTCGATAATACTTTGAATCAGGTGGGCTCTCGGCCCAATCCTGAACTCATGCTACATGGCTACCGATTTATGGTGCCAACATTTGCATCCACATTCACTACATCACTAGGTTACTCAATCAAAACACAAACAACAGCGTTTTTTTTTTTTTATTTATTTTTTATTGCAGTAACCTAGTGATGTAGTAATGTGGATACTGGAGTGAACTCCTAAAAGGGTTTATAGCCGATGCACGGGTTGAAGCATTCTGGAATGCATGCTCCGTCTTACGAAATTTAAAATTTTCAAATAGAATATTTTTCCATTGCAATCGCTCTTGAAAAAAACGCTGCAAATTCTTTCACTGGGGTTTTTTATTCATTTGGGTTGCATTCATGATTTGAATTTCTACTAAGCTTTGGAGTGTGCGTGTTTCACTGGATAGAGCGATTATTGAATTTCAGGTAGCACACAAATATGATCAACTGATCAATCCAAATAGGTATTTGGGTTGAGAACCGATTTAAGTGCTCTACGCATATCTCCTGAAATTCAATAATCGCTCTATCACCTGTGAAACACGCACACTCCAAAGCTTAGTAGAAAATTCAAATCATGAATGCAAGCCAAATTAATGAAATTGAATAAAAAACCCCAGTGAAAGAATTTGCAGTTTTTTTTGTTCAATTTAAACGATTCATTAAGGAAATCACCAAAGGGAATCGGCTGTCTACCTTCTATCTGGGTCATTTTTGGAAATGGGTGTTTTTGGGGCCAAAATTTCCCGGTACCAAAGTCGATGTTTTTATTGCTTTTCCTTTCTATACCTCCATCATTTATGGTAAGTAAACAGAATCTGAAAAATCTCAACATAGAAATTCGGATCTCAGGCAATACGCCATTTTGGAATAGAGGAGATTATGAGGAAGGACGTTTTTATGAATAGGAAAAATACAAAATTGGTAACTCACGGTGTCCAAAGTAGTTTAACACGAAACCTAGTAAACTCATGACGATTTATTGATCAAAGAATAAAAGAGAACTATTTAGCTACCAATAGAAAATAGTTGAACATTTTCCGAAGAAAACCCAATACTAGGTACCAGACTTTTCAGTCTTCAGTTCTACCATAAAAATAGATTAATAAAAATAATATTTTTTTTTATTGACTTATATAGTAAAGGTAAGTGAAGAAATTCACTTTTCTGATTGATGTGAGGTAGGGGGAATATTTGCACATGTTTCGTTGACTGTACAGTAGGCATTTCATTCAATGAAATCCAACTTTTACTTTTACACGTTATCACTAACCATTGAACACTGCACAACCATTGGCAAATCAATTTAGTTTCAACTTAATCTGTTGGGATAATTCAGTTGTGAGGGAGGGACACTCATGTCAAACAAATCACAGTTTTCTAGATGTTCATCAAACATCTGTCTTACTAAACTGAAGGTGTTCTCAGATAGAGTTAAGACTGTTCAGAGTTATCCCTAATACCAACTCAAAGAAACTTCAAAACAGAGCCTCTGGTCCCAACAAGCTTTTTGCGCCATAATTTGAATTCACATGAGGGAGGGAAAACATTTCTTGTGACATACAAAAATGAGGAGAAAATCATTTGTATTTCCACGGGTATACTGTTTAGAGGATCATAGGGGAATATTTTGTCATTTAAATGATTAACAGGAGTACATTCGTGTACCTGCCATCTTGGTAAGCACTAGCCCTCTCGATTGAGTTCCCCCGCTCAACACTCCTTCAACTAACCTTCGGGTGGGCGCCTTCTGCCCTTTGTTATCTCGGCATCACCACTTTTCCGCAAACCCGAGGGGGTCATTCGTGTACCTGCCACCTTGGTAAGCACTAGCTTCTCTCGAAGTTCCAATTTTCATGCAACAGTACCTCAATATCGATAAATTGATAATCTTGCAGTTTTTCACCTTCGGTACTTAAATGTGTAAAATTCATCATTCAAATGATCTGGCTGTAGAAGCACAGAGGTCTGCTGTCCCGTTCTTTGATAAGTAATCGTTGCTCCAAGCCTCTCAAGGACTCCCAAAACGCATGCTGTCATCTCCTGAATAACTGTTAAAATTTTATAATAGCGTCTGTACTCACGTGACATGGTGAGGTAGGGAGAATTTCGATGTTAATGCATTTATTTAACATAGTGAATAATGATTATGAAGAACGTTGTTCGAGCAGAAGTCTGGTAGACAGTTGACTCTATAAAGGGAAATTTTCAAAAGTTTTGCAAGTTCAACAAATATATGAGAGATCAGTTTACACCTATTCCCAGAGAATGAGCCATCTAGGGTTTCAGCCTACTCACTTTTGTTTGGTACAAATGAGGGTCGTTTGCACGCCGACGACCATGTGGATCATCATGTGAGCGCAGTCGATGACGAGGACGAGATTGTCGTAGTTGAGGATCATCTTGATCGAGATCCCGACGGCGCAAGTGATGTACAGGAAAAGCGGGAGTCGAACTGGGAATCTGATCACCCAACTTCCCAAGTAAACGCTGTGCCCGTTCAGAAATTTGTAGCCCATCCTTACGAGGAGGCTCTTTCCTTCTTCTTCATCCCTGAGTCACAGTTCAACAGTAAAGTAAAGGAAAACACTAGTTTTTAAATTTATTCGTACCTTGGCCCTAAATGAGTTCAATCAAAATTTGACGCAATTTTGTCAAAGTTGACGTGAAGTTGAGAAAAATGTTCAAGTCAAGATATTCCCCGACTTGGAAATTGAAAACTCAACTTTGACTATGAATATCAAACTAGCGCAGCGATTCCCAACCTGGGGTGAGCGAACCCCAAGGGATTCGCGAGTGGCAAAAGATTGGCAATCGCTGAACTATAGCAAATAACTGGTTAAGGGAAAACTTAACATTTTCAAGGCAGGAAAAACCTTTAGTTGAGCCACGACTATGAATTCCCCCTTAACTGTGCTTCCTTTCAACTCACCGCCAATTACGAATCATCGCGTCGACCCTCAGGCGGCGGGAAGATTCTATAAAATGCTTTTGGGGGCGCGGAAACAGTCGGTACTTTCTCCCTCCCTCACTCAATTTAAAATCCCTTCAATTCAGAACGGATATTTAGAAGGCGCGCTCGGCGGAAATTGCAAATCTCGCATTATGAATTCATCCAAACTCTACTTTGGAGGTCGGCGAAAATTTCCCGTTTTCACCGAGTCATTACGACACCGAATCGAGAGAGCGATTTTCGAATGATAATTTCACGAGCGTCGAAGCCCGCGAGTGTTCGTCCGTAGTTACACATGGAGGGGCACATTCGGCTATGAATTATAGAATTGTGTGAAACCAATCGACTTGAAATGGCGGCTGTTAAACTTCGATCGACGAGAATAATGTCGAATACTTCTGAAATAATCGTCATGCAGGGAGTTTCCAGGAAACACGCCGAATTGGAGGATTTCGCTTCAGGAAAAACCCGTTGCAGCTAGGCAGTGTAGCTTATTGTAATGTACTCGTCAAAAAGTAGCACATGGACTTCAATTGATGGCATAATGAAACGAAATGATCGGGAACGAAATTAATGGGAAAATTACCCAATTTAAAAATTTTACTTAAATATTGAGAATCAACTTGAACACAGTAATTCACTAACGATTTGAAATTTACAAAAATCTCACTTTGAGAACTAAATAGAATGGAAAAAGTCACAATCATGTTGCATGACTATGTGTGCAAATTATCCTGAATTATGTTATTACATTTATATTAAGCCAAGTTGAAATTGGGGCAATTTTTGGGTTACGAAAATTCATTATCAATCTAAAAGCGGATGACTCCCTTGCTGCTTCAGAAGCATTAACATTGGCAAAACCGTACACAAAAATCATGTCAACGTACTCACTTGTGGTATAGCTACTCAACTGAAAGCAACTCATCGCAATCAATCGTAAATGAACACAAACAATAGCCGTCTCTCGGCTCTTCGATTATCTTGAATTTGGCTGGACAGCTTAGGAATGCAGTAGACGCTGTTCACAAACGAACGTTTTCATTCATTAAATTCATTTTCATTTTTCGTTTTTGAATATTCATTTTTTGGTTTATACCTTAACAATCTTGCTTAAACTCTAACTCTTCAATGAACTCGACATAAACCCCAATATTTTACCACTGTCCTACAACTTGATAATATGTTTGAGTCAACAAACATTTTAGTAAAACTGAATTTGGTCAGAAACAGCAAATTATCAACATTCCAACACCCAATGCTCCGGCCAAATCAAATTGGGGTTGGTAATACACGGCGCACAAAGCAACCCCTCCTTCAAGACCTATGGGTCGTGCGGGTCATTGCATATCCGAGCCCCTGACCGAGACACTGCCGCCTCCGTGACTCTCCCAATTTTCAAACATTAGTTCTCGTTCCCGGGCATTCATTTATTTATTTATTTACTGCATCGGCACATGAGTGGATCTGATTTTATCGCTCTCAAATTGATTAAGTATTAAATTTTTTTTTTTTTTTTTGCTCAAAAATTTCTGACATTTTACCTCGGTTTAACATATGTTATAACATAATTTATGAAAATTTGCTCACACGGTTGCCGCATGATTGGAACTTTATTTATTCTAGCTCTCAAGGTGAGACTTTTGTCAATTTCAAATTAAGTACTTCTTTCAAATCGTTAACCACCGTCATACATGATGACACCGTTGGAAAGAGCGTTAACTTTTCTATCTATTTGATGTTAGAAAACATTTTTTATTGCGTTGAAGATTTGAGATTGCTGCGCAAAATAGCAGTTTTGTCAAAATCTTGAAATCGCCTGTTTTTCATCTCGCCTAGGAACCCCATTAATACTTGATGGACTGTGCAGGCCTGGTAAAACGTGCGCCAAAATGTCAGCTTTCCAACGGTGCAGTCGTTTTGGTTTTTAAAAATTTTTAGACAAGGGGCACTGAGCTCCCAACCACCACGACCTTGCTGTCGTGCTTGTTTAGTATGTTGAGCCCCTTCATTTAGGTCCCACTGCAATGGGACAGTCAACTAATTCAGACGGGATACCGTTGTACTATTGTACTATTGGGGTTTATTTCATCCTGTTGAATTCGTGTTGGATTTCTACGTTTGTTTCCAAGTGTACCAAGGAAGCTTTATCTCTCAACGTACAGCCCATTTCTAGTAGTTGGGTGATCTACGTTGGATTGTTTCTAATATAGAAATATTAAACCTTTGGGTAATCATTTGTAGCAATTATGTTTTATATCTACTTGGCTAATTTTTACTATATTCAACTAAAATTTAGCAGATGAGATACATCTACTCCCAACTACAGCAGTTACATGTGGCTGTTCATGTATGTTCAAAGAGAAGTTTAATAGTCAAATTGTCTTTTTAGCAATCATTGCACTTGCTCTTGATCAGGGCAGTCGTCTAATGGGGGGGATTTTCCTCAATCTTCAAATTCTAAATTTGAGACGAATTAGCAGATGTTGGGGAATTTTAGGAGGTGGCGATAAAACCTTTAATTCAGTCCTTTTAGGACATTTGGGCTAACCTATAGAAAAACAGGACATTTGGGCTAATCCTGAACGAAGTATTAAACAGTAGATTTGGGCTCATATGGAACCAAGTAGAGATCAGGGCATTTGGGCTATATGTAATGAAACTTCGTTTCGTTCGTAGGTTTACTTGATATCATTCGCTTTTTTCTCCCGCCCCCTTCTCTGGCTTCGTATGTTGGTTCCAGTCGGTTATTGTGTACAAAAAGGTTTGGTCCCAAAGTGGTGCCATTAAGCGGATCCCACTGAACTTGCCACTCCTCATTTTCCGCCTAGACGTTCAATTATTTGGGATAAAAAAAGTTCGATTTTATTAAGAAAAGGTTTGATGCAATTGGAAAAAGGTTTAATTGTTTCTGAAAAACGTCTAATTCTTTAAGAAAAGGTTTAAATCTATTGGAAAAAGATTTAATTTAACTGAAAAATGCTTTATGTGCGTGAATTTGGAAAATTTCCGGTACTCGCGTCGTGTGCTACCTACACGACAATCCGAAGGGCAATGTGCTACCTACCAACTGGCCGACAGCCTACGGTTGTTGATCAACAAACCCCGTCTTTCACGGTACACGCCCGTGCGATAAGCGTTCAAGAGCGGTCAGGTCAGTTCTTATCGGCCTCGTGGTGTGTTCGGTGCCAAACCAAAATGAAGTTATTTATTTATTTATATACAATACGAGCAAAAAACCCAATACAGAGAAATTATAAAACATCAGAGAAAAATAATTATAAAAATACGTAGGCTAAATATTATCGAGTCAGACAAAACAAATGGAAAACGACTGAGCAACGAACTACACAACACAACTCATTTCAGCAATTCCCCGCACCTTCTCCTAACTAACACTGGTGAGCTTAAAAAGATGTCCAACTCGGGGCATTCATCGACAACATAGTTCACACGCCGAGGCATTCTGCATAAAGGCCTGTTGTAGAGGTAGTTAGTCGGCGAGAAGGGAACCAGGAAGAATGATGTTGATCGGGAACTGAGTCGAGGGACAACTAGGCCAACCCTGGCCAGGAGGGAAGGAGAGTCCAACAGTCCAGTCGCAAGTCTGCAGAAATAGGTGACATCGGCCTGGTAGTGCCGGATCTCGGGACTCCGCACGCTGCAACTAGTCTCCAGAGCACCAAAGTCAACCTCTTCCCGAGGAATGTGGGATTTGTAAGCCACATAGCGCAAGAATCGGCGGTGCAGTTATCGGAGTTGTACCGCAAAATCATCTTAAACGACGAGACATGTACACATGCAGACTATTGAGGCTTTGTGGAATCAGGTTAAACAAAAATTTAAAATCAAAAGACTTGGAGCCTCACAGTTACTTGGAAGAGAATTAATTGAAGAGTTTTGGCGATCATGTAAAGGAGACCACTTCGACGCCTTCTTCGAAGACCTCAAAAACTCATCTCCCATCTCCCAGTAGCCACGACATTCGACCCTTACGACGACCTTCGATACAGAAGGGATATACATATGACAAGGTAAGGCGGATATTTACATTTTGGTTATTATTGCAGGCAATATTATTACGTAGGTAGCACACAGCACGATCGGGTAGTCCCCGTAGATATCGCTTTTGGTGTAGGTAGCACACGACGCGAGTACCAAATTTCCCTGTTACGGATGTGTTGCTTGAGTGTAGACTTTTTGTCAAAGCTCAGGTGGTTTGCCACAGGCTGGTAGTTCCGAAGATGGTGATGTAGTTTGATGCTATTGAGAGGGAGAGTTAAGTGCCGCACACATCACAGAGGCCGCCCCTCCCCCAAACTCCAAAGCGAAACCCAATAACGCGACTCCCTAATGAATCAGCTTGTGCTTGTTTGTCAACAGAGTGAGAAGGCAGCACCGACGCACCTGAGTGGCGGGAGTTGTTGAAAGCTTCCGTAACTGCGTTACCGACTTCCGCCGCGGCTGACGGGAGACGCCTCCCCGAAAACCTTAACAAGTTTAGCGGAGGAATAACTGGGAGGATGTAATTTGTGATGCGACAGAGCGCTTTGCCGCCGTGGACAGGACGAAACGCTCCTCCAAGTGGTTTCCGCAGGCCTTACGAAGGTCGAGCGCCTCTGCACGAGGCTGCGTGGGGCCGCAAAGTAATTCGATGAACCAATCAATGACTTTCTCTGACGTCCGACGACAGGCGTTTCCGACGTCCACCGCCCCTTTCAATTCCACTTTGTTATCGTCCTTTCTGACGTAAAAAGTGCATATACCGGCGATGAAAGTTGCAAGAAAAAGCCCCCTTCGAGGAACCTAATTGAGTTTGGATTTTCAGCATCGACTCTAAAAACGGAAAAAAGCCTTCGCTTTTGCGATACGAAACGTCCGATTCACTTGACGTCGCTGGGTAAAACGCTGCATATTATTGCAAAGAGTTTCAGAATTATAATAACCATTCTCGTAAATCACTGGTTTCAATTCAACCCATTCCAATCAATTCAACCTATTCCAAGTCAATTCCTTAAAATATTGGTCAATTTTGTAGATTTTACGAGAAATAGGAGCCATTCAGATTTTTTTTTTTTTTTTTTTTGGTTTATTATTCAATAATAAACCATTGTAATCGCTCTTTAAAAAAAAAAAAAAAAAAAAAATGTTAACCCCCCTGAAAATGTCATAGTTTACATTTCAAAGGGTGTAGAATCCAAATCTGCAATAAAAATGTTCCGTCCGTCCGCCGTACGCACGATTTCTCCCAAACGGCTGGAGCAAAAGATCTGAAATTTTCAGAAAAAATCCATCTTGGTCCGACGACGCCCCAATTCTTGAGCCAGCTCTCTCACCCAATTTAAAGTGCCCTTTAAGGGCTGTCAAAGTTTTGTAAAATCCGTAAAAACCTCAAAACAAGTCGAAGAGGCCTAAATTTGTACTCTTTTTGAAGAACATACCATGAGAAATCGAATGAGCCCTTCCCCAGGTCCGTAGCTCAAACCATTCCCGATGTATGGCGCGATTTATGGTGCCAACATTCGCATCCGCATTCACTACATCACTAGGTTACTGAGATCAAAACAAAAACAACGGCCTTTTTTTTTTTTATCGCAGTAACCTAGTGATGCAGTGAATTTATTAACTTATCAACCTTGACTGACTTCATATCATAGTTATCAAAGTGACTTCATTTTCCTAACTAAGTAGTGGCAAAGCAGCATATTTTGATGATATTATTGAATTTACCCGGAGATTTGCATTGAGCACGTGTAATACTTGAATATCACACACGTAAATCTGTTCTCGACCAAAATACCTATTTGAATTGATCAGTTGATCATATTTGTGTGCCTACGAATTCAATAATCATCTATCACCTGTGAAACACACACTCCATCAGCTTAGTAGAAATTTACATCATGAATGAAATCAAATTGAATAATAAATCAGTGAAAGAATAACTTCGGTTTTTAGAATAAAGAAAGGTGTTTAGCCGTTTTAAATTATTTTATTTTTATTTGGTAAAACTTAAAGAAAGTTGTTGTTTGCAATTGCGACAGTTTTTTGAACCAATAACTTCATTAATGTTCGAATCATGCAGTACATGCATAGAAAATTAATAAAATTATTGGTATTATATTCCTATAAAACTTAACATTGTCTTTTTCCACTTTAATTTCTGTTTTTACCCGAGCTGCATATGCATTGCGGTTTTGTATGCACATTATGTACCTCCTGTTTTATATTTTCCTACCTATTACTAATTTTTTCTAAAATACATATGTTCACATTTTAATTGCATATTTTAGGAAATGTATTTTCATATGTATGTGCATATTTGTTTGTTTTTATTGCATATAATTCAGTGCCTTAATTATGATCTAATCTTCTTTCTGGGAAGCATTTTCATCATCCTCTTGAACTCTGCGGGTTTCCTCCCATCTAGGCACATTTTCGCTCCGGCCAACGAACACAACGTGAAATTTCGCATGACTCGACCTCCTTCCAGCGAACCATCTTCGCATATCTCTGTAAGTAGATGGTAACAAAGCATTATAAAATCATAAGTTCAGTGTTTCCGACAAAGATGATTGTTCTGAAGATATTTCAGAAGTTACAATCTTGTAATCTAACCAGGTTCTGGAAGGAATGGTAGTTTATAGTTTAGGCGAGCCTGATGGACTCGCTATTACGAAGAAAGATTGAGTGTATGGCTTTTCGTCGAGGTGAACCTGACGTACTTGCAAAAGGGTAGTGAAATCAAAAGGACAGAGTTTAGAGATAATAAAGGTAAAGCATAAGCCAGCTCTGGTAGGTAAGAGGTTAAGAGAAGGAATGGACATTCAATGTAAAATGCTGTGAGTATTTGCAGGAGAGCTGCCTCTCCTCCTGCCATAGGTCGGGCAAGGATCTGGTTTTTCTCGACGGGTCGCGAAGGTCCGGGGGAAGCGTAGCTTATTCTTTTGGCCGTGTTTATTCGTAGTTTTACATCATTTCTAAAGTGTTAAGAATTTATTTATAACAACGATTAACAAGCATTAAACTCCTCAGTTTACACAAGCTAGTAGCCTTAAAAAATTCTACTAAGCTGGTTGAGGCACATGATTTCTCCGTACTGGCAAAATTACTGCAATGATCATTCAAATGTTTTAAGTAAACTTGAAGTTACTTGATGAGAAAGTGTGTGGAAATTAAGTTTGCGAGTTCCCACAGATATCAACGCTTTGAAACAGGTGGGTCGACGTATTAGAAGGTTTGTCGTCGGACTGATTCTATGGCGACTACATTAACGATTGGTTTTTACCAAACTCTGCCTCCAGGATCTTTGATGTACGAGCGAAATCGAAGTAGTAAGATGATTAAATCATCGTTCCCAGAGTATCAACTCAATGTGAGCAAGAAAGAGGCTATTGGAAAGCGGCAAAATGGTATTTGACTCCCATACAGCCAAATCGGTCTGTTCAGCATCAGATATAAGAGTCGTTGGATATGAAGCTGCTTGATGATAAGGATGCTGTCACTTGTCAGTAGGAAGTAGAGCTGTCGAATCCTGTAACGCACTTTGCCAACGGTTTCACTTATAAGGGGTTCCCAGGTTAAACGGCTGTCTAATGTAAGACCTAGGTACCTAACTGAGTCGGCTATCTCTATTTGTTGTCCTTGGAGGATTATGTTGGGAATTACTACAGCTCTTTTGTACGTGAAGCAAACCAAGCGAGTTTTATTTACGCTGATGCCTGTTTTCCAGCGATTTCCACGGATTGCATCCGTGATACATCGTAAAACGGTGTTCTGGAAACGTAGGATTATCTGCCTATTGGTTGGAGCTGTGCAGCCCCACAACTGTGCTCCATACTCCCAAACTGGCTTTAGTACTTGATTGTACTATAGCAACTTGTTACCGATGGTCATGGTGATTCTCCGGCCGATTAGCCAGTACATTCTTCCAAGTTTTAACACGAGTTCAGATTTCATTTTTTTGACGTGTTCTTTCCACTTGAGCTTAGCGTCAAGCGTCATGCTCAGGTATTTGGCTTTATTCAAGGATGGAATGACGGTTCTGGAGAGATGGTCTGACCATTTCTGCACAGCTCTCTCAGGCAATGGTACCCCTCAAGTGTATTACGACAGATCTATGCTGAACTCTGTAGACCCTTTCATTGAGGAGAGGACAGTCCAGGAGGTCAGATAAGTCCTTAAAGCCAAGATGAGCTACAAACCTCCTGGGGAGGACCTTATAACCGATGAGCTGAGGAAGGGAAAGTTGCTCTCGAAAAGTTGAATGAAAAGGCACCCAACACCTCAGTAGCTTACAATCGGTATAAATACGTATGTGATTTTAATTTTAATCATTGTAAATATTTTCTTTTGATTTCCGTACCCTCATAGACTTCCAGGCCTGCCTCTTCCACTTCTGTTTTCGTTGCGTTGTAAAGGCTCAGGATCTCTCTGTCATCCACGAATTCGATCACTATGACCAAGCACTTTTCTGAAACACGATCCGTGATTGCATTATACGAGTAATAACGTAAATTGATGATGTACTAAAAATCGAGTCTATAAAATGTTGGTATGCTCATTATGTGAACGTTAAAATAGATATTCAAGTGTTTCAACTAGAAAACGGTGATTTTCACTCCTACAAGTATTTTAATTGGTCAGAGGTGTCGTTTGCGAGAGTTATGAGCATTTCATTCGTATTATAAGCAAAAAAACCAAAGAATGTTCATTATTTTAACTTCGAAAAAGGCTGTTTAGGAGAAACAAGGGAAATTAATCTACAAAGCCGAAATTTAAACACTTTTTTTATTTTATTTAAGGTCCACTCTGAAGAAGCTCGGACGCGTATTCAAATATTTTAGTGAGTAGAACTCATAAAAAAGTGTGTGTAAAAGGTCCTTTTGTAAGTCCAATAAACATCCAGTGAACCCCCTGAAAGAACAATGTAATACAGAAATAATAAATCTTCATTAAACAATGTGGAGCGTTTTTACAGAAAACAAATTAATTCATCGTAAAACACAGTCTTTGAAATTTAGAGTTTTTAATTGGTAAAGCCATGTATGAGTTGGTGAGGAACATAAAGTAAAGACACTGATGTTGACGGATTAGATATCACTTTTTAATTACGTTTTTATTATAGCAAGGACAGTGGTGCACAATGAATATACAGATCAGGGAGGTTTCATAAAATGTTCACATCATAAGGAATTATTCCGCCAAATACCGGAATACCTACCTAGCGGAGGTTCTGTCACATGAACCACTCCATCAAGGTGGATCCTTGATTCGCGATCCATGATTAAATTAATCGATCAGATCAGATGGATCTGCAACAAGCCCATTATCAGCGTTGGCGGAAGAGTGTGCTGAAAATAACGGCATTTGGGCATTTTCAGTTCAAGTATTCGAGTGTGACATCCCAGCAACCATTTTTCCTCTCTCAGAGTTTGAAGGTTTTCCTGGTCCATCTTCATCAAGGAAGAAATACTTGTACAAGAAGAATCGTCCTTACTGTTCCGAAAATACAAAGGACCTAGTTTTCCTCCAACCCGAAGAGGCTGTAAACCAACTTGCAGATGAAGACGCAGAAGAATAAAATTCCCTTCCACCATCCCCTGCTTCAAAGAAGAGGCAAAGAACCAGAAACAGCATACAAACGAAACTGCATTCTTGCCTTGGTTGCTACGCTTTTCTTTCATGAAGTGCTTTTACATACATTCCAATTTCCATGCGAACAATGTTTTAAAGTTGTGAAAATATTTCTTCCTTGCTGAAGGTGGGCCAGGAAAACCCTGGAAGGGGTCCGTGTCAGGAAACCTCCAAACTCTGAGGGATGGAAAGTGGTTGCCCATTGTGAAATAATTCGCAGCGTTTTTAGTCCCTTACTTGTGGGTTCGGCGTTGGTGGTATTCTGCTTCGGTACATCATTGTGTGGAATGGGAGTTGTTACTTGGCTAGAGTTGCTGGTTCTTCTAGAGTTTCTGCAACATTGGAGTAGAGTATAATAACGACTAATCCTAGTATCACTAGCTATGAACATCGTACAACTTCTATAGAGTGCTTATACAAATATTCAAACAAACAACAGCAAATATAGCTTTTACGAATATTCAAACTTTTACGAAATATCCCTGTTTCAATCATAAGGGTTGAAATCGTAGCTGTAGATCGTAAATCGTAGCTGAATTGGAGAAAATTACATAGCGAGGGCAGCCTGATGATGGCAAAATGATTTTGTCACTAACATCCGCCGAACTACTACGATTTCTTCACGATTTTATTTCTAGGACTGTTGATACAGATTTGTGAGTGGATCTTTACATCTTGAATTGAGTGTTGTCCCTTGAACCCTAATCGACAAATCATGGAAATCTCAAGGGAAGAGGAGGTAAAGTTTCTCATCTCATCAATTGTTGTGAAGATTTGTGATTCCAGATTTTCATTCATGCTATACTATGGAGATCGACCTGTTGGCTGATGAGAGAGAGCGGGTTTATGCCAGAGAGCAAGAACATGCGGGCAGAGTAAAAAAAGAGGAGAGAGCAGAGACCCTGCAAAAATGGCAGCAGAGATGGGCAGCTGAAACCGGTGGAAGGTGGACAGCGCGTCTGATCCAGGAAGTGCAAAAATGGACGGAGAGGAAACAGGGCGACGTTAATTACTATTTAACCCAGTTCCTGACGGGGCATGGATGTTATCGGTCGTTCCTAAAGAAAATAGGGAAGACTTCCGAGGCAAGGCGTGTGTACTGCCAGATGGGGGACGATGATGTAGAGCACACATTCTTTATATGCCCAAAATGGCAGCAGCTAAGGCAGGAATTGGTTGGAGTAATAGGTGATTTCAGCCCAGAAACAGTGATAGAAAAGATGACACAATCTGCGGAGAACTGGAGTACAATCAGCATTTATATCACTGTGGTGCTCAAAGAGAAGGAAGTGAACAGAAGCTGGGAATGAGCCAGGGTAGCAGTAGTGAAGACCAGGAGGAATCCTCACTGGGTTAAAAAGGGGACTGTCCCCAAGTCATGCCAAAAAGCAGTCCCGGAACAGTCCAAAAAAAGAGAGGAACGGTGTTTTTAGTCGGTATGTCACGATGGAGACCCCGATACAAAGGGTGAGGGGGACACATCTATTGATATACCCCCTCACTGTCAGTCCAGTAATAGATTTTCCACCAACCTCTATAAAAAAAAGATAGTCTAGGTTTTTCACCTTCTTTTCTTTTCATGACATCTTGGAAATAATCCTTGTATTCCTAGATTTCAATCTTCATAACACCGGTCCAATTGTATTTCTGTAAACCTGGGGTCTCCGACCTACGAGCAGCGGGCCACATAGGCCCGATAAAGTTTTTGAACTAGAGGAAGTACAAAACACCGATTTTTTAAGGTGTTACATCTGGCGGAGGACATAACATGAGCGGGAAGAAAACTTCAACGAACGAACAGCATGATTTCTGATTTATACTCCCATATCAAAGATATCAAAATGAAAGTGGCTCTTTTCGAAACACAGTCAGCTATGAAAAACATGGTCCATTTCCTGCAACTACCTCAAGTCCGAAAATGATGAAGAGTTTCCGAGTGAATTTGCGGTATCCGTGAAAAGCGCAACAATATTGAAGGGAAGGTGAGGGGGCAGGCAAGCTCCTGAACGTCCAGTCGTTACGTATCAACCAACATGCTGCTAACACGTATGTCGATTTAAATATGTTTCTTGACGATATTTCGCTTTATAGTGTGACACATAAAACCTTACTCTATCAGTACCGTCACGTACATAAAATTCTCTAGTAGACCAGGCACAGGTAGAGATTCTCCTGAATTAAACATCAGGCCGATCATCACAACGACAGCAAAGTTCACACTATACGAGTACATGGCCTGCAACAAAGGCGAGTTCAATGTCAGTCATGGGCGTCGACATTTTCCGTATTTATATAAAGTAAATTGATACATGAAAAAAACGCTGCAAATTCTTTCACTGGGGTTTATTATTCAATTGGCTTGCGTTCATGATTTGAATTTCTACTAAGCTTTGGAGTGTGCGTGTTTCACAGGATAGAGCGATTATTGAATTTCAGGAGGCACACAAATATGATCAACTGATCAATCCAAACTGGTATTTTGGTTGAGAACAGATTTACGTGCTCCATGCATATCTTCTGAAATTCAATAATCGCTCTATCACCTGTATAACACGCACACTCCAAAGTTTAGTAGAAATTCAAATCATGAATGCAACTCAAATGAATAAAATTTAATAATAAACCCCACTGAAAGAATTTGCAGTGTGCGTGTTTCACAGGTGATAGAGAGATTATTGAATTTCAGGAGGCACACAAATATGATCAACTGATCAATCCAAACTAGGTATTTTGGTTGAGAACAGATTTACGTGCTCTATGCGTATCTCCTGAAATTCAATCATCGCTCTATCACCTGTTAAACACGCACACTCCGAAGCTTTGTACAGATTCAAATCATGAACGCAAGCCAATTGAATAATAAACCCCAGTGAAAGAATGCTTATTTACCCCAGTAATAATATTGAATAATAAACCCCAGTAATAATATTGAATAATATTTACCTATATATTATCAGCGATTCATGCATATCAGAATGCTTCAATCCGTGTATCGGCTATAAACTACAAGTATCCACATCGGCTAGCACTCCAGTATCCACATTCACTACAACTCGACGCTATCGGCATCACTAGGTTACAAACAAACAATAATAAACCGAAAACGCAAATGTTGGCACCATAAATCGGGCCATACATCGAGAATGGTTTGACCTACGCACGTGGGGAGGGTCTCATTCGATTCCTTATGGTATGTTCTTCAAAATAGTACAAATTTAGGCCGCTTCGATTTGTTTTGAGGTTTTTAGGGATTTTACAAAACTTTGACAGCCCTTAGAGGGCACTTTAAATTGAGTGAGAGAGCTGGCTGAAGAATTGGGGCGTCGTCGGACCAAGATGGATTTTTCCTGAAAATTTCAGATCTTTTGCTCCAGCCGTTTGGGAGAAATCGTGCGTACGGCGGACGGACGGAAAAATTGTCATTGCAGATTCGGATTCTACACCCTTTGAAACGTAAACCATGAAATTTTCAGGGGGGTTCGAATTTTTTTTTCCAGAGCGATTACAATGGTTTATTATTGAATAATAAACCAATACAAATGTCGCACCAGTAAGTTTTGGTACATGTTAGGTGTCTGCTCATGATCTTCACAATTCTGTTCTGAATGCTGATGACTAATTAGTAAGAAACGTTGAAATGATTTCACAATGGTTATTATACAAAGTGTCTACAAAACAGGTCTCGTTCCTTCAAGGGATCGATTTCACAACTAACTTGCAATAAAAGTGTATATTGTGTGTGTATACATATAATCTATAATGTATATTCTTAGTTATAATTAAACAATTTTCCTTTATATATAGCTATTACATTCCAACATAAATTTGATGACAACATGGAAACATAGAGGCATTTGCTTTCGTCGCTAAAATAAGGGAAAAGCACCAATAGTGAACACTGTACCAATAGTGGAAACTTCGGAAAAAAAGTTGTAGAATAAGGATTCGGGTTGAGCAGGGCACTTGAATTTTTTTGGATTAACTAAAGTAATAGCCTAACAAACTTGATTAACCAAAAGAAAACGTTAGGGCCAAAATGAAAAATAATAACTTGACATTAAAAACAACCAGTCTGTGGGTGGAGTGATTTTGAGCAGGACGCTGTGCAAAATGCTAAGGAATAGAAAGTATGTTTTAAGCAATGTTCACATATAATAATAAAATATTTGTGCCCATTGGTTTGAATATATGCTTCAGTAACTAAATTGACGATTTTCCAGTCGCCTAACTCCGTTAATATTGATAAAGTGGGCTTTTAAAGCATGTCCACTTCTAGTACAACAAAAATGACGGATGCTCCGGTAGTGGACATCCCTGTTCACTACTGGTGCAACTTCCCTTTTCAGGAAAGGATATTTTCTTAATTTTCTACTTGTTCATTTGTATTGGAACAAGCTCTCGGTACGATTTTCAAATGAATATAGTGTTGCGGACCAGAGGCGGACAGGGGGTGTCCTCTACTAGTGCAAGAGATGTCCACTACTAGTCCATGAGCTATCTTCTACTTATACATGAATTGTTCTCTACTGGTGCTCACTTCATTCTTCCAGTTGAATGGAATTCTTTTTGTTTTACTACCGATTAGATATATACATGATTTTAAACGAGATTTTACGTCGTCTTATTGATATTTACGACGTGTCCACTACTGGGTCATGAAGTGTCCACTACATCAACACTAGAAAATTTTAGCTGTCCACTACTGGTGTTTTCTGTTATTCCACAAAATTTGACTCTATTTCTTCAAACATTTATAAAATTGATGTTTCCTTTGATTAAACTCAACTAAAAATGTCTGAAGAACGTGTAGACACCCAAAAAAAAAAATTGAGAGCTAAAAATTTATGAGGTAACACAAACAATCACACAAGATTTTCTTAACATGTCCACTACTGGTGCTTTCCCCAAAACGCGTCTCTCCCGTTCATGTTCTGGGCAGTCCATTATCAAATGGCGCAGAGAATCGACGTTATAGGGGGACAAATAGCACGTAATGAAAAAAATTAGTTTGACATTGAATTTCTTGTATTTTTTCACGCTGAATCCAACACATGGTTACACTCTCGATCACACTTCTCAATTTCCTTGTTGTCTGGGTAACTCATAAAATGATAACGAGCTCGATTTTAATATCCATATTTTAATTAGAAAATCTAAAATTGATACTTTCTAAATAATACTTTCTGAATTGTTGACGGCTGAAGATACTGTTCGAATTGCTCTCCTCCATTCTCGAAACACAGTCTTGCCCTCCTATTCATTTCATCAACTTACATTACGGGCTTTGAAAAACAGAAAGTTTTCGAAAAGTTACTAAGTTCTCTTTTCAGGTTGCTTTATTCCTCGCAAAGGTTAATGAAACAGTTATTAAACTTGAAACAATAGGAGAAAACAGATGGTTGTCACAATAGAGAAGATTCGAAAACTTGTTAACTTGGCTTTATTTTATTACTTTGGCTTTCGACCAACTAGACACTCGCTTGGGGAGCCAGTGATTGAAAGTTTTAATTCAATTTTATCAAGCCTATTAAATGTGATTTGACTTTTTTTCACTTTGGTCCTCTAGTCTTTCCAGTACTTGGGCTAGCATTTCTTCGTTAGATAGTTTGGTTTTTATGATATCTTTATTAGTATTGGTATTTTTTGTTATTTGCACGTCCAAGCCTAAGGACCAGCCTAAGGCCTATTAAAGCAGGTGTTCCGCAGGGAAGCGTCCTCGGGCCACTACTGTACCTGATGTACACTCGGGATTTACCCCAGCAGGAAGATACAACGATAGCCATCTTCGCGGATGACACAGCCCTACTCTCTACCGGACAAGAAGTAGAAGACGCAACCTAAAAACTACAAGAGGCCGCCAACAAGGTTACAAACTGGACCAAGAAATGGAGAATGAAGCTGAACGAGTCCAAGTCAGTTCACATGAACTTCACCAACCGAAAAATCACAGCCCCAAACTTATGTTAAACTCGAACAAAGTCCCGTGCTCTGACACTGTGAAATATCTGGGAATGACTCTCGATTCAAAATTGGTGTGGAATCGTCACATCGAGAAGAAAAAGGAGGAACTGAAGATTAAATACAGGAAAATGTATTTGCTGCTGAGAGCGGATTCCCGTCTTTCACTTCACAATAAACTGCTTATTTACAAACAGATTTTACGCCCTATTTGGACATACGGGATTCAACTGTGGGGCTGTGCCAAAAAGACTAACTACAAATCCTGAGAAGTACAGTTGGTGCCCCCTGGTATATGCAAAATGATGACATTCATCGTGACCTAAGATTGGAAACAGTCAACGAAATCATCATGAAATACGCCCAGAAGCACGAAAAACGCCTCCATCAGCACAAGAACCCGGAGATGCTCAACGTTCTGGACAACGAAGGAGAACTGCGGCACCTCAAGCGTAACAAGCCACTGGACCTGATTGTGCTGTGCATGCAAGTTATAGTGAAGTGTGTTCCAGTTAACAGTCTGATACTCTGAAGTGTTGGTTTGTTGAAATCTCACCCTGTACATCGTGTCCATTTATGAGATAAAATATTGCTAGAAGATGTATCCTACAATCAGTTGCAATAAATAAAATCAGGAAAACAAAATTGCACGTAGGAGACTCCCTCTCTAGCAGATTTTTGGATTATATAATTTGAATTTGGCATGCTCTCTCTTCTACCAGTTGCAATGGATTTCTCTTTTCTAGCTGGCTTATCCCTTTTATCGCGAAGCCTTTGTAGTTCCTTGGCTATCTCACACCTTCGATAGTTTACCAGGTGGTCACCCTTGCAATTAATCCACTTGGGAGGGGATTCTCTGCTTTTTGGACATTCATTTGTATTGTGCTTACCAGCACATTTGACACACCTTGGTTCCATTTGACAGCACCTATGTGTATGATTGTAAGATTGGAACCTTTTACATTGAGGTATGAGCGCTGTGATCCTTTCTAAGGGCTCAATTTTAACCTTCAAGTTCATGAAGTGCTTGATATCATGTATTTTTTGGATATCATCCCCCTTTTCGAATGATAGCATATAGAGAGGAAGTTTTTTAAAAATCGTAATTGGAGCGTCTTGGTCACCGGATTGTTTTTCTTTCTTAACAAGGTTTATTGCTTCTATGATCTTGAAGCCCCTATTTTGGTATATTACTCAATAATCAACCATTATATTCGCTCTTGAAAAAAAAGTAACCTCCCCCGAAAATTTCATGGTTTACGTTTCAAAGAGTGTAGAATCCGAATCTGCAATAAAAAATTTTCCGTCCGTCCGATTTCTTCCAAACGGCTGAAGCAAAAAACCTGAAATTTTCAGGAAAAATCCATGTTGGTCCGACGACAACCCAATTCTTTAGCCAGCTCTCTCACTTAATTTAAAGTGCCCTTCAAGGGTTGTCAAAGTTTTGTAAAATCCCAAAAAACCTCAAAAAAAAGTAAGGCGGCCTAAATTTGGACTTTTTTTCAAGAACTTTCCATGAGGAATCGAATGAGCCCCTCCCCAGTGCCGTAGCACAAACCATTCCCGATGTATGGCCCGATTTGTGGAGCAAACATTTGCATCCACATTCACTACATCACTAGGTTACTTGTTTGTAGAGCATGTGTGTATGCTCAACAAAAAGTCCTCAAGCCTGGATGGACTTATGGATGCCAGCTATGGGGCTGTGCAGCCAAGAGTAATATCGCAATAATACAAAAATTCCAAAATAAAGTACTCAGGGACGTAGTTAATGCTCCCTGGTACGTAAAAAATGAGAACCTCCATCGTGATCTTGGATTGGATTTGGTGCAAACCGAAATACACCGTTTTGCTGCAGCCCATCAACAGAGGCTACAGGGGCATGTCAACGAAGAGGCCGTCCATCTTCTCGACGTTGAACACCTCGTTAGAAGGTTGAAGAGGAAAAAACCACACGAATTAGTGTTGTGAAAATAGTTAGAGTGTAATAGTAATAGTAAAATGTGTAATAGTGTCCAGTGATTATGTAGGGACGCCAAACTATATTAGTATATAAACAAAATTGCTCACGTTTGCATGTTTGGATCAAGTTAACATCATGTCAGAATAATATCACTTATTAGTTATGTAAAAAACTAGATTGTGATATAAAATAAAGTCTTAAAAAAAAAAAACAAATATGATCAACTGATCAATCCAAATAGGTATTTTGGTTGAGAACCGATTCAAGTGCTGTATGCATATCTCCTGAAATTCAATAATCGCTCTATCACCTGTGAAACACGCACACTCCAAAGCTTAGTAGAAATTCAAATCTTGAATCTTTGAATAATAAACCCCAGTGAAAGAATTTGCAGCGTTTTGTTTTGATCGCAGTAACCTAGTGATGTACGATATTTTCTGTACGATATCGCTACTTCTTCCTTACATATTTATAGGAAATAGCGTCAGGAGAACTCACTTCGTACGATGATTTCGTGAACACACAACACTTGCCACTTATATAACTTCCCGAATCGAATAAGGAACGGACAATATTGAAGCGTTCTTTGTGACGTTAAAATCCTGACTAGTTTGGCAAGGATCGTATTCTGAGTCGAGTTTATCTCGGAGTTCAGAAAAAGAGGGGACCTGACCTTCTAATTCCAGAAAAACGACTAGAGAGCTGCAATCTCAGATCACATAATTGCAGTAACAGGAGTTTTAATGTATATCACTAAATTAATTTTTACTGGAAGCAGATTTGGAATGGATGAGAAATTTTTTGATCTAGCTCTCCAACGAAGGATTTGCTCGAATAACTCCATACGGCCGGCGTTAGGTAAACCTATGCTTCCTTCCTACTTTTATTTTGTTAAATTTTCTTTTCTTTTTTTTCGTTTTTATTAATGATGTGCCCCTTCCGCCTTTGAGGGAAAATTCGTTAAAAACAAACATATGTATATTGGTTTATTATTCAATAATAAACCATTGTAATCGCTCTTGAAAAAAAAAAATTCTAACCCCCCTGAAAATTTTATGGTTTACGTTTCAAAGGGTGTAGAATCCAAATCTGCAATAAACCATTTTCCGTCCGTCCGCCGTACGCACGATTTCTCCCAAACGGCTGGAGCAAAAAATTTGAAATTTTCAGGAAAAATCCATCTTGGTCCGACGACGCTCCAATTCTTTAGCCAGCTCTCTCACTTAATTTAAAGTGCCCTTTAAGGGTTGCCAAAGTTTTGTAAAATCCTTAAAAACCTCAAAACAAGTCGAAGCGGCCTAAATTTATACCTATTTGAAGAACATACCATAAGGAATCGAATGAGCCCCTCCCCAGGTCCGCAGGTCAAACCATTCCCGATGTATGGCCCGATTTATGGTGCCAACATTTGCGTTTTTTGGTTTATTATTGTTTGTTTGTAACCTAGTGATGCCGATAGCGTCGAGTAGTAGTAAATGTGGATACTGGAGTGATAGCCGATGTGGATACTTGTAGTTTATAGCCGATACACGGGTTGAAACATTCTGATATGCATGAAACGCTGATAATATACAGGTAAATATTATTCAATATTATTACTGGGGTAAATAAGTATTCTTTCACTGGGGTTTATTATTCAATTGGCTTGCGTTCATGATTTGAATCTGTACTAAGCTTCGGAGTGTGCGTGTTTCACAGGTGATAGAGCGATTATTGAATTTCTATGTAAATCTTTTCTCAACCAAAATACCTATTTGGATTGTGTTGATCATGTTTCGTTTAATTGTTTAATAAAAAATGCTGCAAATTCTTTCACTGGGGTTTATTATTCAATTGGCTTGCATTTAAATCTGTAATACCACAGGTGATAGAGCGATTATTGAATTTCAGGAGATATCAGTCGTAAATCTGTCATACCTTTTGTGATTGATCAGTTGATCATATTTGTATGCTGAAATTCAATAATCGCTTTATCACCTGTGGGACACGCACACTGCAAATTCTTTCAGTGGGGTTTATTATTCAATTTTATTCATTTGAGTTGCATTCATGATTTGAATTTCTACTAAGCTTCGGAGTGTGCGTGTTTCACCGGTGGTAGAGCAATTATTGAATTTCAGGAGGCACACAAATACGATCAACTGATCAATCCAAATAGGTATTTTGGTTGCGAAGTCCGTAGGTCAAACCATTCCGGGTGTATGGCCCGATTTATGGTGCCAACATTTGCGTTTTTTGGTTTATTATTGTTTGTTTTTAACCTAGTGACTTCCGGCCGACAGCGTCGAGTTGTAGTGAATGTGGATACTGAAGCGATGTGGATACTTGTAGTTTCTAGCCGATACACGGGTTGAAGCATTCTGATATGCATGAAACGCTGATAATAAACAGGTAAATATTATTCAATATTATTACTGGGGTTTATTATTATTATTATAGCACGTAAATCGGTTCTTAACCAAAATACCTATTTGGATTGATCAGTTGATCATATTTGTGTGCCTCCTGAAACTCAATAATTGCTCTATCACCTGTGAAACACGCACTCCAAAGCTTAGTAGAAATTAAAATCATGAACGCAAGCCAATTTGCAGCGTTTTTTATTTCGTGTGAAAATACTTTTCATCTCCATAAAAAAACGCTGAAAATTCTTTCACTGGGGTTTATTATTCAATTGGCTTGCGTTCATATTTTGAATCTGTACTAAGCTTCGGAGTGTGCGTGTTTCACAGGTGATAGAGCGATTATTGAATTTCAGGAGATATGCATAGACCACGTAAATCGGTTCTCAACCAAAATACCTATTTGGATTGATCAGTTGATGATATTTTCGTGCCTCCTCTACATCAGTCTACCTATAGCTACATCGTTTAAATTTGGATTTGGGGAAGTTTTAACGCAATACGAGTTCTAAAGGACTTGATAAATTATGGATGTTTTTATTGTGGGGGGGTATTGAGGTTCAATAAAAAAAAAACGCTGCAAATTCTTTCACTGGTGTTTATTATTCAATTGGCTTGCGTTCATGATTTGAATTTCTACGAAGCTTTGGAGTGTGCGTTTTTCACAGGATAGAGCTATTACCTATTGAATTTCAGGAGATATGCATGGAGCACGTAAAGCTGTTCTCAACCAAAATACCTATTTGGATTGATCAGTTGATCATATTTGTGTGCCTGAAATTCAATAATCACTCTATCCTGTGAAACAAGCACACTCCAAATCATGAACGCAAGCCAATTGAATAATAAACCCCAGTGAAAGAATTTGCAGCGTTTTTAATTGTGGGTGTGTTTTGGTTCGAAACCGGACTCCGTTCAACGTATAGTCTCAAAAAATTGCTTGCTGATCTGTCAGCTGACAATCACATGTCCGAACGGGCAATAACGTTTTGGTCACCTCTGCTTGATCATTTCGTGTCTAAGGCCTGTGATGCTTTACGGGTTGACATTGTAGAAACTGCTTTCTTCTGTGGCACTGTTTGATTTTCATTTCAAACGTTCAGCAAACTCCAACGAATATGAAGACAGCTGTGCTGCTGATGGGAGCACTGGCGCTACAGTTACCGCTCGTGCTGACGCAGGAAATAGAATATGAATGGGATGATTACCTGGAGCACCACGTACAGATTGATGATGCGAATCTTAAACAGGCTGTCACTCCTAACCTCAACAAAATCAAGGCCAAGGAGGTAATCGATTCCCTAACCAGATTTAAGTTAGTTAACCTTATGATGTTATAGGTTCATATTTTTATTCCATTTTGGTTCATCAATAATTCATTTCTGTAAATTACCGAAACAAACAAATTGCAATCCCACCCTCTTCTCAAAATTCTTGTTTCCCTTTTCAAGATGGGCTGAACGAGAAGGTTGATCAGGAAAATCCGTCCGACCGGAGCTTTTCACGGAAACTAAATCACTTGCAGGGTCTAGTCACAAGTGAATTCACGGCATCACTTTCTGTCAACCCTAAAGGGTGAAATAAAAAAAAATAATAGTAGAACTAAAGAATAGGTAACGCACCTCTCATGCGCTCTTATGGGTGATATATCACACCCGCCATATCGATATAGGTCCACGGTACCGATATATCGAAGAAACGTGTTATTAAACATCTGATTAATACCTCAGCTGTGCAACAATATGGGGGTTTTGTCCGAAACAAAAAAACATCTCAGCTGGGCTAGAATATCGGTGTTTGGTCCGAGATAGAGGTGAAAAAAGGTCACCTGAGGGAGTAACAATTTCTGCAGGTCAAAGTCCAAAGACAAGGTCAGTGAGAGAAGTTCACCAGTACTCGACGTTCGGTACACAAGGGGTCCTCGATGTCAGCGCATTCCACCAAGCAGTCAGGGAAGCTCTTTCCAGTTCAGAACCAGTTCACTTCGTGGATGAATGCGATCTGCAATTTGTATACTGGCTCCCAATCCACTTTGCAGTAACTGAATGAATGAGACCTCTCTATTATCTTCACCATGTTTTCACAGTCAGGGATTCGGTAGATGACACTTGTGCTTGTGCTTTTAAAATATTCAAACTAAGGTGAATGAAGCCAGGAGTCACTGAAAACTGACGAATCCGCCTCTTGATTGTGCTCTCACTTGGAAGTGGGTAATTCAGTACATTTTTTGCAAAGTGAAATGCTTTATATGACAAAGAGCGCAAAGTAATAGCCTTCGCGATATCATCCGTCGACCAACTCTTACATCTTCGCTTTAACAGCGCTTGCTGCTGATTCGATGAAAAATGGCCATCAAAAACCGATGTCATGTTTCGAAACTTAGCTAATTCTTCCGTCAGCTCTTCAAGACGTAGCTTTAAAATTTCATTTCCTTTCTTCAACCTCATATTTTCACTAAAAAGGAACAACATTTCTGACGGCTGTTCGCTGTCACCCGTCTCAATGGATATCGTGGCCACATTTTCGTCTAAACCATTCGTAATCTCATCCATCACATTTTCATTTGATTCTTTTAATGGTGATTTCAAAGATCCTTCAATTCTTTACGCGCATTCCGTTTGTTTGTTCTTACTTTCCAAGCCAGAGAAGAAGGTGTATTTGAATCGCCCAAGTAACTACTTTTCGGCAGGAATAAATGCGGAACCGCATCCGGTTTAGCTCAAATTTAGGATGGTGTTGAGCAGTTCATTTATCAGCGAATGTAGTCCGTGTCATCAAAATGAACAGAACAGACACGCGAATGATCCACCGAAAATGTGTCAGCCCGCTTTCAAACGTTCACCCACAATATTTTGTCCTTTGGAAAACGGCGAAAATGAAATTCGTACTTTCTTTTAGGTACATTGTAATTGTCACAACCAGCAATTGCATTGCACACCATATCCGAGCTGTAATAAGCAAAAATAACGTTGTTTAAATGAGCTAAAGAACTTAAGACTGTGCCCGGTGTTGGGCGAGGGTAAAATGGAACGGTCTTCACCAGACACGTCACGTGAGTTGGGTTTTCCCCGAGCGTCGAGCTGATGACCCCTACCGCCTTCTTCCACTAACCGTGAAGTATCCTACATCAATCCATCTAGTGAAGTATAGATCAGAAGAAACAGAAATAGGAATGAAAGCAACAATTTCGGGTTTGAAAGCAACAATCTCCTATCGTTTAGTTTTCGGCGAGGCAGGTGTATTGTCTTTATTCGATTATAATTTTGTAATCAGTGTGATGGCAATTCTTTCCTTTACAGTGATCGCTTCTCTCATGTGCGTGTCTACCCGTTCAATTTTGGGTCCAATAACTAACACCAGATAATCAAAGACAGTCGATTTCATTTGCGTGAAATTCAGTATTATGTCTTCAACAATCTCCATCTGCATGTCCTTTATTAATCTATTGCCATATTGCAACCGTTTCCGAAAGATTTTCCTGACCCACCAACGACTTCGGCGATGTTGCTGACGTCCTTTCCTCTTTTTGAGAATATGAGCTGCGACGATGAAAGCCAAAGCACTGGCTGCACGGGGAGGAAGAGGAAGAGGAACTGTAGAAACACTCGCCTCGGCCGCCTCGCGAGAACTGACGGCTCACCTCTGCCGTCGTGCCTCGCGCGTCTGTTTCACGGTTGGTTTCGTTGTGTATTCTCGGGAGAGGGACTCGTCCATCAGTCTCGCGAGGAAATTTCGCGAAGTGTAAACGCACCTTAATACTTGACATAGTCGTCGTAAAAACTGCAAAATTGCCCAATGCCCGAGTAAAACCACGTTTCGTCCCACTGTGAGCTGGGCAAAAAAAAAAAAAAATATATATATATATATTTGCTATTGGGCAAAAAAATATTTTCGAGGTGTTTACTGAACTGAAAAGTGGGGTGTAATTTCTTAGTAATTTAGGAAGTTTTTAACTCAAAATCCGCTGGGGTGGTTTTCAGATCCGTACTTTCTGCAGAAATACTACATAATAGGTAATTTCGATGGGACCGATATATCGGAAATATCGATATTTTTTGGCCGATATGTGCCATCGATATGTTCCATTCGAAATAGGTATCGGAAAACCAATCCTAGCGCTCTTGCTTCCTGCCGTAGACTAATTGCGCTAACTAGGCTTACTTTGATGAGGAGGGGGGAAGTCCCCTCGTTGGCGAGGTCATGGTTGACGACTACGACGAATACCTATGCTTGCGTAAGGTCATTCAGAGATGTTTCTTGTGGTAAAGGAGCTTTTAAGATGGTTGGAATACGGCTATAACACGGGAAACTCTGAATGACCTCGTTTGACCTCATACAAGCAGCGGTACAGGTTTACCCTAGTTACGGCGGATTAGGAGTTAGTTAGGTTTAGTGTATTCGCTCCCTCACTAGCTGAAGATTACCACGTTTGCAGGAGGCAGTTACTTTCGTTCCTACGGGTTCGGAGTTCTGGGCCATCGATAAGGACGTTTCTTTCGCAGTTACTCTCTTCAACGCAGAGAGTCTGAACAATCAACGTACATGCGGAGGCGCGCTGCTCACTCCTGACGTAGTCATGACCATTTGCTCCTGCGTCTGTTCATATCTCATGTAAGTCATTGTAAATACCAATTTGCATCGTAGTGATAAAAAACGAATCTTCAACCAACTGTTTATGAATCTGACAGCAATTTACGACATTTAAGCTAAGATGGACATAGATAGTTCTCCTTTCCCGTTTCTTGAAACTGCTGTCAGTAAGCAAAACTCTGTAGTTTAACATAGTTTCAAGGGTATCCAATATGTGTTGCAGCCTTGGAAGGTGCAACTAGTCTATTACACCGCTCCTTGTTATAATGTGATAAATTGCTATAACGTGTTATATAAATTAAATTACTAACTGATTTTCTAACACTGTTAGATCAGTAGATCACAGATATGTGTTTCTTATACTACGGTTTAGTGGCGGCTCCTGCCGTGGAACGCCGGGGGTTGCATCCAGACCGTAAGAGACAACCACGAAGGGAACGTCAAATAACAACGCTGCAATCTTTCACTGGGGTTTATTATTCAATTGGCTTGCTTTCATGATTTGAATTTCTTCTAAACCTTAATTTCTCAATTTCTTCAAAACTTTAATTTCTTCTAAACACAATTTTGTATTTTGTAGAAATTCAAATCATGAACGCAAGCCAATTGAATAATAAACCCCAGTGAAAGAATTTGCAGCGTTTTATGTCTTTCCTTTGCTACATAGACTCGAAAATGTAACGCGGACAGCGTCACGAAAAATTGTAGCGTTTTACCTACATTTACCATAATGCTTCAACCCGTGTATCGGCTACAGAGCCTTTTAGGAGTTCACTCCAGTATCCACATTACTACGTCACTAGGTTACTGATATCAACACAATAATAAACCAAAATAACGCGAAAGTTGGCACCATAAATCGGGCCATAGATCGGGAATGGTTTGACCTACGGACCTGGGGAGGGGCTCATTCGATTCCTCGTGGAGTGTTCTTCAAAAAAAGTACACATTTAGGCCACCTTGACTTTTTTTGAGGTTTTTAGGGATTTTACAAAACTTTGACAACCTTTAAAGGGCACTTTAAATTAATTGAGAGAGCTGGCTCAAAAATTGAGGCGTCGCCGGACCGACATGGATTTTTCCTGAAAATTTCAGCTTTTTTGCTTCAGCCGTTTGGGAGAAATTGTGCGTACGGCGGATGGACGGAAAAATTTGTATTGCAGATTTGGATTCTACACCCTTTGGAACATAAACCATGGAATTTTCAGGGGGGGGTTAGAATTTTTTTTTTCAAGATTATTGAATAATAAACCAAAATGTGCTTTTCTCAGCCAGATTCAATTTTCGACTACCAATATGCAAAGGAGATCAATCAGAGAGGGATGACGACGGCTTCATTGAGTAACTCCTTTATCTTGAACAAGGTTTTCCTCTCTTGATGGGTTTGCGTTGATATGCAGCCGATGAAAAATTTATCTTTCCTTGGCGTTATTGAGATAGGTTCATCTACTTCGTTTGCCATTTACGAAATTCGTACTACGAATTTGCAGCTTCTGAGGTAGTAGAGCCTATAGCCCTCATCATACACCCTCTGGGCCCATTATCATACACCTACAGTATCATACTGGTCTTACTATTCGTGATTTAAAAAAAAATTCACGATGAAAGTTTCAAGTCTCTAACACCTAAAACAGCCGAAAAAATGCAATAATTTAAAATTCTTTGGATTCCCCAGTGTCATACACATGTGTGTAGGATGGGAACCAGCATGTTATAAGTACCCAGTATCATACACCCTCACAAAACAGGTTAAAACGGTGTTTTGAGCATAAAAAAATAACGAAAATGAATAATAGAAGTCAAAATACATTAATATTACCCCCAGGGGCGTGAAAAGACAAAAAATGTGTGTAAATATTCATGTAAAAGAACCTAAATCCAAGCGGACGCTACAGAGTGCTGACGAAACCGCGTCCCAAGCTACAAGTGATAAGCCTTTGAAAACCCTTCCCTTCCTCTTTTCAGATCCGCGAAGGAAGCACCAAAATGTTTTTAGCTTAGAAAATTCAACCTAGATCACCAAGAAGTCGTATTATTTGGGTTTGAAGATGAAAGTGTATGATACTGGGGAGGTGCTCAGGTTACTGAGTTGTGGTAACCCCTTATGTGCCACAACCAACTTGGCAGACTTTTCTTGTAATTACACCTTAAAATTTTAACTTGCCCAACTCCTTCAGGTTTTATTTCAGATTGGGCCCTGGAAACGAAATGGCTTTACCGGAAGACCTGGGAAAGGACATTTTAGTCAAAGTCAACCTCGGTCATTTTCCCAACACATTCTTGAACAAGGAATCTGAAAAATATTTTTTGCAAGAGTCCAACGCACTTGTTGGCAGATGGAACACGAAAAAGCCGCAATTGAAGAACGAAAGATGCTTAGAGGCCTACAGGGGCGGGAGTAAGTGGTTCCTAAAAGAGTGGGAACAAACGACTAATATAGCTATTTTAAAGTGAGTTATGTGAAAAAAGGTCTGCTTTATAATTAAATAATTATAATATTATCACTAAGTAATTAGATTACAATGATACTGATAATGATGATTACAATGATTGTGGTGGTGTAATTTTTATATTGAACTTGGAAAGCCCCGAACTTGTAGGTGTGTTTGCATATCGTTCATGAGACCAAGGCTACTACTAAATTGCAACCACTGAGTTCAAATCACGTAAAATTTGCTTTAGAAGCTGACCCGGGGGCTAAGCATCGTCAAGTAAAAGTCCGAAGGAGCCTACGTGCTAATCTGCAGATTCGAAGTGTTCCGAAGCGATGTGACAACTTGGGCAAACCACTCCGACGACCGTCCAATTCAAAATGAGATCTTCCTAAACCAACTGGACAACGTTCCAAACTACCCTGTGAACATTCTAAACCAATTTGTAGACATTCCACACCGAATTGAGACCTATTGAAACGAATTGGGGGACTTTATTCATTCTGAAAACTCCCCAGAGCAAATTAATAAATTAAACAAAAAAACCTTTTTAAGAAAGCTTTTATTTAAATGCCCTAAAAAGAAGGAAATAAATTTTTACTTACAAATTTTAACTGTCCACTTATAGGAACTAAATCACTCGCGATGAAGTTGTGGAAACCCATTTCAAAAAATTAAAACAGAATTTAAAGAAAAAATTGTCTATTTCCACCAAATACTGAGTAACAAAGTTAAATCGATTTCGACTGTTAGGTCATCATCAGTAACAAAATATAACTTATTATATATTATTATTATAACTTGTTATATTTTGTTATTATTATTATAACTTGTTATATTTTGTTACTGATGATGACCTAACAGTCGAAATCGATTTAACTTTGTAACTCAGTATTTGGTGGAAATAGACAATTTTTTCTTTAAATTCTGTTTTAATTTTTCGTCCACTTATAGCCTATGTATAATATGTATATATATACAGGGTGTCTACACTTGTAATAGGCGGAAATCCAGGGGTCGATTCTACAACTAATTTGCAACATTTTTTGTCCCTTAATTTTCTTTTTTACTCCCCTAAAAATCCTACTTTTTTTATTTTTAAGATTTTTTTTGTGTTTTCGACCTTTCCTCACTAAAACGGCTATAACTTCCTTGTTCCAAGAGCAATCTCAAATCTGATGATACCGTTGGAAAGAACGTAAAATTTACTAATCGTTTAATGGAAAACGCAATTTTTGTAAGTATTTTTAATTGGTAAAAAAATAGGCCAAAGTCTAAATTTTAAAATTATTTCGGAAATTACCATTTTTCAAGCTAATTGTTTGCCTATAATTAATAAAGGTATCGTCGGGCACTCTTCAGGAAAAACTTCCTCAAACTGTCAGCTTTCTAACGGTATAATTTTTTTTAAATGTTTATAGGGAAGTTTTGGGAGAAAACTGCGTTTAATGCAAAAAAACGTGGTTTTGTCTGTCCAAATAAGTACACGTTTTTCCTCAGATATCAGCTTCTTACGTTGGAAAATTTGAAAAATTCATGTACTTGATATTATGAGATGGGTTGGCTATGAAAATGCAGTTGTTCATGTCAAATATTTTGTATTATAAAAAAAATTCACTTCTTCAAAAAAATAAAAATAACAAAAATTCTCAAAGCCATAAATAAAAACCATATCGGCTAGCTCCTGAAAAGAATATAACGCCATCTCAATGATAGTCAAGTGCACAATGAGATGACTCGCTTTTATCTTAGAAATAATCACAAGTTTCATCCGTACATTTTGGAAATAGAATACACTACTTACCACGATTTAGAGGATCTAACTCCATAGTTCCATTCCCCCGAGACGAGAGAACAATGAGACCCAATGTTATTGAAACTGAGAGTGAATCCATTACAAAAACAAAAAGATCGCACCGATTTTCCGATGTATGAAGCTGATATCTGAGGAAAAACGTGTACTTATTTGAACAGACAAAACCACGTTTTTTTGCATTAAACGCAGTTTTTCTCCCAAAACTTCCCTATAAACATTTAAAAAAAATTATACCGTTAGAAAGCTGACATTTTGAGGAAGTTTTTCCTGAAGAGTGCCCGACGATACCTTTATTAATTATAGGCAAACAATTAGCTTGAAAAATGGTAATTTCCGAAATAATTTTAAAATTTAGACTTTGGCCTATTTTTTTACCAATTAAAAATACTTACAAAAATTGCGTTTTCCACTAAACGATTAGTAAATTTTACGCTCTTTCCAACGGTATCATCAGATTTGAAATTGCTCTTGGAACAAGGAAGTTATAGCCGTTTTAGTGAGGAAAGGTCGAAAACACAAAAAAAATCTTAAAAATAAAAAAAGTAGGATTTTTAGGGGAGTAAAAAAAAAAGTTAAGGGACAAAAAATGTTGCAAATTAGTTGTAGAATCGACCCCTGGATTTCCGCCTATTACAAGTGTAGACACCCTGTATACACAATTCATAAAATCATAAAAGCCTGTCGCGAGATTTAGGCTTGTGTAAATTAACTACTTCCGAGGTACCTACCTATTTCATTCAACAAGCCCTTTCATTTGATACCGATATTGTAAAAATGCATTAAAAATTACTGTTCCGCCATCTTGGATCGTCCGCCATTTTGAATTCAAATCGGAAATGCTATGTTATAGGGGGGTGTATTATTATACATTTCGTGCCGGTCATAGAAGTTTCTACAGAAAATTTTTGATCGAAAATGCCTCGTAGCAATTTTTTTGCACACCCTTGGAAATGCAGTGTTTAAAGGCTTTTATCGTTTTTTCGACTTTACTGCATTAAAACGGCCATATATCCCACATTTTGCATGCGATTTCAAATCTGATTCCACTATTGGAAAGAATGTTAAATTTCTAATCGCTCTAAAGGGGGAACCAACTTTTTTGAGCCGGCGAAACGGGTGAAAAATCAGCATGAAAAGGACACATTGTCAAATCGTGGAGATCTCGACTTTCTTCAAACGCTTATGAGTCCCTGTAATAAGGCATATGAATTGCTTCCGAGTCTACCAAGGTAGCGGAAGCATTGTTTTCACTTTCGGAATGTGGAAATTTTTTTTTCTCCAAAATCAAAAATTCCACTCGCATTTTGCGTTTTAGACCTTTTTGAACAATTTTGGTTCCGTGTCTGTCTGTCTGTCAGCAAATACTTGTTACGGGCAAAACTACACGAAGTTATAGTTCGATTTTGATGAAATTTTCAGGGATTGTGCGGTTTGGGGTGTAGATGGTCTCCTAAAGGTTTCATGACCCCCCGGATCAATTGTAGCCTCTGCGCATGCGCAAACTTGAAATCCTTGTTACGCGCATAACTCCCGGAGTTCTTGACCAATTTCGATGAAATTTTCAGGGATTGTTCGGATTTGGTATATTTTATAGTTTGTTCAATAGTTGAACATGCCTTTATTTTCTCAAGTTATGCTCCTGCATAACAATAAATTTACCCTAATTTAATATTTACTTCGCCTAATTGAACGAAGTTCTTCAGTCAATAATAATTTTCAATGATGTATACAGTCATGTTATGGATACGAGGAAGCTATGTGCCACACCCACTTGGTTTTTGCCTGTAGTGCTAAAAGATGCGGTAAAATCTAGGCTTTCCAACGATATAACCGGATTTGAAATTCCTTGTAGTTTTCTGGGGGAAAATTGCTTTTCAAGTAAGAAAAACGTGTTTTTTCACTGGATACTCCGGTTTCTCATCATGCGTTAATTAGTCTGAATAAAAAAATAGAATTGGATTTCTTTAAAAATTATTAATGAAGCATTGTAATACATTGTACATTTTTACTGTAGATACTGTTCAAAATGTCCACCAATGTGCTCGCGACATGAGACAAAACACCAGGGAGCTGGAGCAAGCAGTCGACATCGTTCGGCGGAGTCTCTGCATTCAGCAGAATAATGCTATCGGCTTTATATTAGGTTTACATTGGTGATTATTACAAACATGATGAGAAAGGGGGAAAATGCATGAATAAATTCTCTAAGAAGAAAATCGTGATTTGCATAATTCTCAATAGGTAGATGTCAACTTCAAGCGTGAGGTGTAACTTCCATCTCAATCGTCTGATTCTGTTGATTTTTTTTCCCCTTCTGATACAACGTATTGTGAAATCGATGAATGAAATGGATTTTTTGGTGTGGGATTCAAGGATAATTTTGTAATTGGAAAACAATGTTTTCATGTAAGAAGAAAGTCGTGATTGGCAGATTCTCGAAATAGTTCAAATTCAAGCTAGGTGTAACTTTCAGCTCAATCGTCCGATGTTGGTTTTTTTCCCTCTGATACAGGGTACTCTCAAATTTATGAATCAAATGTTTTTTGATGTGGCATCTATGGGTGTTTTTAAAATTGGCAAAAATCGTGAACCTATATCTGGCTATTTTGGGGAGAGTAACGTTGGCTACTAACTTTCAAAAGGGATATTGACGTTGTCATAACAGTTGATTTATTTTATTCAATAATTCCCTGAATTGTATTTAACTGATTTAAAATTGAAAATACACCCATAAAACATGGAAGTATGGAATAATCACACTATATAAAGACGAGCTTATCAGAGTATATCGACGTTTCAGGGGGTGGTTACGCTGGGCGGGTAGAATTCCCGCCCCCGTCTCCCAGGGCAACCGACCTGCTCCCCCTTCCCCCGACCCCGCCAGTGAAGGAAGGAGGGCCCCAGCGGGGGGAAGCGTCTCCCAGGGCAAGCGACGTGGTCCTCTCCTCGGGGATTTGGGATATACCATTTTTTGACTTTGCATATTGTTATTATACTCCCTCATTGTGTTATTCACCTATTTCTTTTTAACCTGCGTAGCAGGGCCATTAAACTAGTGTTTTCATATGGGGTCAAAATTGAGCCCAGTGTTTTGTCTGTGCAAGAAAATTATACGTGTTACGTCTAGGGCTAAGCAATGGGCAATATAGAACCTAAATGTACTCATATTAAAAATGTTATTCATCAATATTTTATTCATATTTCATAACATTCATGGGATTAACAAATATTTTAATGATTGTTATTTGACGTTTCAGGATGAATGATAATTATAAACAGGATTTCGGATTTTCGCCCTTCGTTCCCTGGCCACCGAATCCGCTTACATATGACATGACATTAAAGGAATATGTAAGTTATTTCTCTGTAATTTTTATTGAACCAAAGCTTGATACGTAATCATTATTACGCGGAATTTATGAAAATCTGGAAAAAAATTGCCGCATATTTCATGTTTTTCATTTTAGAACGGTACGGATTCGAAAATGTTGGTAATGCATAGGTCAAGGCGCGTGGAAGCATTAACTCTTTCTTCGCTCCACTTTCTAATTAACCATAAAACAAAAGAGAAGTTCACTGACCTCTTTGGGGACGCCTTTCATCCTCGAGAATACCGATTGAGATTCCGACCATCACTGGTACGTAAACTCGGTTAAGCAAGTAGATAAGAAAACTGGATGGTGTACTTCATCAAATGTATTGAAATTAATAAATAGCTTATTTGTTGAGAACTAATGCCGCTTAAAACGTTTGACAAGTTGGATGTGTTGGGTATGGAGATCTATTGAAAAGATGTAGATAATCTCCAAAGATGTAGAATATTAGCTTGCGCAGGCGCAGACTGAAGTATTGATTTCAAAGCGATGAAACTCACAGGGGCCATCAACAGCTTAACCCGCACAATTCTTCAAGATTTCGTCCAAATCGGTTGAATTATCGTACGCAGCGTACGTTTCTTTGCTACATTGCTTTTAACCTTAGGATCCCTCAGGATGAAGTTGATTATGCTGCCCTTATGGGGGTGTGTCATTTTCTGCCCTTGGAGAGCCGACGTTGTGCTGCAGAACTGGTATTTTTCCACAAACTATTGAATAGAGCGATAGCCTCGCCAGCACTACTCGGAGAGATGGATGATCCCTATTTTACGGGACAATCGCTGTCCCTCTGATAAATAATTTTCTGTTCAACTTTTTCCAAAAATTATTTTTGTAGATTTTATGTGGTAAGTAACTCGGCCTCGCACAATCCCTTAAGATTTCGTCCAAATCGGTTGAATTATCTCATGGCTGTCTTAAAGTTCGGCTACTCTTCATTGTACATGCCGGTAATTGATCGAAATGTTCGGCTACTTCATTTTACATAATCTCATTGTCATGGTCTATCCGTGAGTCAGAATTTGACCTTAATCCGAAATTTTATCCGCTCAAAGTAAGTTTTACCGGAAATATTTCAACTAGTATTATTTTAGAATTAGTTACTGGATGTTAGTGCGCTTACAAGTGGGACTAACTTTTATATAGTCTGAACGAATCAAGTACTCAAGTTTGTCCCAAACCTTCTGTTTCATTGTCATGGGTTTGAAGGAAATCATCGTAGCTCTCTCAAATGCGGGAATTATTTGGCAATTCAAAGTTTTTTCAGCGTTGGTAACCCTGCCCTTCGAGGAAACACCATGCTTATGCCATTTCTATACAGTCGGGGCTCAAAAATGAAGTTAGCCGTTACTAAAACAGGTATGTACTTTTCATACTTCTCATTGTTATGGGTTCGAGAATCACTCTTAATCAATAAGAATAAGCAGCGAGAATAAGCCAGTGAAGGAATTTGCAGCGTTTTTTTAATTGAACCTGAATAACCCCCCCCCCCACCTACAATAAAAACATCTGTAATTTATCAAGTCCTTTAGCACTCGTATTGCGTTAAAACTTCGCCAAATCCAAATTCCAACGACAGTAGCAAAGGTAGACTGATGTAGAGGAGGCACACAAATATCACCAACTGATCAATCCAAATAGGTGTTTTGGTTGAGAACAGATTTACGTGCTCTATGAATATCCCCTGAGATTCAATAATCGCTCTATCACCTGTAAAACACGCACACTCCGAAGCTTAGTAAAGTTTCAAATCACGAACGGTTATAAACTACAAGTATCCACATCGGCTATCACTCCAGTATCCACATTCACTACAACTCGACGCTATCGGCATCACTAGGTTACAAACATTTGGTAATAAACCAAAAAACGCAAATGTTGGCACCATAAATCGGGCCATACATCGGGAATGGTTTGACCTACGGACCTGGGGAAGGGCTCATTCGATTCCTAATGGTATGTTCTTCAATTAGGTACAAATTTAGGCCGCTTCGACTAGTTTTGAGGTTTTTAGGGATTTTACAAAACTTTGACAGCCCTTAAAGGGCACTTTAAATTGAGTGAGAGAGCTGGCTCAAGAATTGGGGCGTCGTCGGACCAAGATGAATTTTTCCTGAAAATTTCAGATCTTTCGCTCCAGCCGTTTGGGAGAAATCGTGGGTACGGCGTACGGCGGACGGACGGAAAAATTTTTATTGCAGATTCGGATTCTACACCTTTTGAAACGTAAACCATGAAATTTTCAGGGGGGGTTAGAATTTTTTTTTCCAGAGCGATTACAATGGTTTATTATTGAATGATAAACCAAAAATCGATGAAGATGTTCATTTTGAACAACTTTCGTTTTGTGTCTGCCTGTCGGAGTGTCGGAAAGCCCTTTTAAGATGTCTAACTTCTACAGTTTTCAACTTATTCTGTTGCAATGTTCCGGGATAGTGCGTGTTAGGCTGTGTGTGGTCCCCTGTGGGTGGTTCCCCCATTGAAAGGCTACGTAACACAGAAGTAATTAATCTTTGTGTAATAATTTACGGCATTCAGTGTTGCAGCTTGAGTATTGATCTCAATTTACTATTCGTGATCGACTCATCTTTTTCCAGTGTTTCCAGTCGTATTGTGGGAATGGCCGTTTCGTACGTTTGAAAGGGAACATACCTGACGATGTGAGAAAGACGCTCACCTGTATTTGTGATCCGAATCGGCAAAACACAGTCTGTGACGGGGAAATTGGCACCCCTGTGATGCACAACGGAGGTAAGAGACTTGTTTTATTGAGTGGAATGGTGTAGGGAATCATAAGGATTCTCCCTATCTCATTACTGTCGGCTTTGGGCAAGATCTTGGACAAAGTAGTCTACAAGGAACTCTGTGTGTACATAGAGACTGACAATATCCTCGATCCAACGCAATCCGCCAATCGTTCCGGGTTAAACACAGAAACAGTTCTAATTAAGTTTTTGGATGATGTGCAAGCAGCTATGGACAAAAAAATGGTGACGATAATGGTCACGATCGACTTTCCGGCTGCCTCGACATGATAAAAAGAGATTTGTTAATTGCTGTTCCGCAGTCGATCGGAGTGTCTGGAAGCCTTCTTAAATAGTTTTTAATCATATATGACTGGCCGATATCTTTCTGTCAAAGGAGATCGAGATACAAGATCGAGCTGGAGAGAAGTGGAGGTTGGTACACCACAAGGGTCGGTGCTATCGGCGTACTGCTTTGTACAATAAATGAGATCGTATTGTATTATACATGGTCAGCGACCTTGACACCTTGAATAATGATCCCCATCAAATTAGTAATTGATGTACCACCCATGGAATGAAGATTAACGTAACAAAAATGAAAGCAATGACTATGGGCACCTCTAAGAGACTTTTAAAAGTGAATTTAGAGAGAGGGCTGAGACTAACTAGGGATGGGACATCGACGTCGATATTACGATGTTTTGCCATCGATGCCACACATTCGATAATATCGATATATCGATGTTTGGCTCCGATAACATCGGTTTGGTTTACTCTTCACTCATATCTAGTGTGCTTGCTACATCGAAAAAAAAAAAGAAATATTAAAAATTATTTCAACTGCTTTACTCTTCACTAAAAATATTTTTAAAAAATGTTTGCACCAAAATCCACTGTCAAAAGGCACCAAAACTCTTTCCAGACGATAACTCTCGATTGAATTGAGAGAAAAAGCTCAAATTTGCACAAAAAATCTATCTAAGCTTTCAAAACGCTAAGTTTGAAGATGGACACAATCGCCTCACTGCAAGGGGAGATTTGGGGAATTTCAAATGGGGGAAATTACCCGAAAACCCCCAAGTAGGTGGCTCTCTATTATATAGGTTTTGTCACGCTAAACAAGACGGTGAAATCGGAGTGGAGGTATCTCAATCCGTTCTAACTGGAGCAGTTTGAAGATACAATATCGTAATAAAACGAGGTAGGTAGATGGGCAAAATTGGAAAAAAAAATTTTGAGATTCTTCAGATTTCAAAAATTTCCAAATTAAAATGAGGTATCACAAGTCAGAAAATAAAATGGTTTTTTTGCGTAATTTTTCCTCATGCAAAACTAGTTTGAAAATTCGCTTATTTCGTCATGCTACATGACTGGAACTTTTTGCCATCTTCTTCAGCGTTGAAATACCATTAAAATGAGATATCATTTGTCATAAAACTTTTGCATCAATTCCTCATAAAAACCGTGTGATATGGATGCTGTTAACTGATAAGGACACCGATACCGAAAATATCGATGTTTTCTCTCGATGTCCCATCCCTAAGACTAACCTATCAAAACGCACGAATTGAACACGAGGAGTCAGTCAAGAATTTAGGTTTAATTGTTCAGAATTCTTTGGACTGGGATCAACAAGTGCAGTTCAGCTTTCAAGGGGATTTACCAACTCTGGCGGTTAGCTGAAGACTTCCGCACTCACATCAGATTGTCCAAAGCCACTCGTCCGAAGTCTCGCCCAAAACTCGTCCAAAGCCTAGTAATGTTGACTTTTGACTATGCACTTACGGATCTATACGTTTTTGATAAAAGAGAAAGCAGGCTAATCGGTCTGTAGTTTTTAAGGTCTTGACTGGTTTTTTCCCTTCTTTTTAATCATTATAACATGAGCGAATTCCCATTTGGTTGGGAAATAGGCTGTTCTCAGCAAGGCGTTATAGATTTGAGTCAATTGTACAAGAGCTTTGCGTGGAAGATTTACTAGAAGAGGTTTCGTTATTCCATAAAATGCAGGAGTCTTTCTTGAATGGCGGCTTTAACCTGGGCAGGAGTGAAAAAATTCTTAAAAAATCGTGAGTTGCAAGGGGCTCTGTATAATACTTTCTATATGGTTGTCAAAGTGTTGGTCTACTGATTGATTTGGAGTAAATTGCTCGGTTAATGCCTTTGCAAATGCTTCAGCCTTCTAAATTGGTGTGCACAGCCAATTGTTGCCCTATTTGAATGGGGGGATCGTGTTCTTTGGTGATATCTTTTGTTTTTGACTAAAGCGACTTATTTGTTACGGGTGTTCTTCGGTACTCCCCCCCCCCCCCCCCCATTTTCAAACGCTCGTCGCTTCACGAAATTCCAACAAAATTTTGATGTTTAGGTCATTTTTGAAAACTTCAGTTTGTCTAGTTTCATGTCTAGTGAACATCAATTTACCAGAATTAGATAGTAACGGTGAATTATTCAATCCAAGTTTTTGCCCTGTAAAATTCTTCGGTACTCCCTCCCCCACGGTGAAAACAGTATTTTCGACTATGAATATCGTGTATCAACCTCTTAACTTTCGATCAAAGTATTTCATCGCTCTATAACTCATGTACGTCCCCAAACACTCCTTCCTGTGAATTACCTTTTTAGAGATAAGTTCTCACTAGAGTTGCGACTTCCACCCCTTCCACAAATTTCACAGAGAAAGGCTGATAAAATGTTGAGGATTTGTATAAAAATTAATTTATTTTACATGAAGGGTACCTATTCGATTATTTATGTAATAGTAGCATTACATGGCTTCATTAGGATTGTATATTGTATATTGAAAATATTACAAACCCTCGCTTTCCGTACAAGGTTCAGAACATTTTCAACCCCCGTGAAGGTAAACGGTAAATATCAACTTGTAAGCTTGCCTGTCACTAAACAACAATTCACAGGAACAGGGGCGTGTGGACGTGCAGGTATGAGATATAGAGCGATGAAATCCTTTGATCGAAAGTGAAAAGGTTGAGACGCGATATTGGTAGTCGAAAATACTGTTTTCACCGTGGGGGGGGAGTACCGAAGAATTTGACATGGCAAATACTTCGATACTCCCCTCCACTTTTTTTCATGGCGAATTTGCCTATTACAAAGTTGTTGCTTCAAAATATGAACACACACATCCAAAAGTAGACGAGCTGAAGTTTCCAAAAATCACCTCAACATCAAATTTTTGTTGGAATTTCATGAAGCGACGAGCGTTCGAAAATGGGGGGGAGTAACGAAGAACAACCTTTGTTACTTCTGATTGTGACAACTCTTTTTCTTTTTGTTCAGATTTTTCCTGTATCAATGCCAATTTTAATTCTTCCGTGACTTTGTTGTAAGCCCGTTTGTGACCACTTATGACGTATTAGAATAATTCCCTATTCTAGTTGCCTAGAAAAAGTTGTGATGGATATGGTTAGTTGGCCCCTTCCCGATTTTAGAATCTGTCGCCTTGGGAGATGAGTCGGACGCCTGCAAGCGTCTGAATCATCCTCTGAGCGTGGCGGAGCATTACTTGATGCATCCACCTGCATGTCCACTGGCCCTTTTATTGTTAACTGTCCTGATCGTCCTGCTGCCCCTAATTACTCGCAACCCCCCCCCCCCCCTTGTGGCAATGCCCTATAAAATGATCAATTTTGAAATTCAACCCCGTCCCGAATGAGAATCAATACTGCATTCATGCTCCCTTTTTCTCAGGCCCAGGGAGTGTGATGGATATGGTTAGTTGGTCCCTTCCCGATTTTAGAATCTGTCGCCTTGGGAGACGGATCAGAGGCCTGCAAGCGTCTGAATCATCCTCTGGCGGAGCGTCTCTTGGCGGAGCGACTCTCGCTGGCTCAGCCAGTGGGCTCAAATAAAACGGATTCATCAATCAATCAATTTCTCAATTCCAGATCTTCACGGCCTGCTGACCAGCCCGTTCGATTGCGACAATTCTTCCCCTCGGACGAACCTCGTTGTCGCCTTCGACGGCAAAGCGATCGACTGGATCGTGCACGCCCTCCCCGAGCTGCGATATCGCTCTCTGCTCGTGGGCGAGACGAGCAACTTCCGCGAGGGCTCGCTCGTCGAAAACTACGACATCTTCGTGCCCAGGTTCATCCCGGGGGACGACATCTACAAGAAGGAGATCGCGGGGCCGGTCTACCCCCATGGCAGCGCCCCTTCTCGTCGCCCGTCAAACTTCCACCTCCTTCAGATCGCCACCACCGTTCAAGTGTTGTGGACTATCACGTTACCAAAATATTGAAACGTGAGGGAATTATTACTCTAAATAAAACGACATCGTTTTTTTTTTTTAAACAATTGTTTTATTTACACATGATGTCTCGGACTCGACCAGGGATGTAATAATATACACAGATTGACCGCTGTGGGCTTCTCGGAGGGGTGGAAAACAATTCGAGAAATTCCCAATTACCCCCTCTCCAATGGGGCAAGAGCCGAGCCAACTCAATACGTGCCCTTTTGATTAGGCACATTTCTAAAATTCTAAAATTAGCTAAAATCACTAAAATGACAAATAGTTGTCAAATTGTTACATTTCCAAAACAACTAAAACAGTGGTAAACTAAAAAACCTAGACAATAGGTTATACAAAATGTCAGTAAAACTCATATTCATCAAGAAAAAACGCTGCAAATTCTTTCACTGGGGTTTATTATTCAATTTTATTCATTTGGCTTGCATTCATGATTTGAATTTCTACTAAGCTTTGGAGTGTGCGTGTTTTACAGGTGATAGAGCGATTATTGAATTTCAGGAGATATGCATAGAGCACTTAAATCAGTTCTCAACCAAAATACCTATTTGGATTGATCAGTTGATCATATTTGTGTGCCTCCTGAAATTCGATAATCGCTCTATCACCTTGAAACACGCACACTCCAAAGCTTAGTAGAAATTCAAATCGTGAATGCAAGCCAAATGAATAATAAACCCCTGTGAAAGAATTTGCAGCGTTTTCACTTTGGTTCCTTCCCAAGATTTTCCACGTAAAAATATAAATCTCGTGAAAATTAATCTATGTACCTATTTATTTTTATGCCCATTCAATTATTTTCACGAACAATGCTGAACAAATTAATATTTTTTCAATGCTAAAGATTGGCATTTTTTAAGAGTAGTAGAATATAAATTTAGAAACGTTTGCCTGTAGAGAAACGCATTAATAAGAATTATTCTGTTCTGTACTGTAATGTTTTTCCCGGTTGCGTGCCATGAAAATGTCAAAGTAGCTTCTTCCTCCAGTCTGGCTCCACTTTTTTTTCGAGGTTCTAAACCAAATAAAGACGCCTTAAAAGTTTAATCATCAGGTTCCACCAGATTCGGGCCTAATTGAATTTTGAAGTTATTAAAGCGAGATATTAAACGGCGCCGTTTCCAAGTGACAGAGGCCAATTTTTAATGGAAAAACGTACGATTCCTTTTTTACTGTTGAGGAGAGTAGCTTGGCTTACGTTTAGAGATGAGAAAAAAATGAATGGGACACAAGTAATTCGGGTTCTTGTTTGATGGATCAAAAACTTCGCCATTATCAATAACGGAAGGTCATGAATCGGCAATCTGGATGGGCTTGTCCGATTCATTGAAATGGTCTCTACATAACACACAGCTCTTTTAATTAAAACTGTGGCGAAATTTGAAAAAAATTCTCTGTCCGATGTAGGCCGTCCGAAGGTTTTCTCCGAAACTGCTAAACCAAAGTCTACGAAATTTGGCTCTAACATCTCGTTGGTACTGTATTTCGGCCGCTCTCTCATTGGTTCATTCTTCGGACCCGTATAGAATTAAACGCATTCGGAGCACGGGTGACTCATTCTCCCTGACAGCGAACCCCTAAGCCCCCTCCCCCCTCCCCGTACAAAACTCACGACTCCACCATCCTCTCAACCATCCTGGCGCGTGAATTTGAAACTCTACTGCTCTTCAATGAGGATTCATAGGGAAAAGTTGGAAAACGGTACGATAATATTATACTTATACGAAGTACGTCTAGAAAGTAAGTACTGTGGTCCTCACGTACAGTGGGACTTTTTTTTCCAAGGTTAGACATACTGAGTGATAGGGGGGGGGTTTCTCCTGAACACAATGAGCGTCAGGGGGCCTCTCTAGTATGAAAACTTGCTTTGTGGTGTCAGTTTGTGTGAACGATGTCCATCAGAAATCCTGCCAAGTGTGAGGTGCGCTCAGTCATCAAGTTCCTGACCGCCGAAGGAAAAACGCCAGCTGAAATTTGTTCGCGGATAAAGGCTGTGTATGGCGAAAGAGTGATGAACCGAACAAACGTGTTCAAGTGGTGTCGTGAGTTCCGTGAAGGCAGAACAAATGTTCACGATGATCAGGGGAGTGGGAGGCCTTCCAATTTGACTGATGAGCTGGTGCTCGAAATTGAAAACGCAGTTCGTGGAGACCGCCGATTGACAGTTGACGAACTTCCTGCGATGTTCCCACAAATATCTAGATCCCTCTTGCGTGAGACAATCACCTCGTAATATTATTATTATCAAGTATCTTTTTCATTTTGGCCTAGCCGAACAAATGCGCCTGAGCTCTTGTCAAGCATCCGCCCCTGCTTTCGAGTGAATTATTAAGCATTTGTCGACTGCTTATCTGGATAGAAAATAATAATGAAATAATATTAATCTCCATAATTATTAGTAACAAGTTATTAGCTCTGATTTCTAAATAGCAGCAGTTTTTGATGTTCTCTAGAATATTTACATGGTGTAAGTACAGGCAGTAAATAAATAAAAAATTTATTTTTATTAATTCTTTTTAATTAAATAATGAATAGAATGCGGAACTGCTTTTAAACCTCATTCCAAATTGAACAGAATCAGTGTTTGAATCGAACTGAAAGACGCAATATTACTTTCATTGCTTTTTTAAAATATTGAAATGCATTAAACCTTAAGGAAAAGCCGGTTTGGTGGCCAGCCAGCCGGTCAGTGTTTCGTCGTCGAAAGGTCGTTTTTCGATTTTCGCTTGTATCGCCGTAAAGAAGAAGTTGTTCACGGCAGTAATCATAGTATACACTCCCGGCATACCATACAGGCCGCATTTTTCTGCACCACTCAAAATTGCAAACGTTTTATTATCGAACCAATCGCAGATCAGAGCGGAGCCCACGTCGAAAGCGCAGACGTCCATATAGTCGAGGGACTTGAAGCAGACCTCATAATAAAACGAGGGGTAAACCATACAATTGCTGAGGTCATCGGTGCAATACGCAGTTCTGCAGAGCTCTCGAGGCACGTAACTGACTTGCCGATAGCTCAATCCGTTGTAAGAACCCACCCCGAAAGAGGCGAGGGCACAGGAAGACCGCCAGTTGGGATCAACATCCAACTTGTCCGACAAGTAGTATCCATCGTACACGGAGTCGGCTATGTCATACAATGGGATCGGCCTGACAAACGCCGTCCACTGCCAATCAGGGTAGACCTCAGCGAGAGCTAAAGACCATTCAAACTTGCCGGTTTCATAGAACAGCGATTCGTTGAAATTTTGCGGATTGAATTCTATCTCCTTCGGAATACTCTTCGTATCCGGCCCGAATTTCTGACCGGTGAAGAGTCCACCGGTTTTGGAGGTCACGATATTTATCACCTGGCGAGTCTGATGTCTCTTCGACTGAGCATCTTCGCCGCGCACCTCGTACCGATCAGTGACGCCGGCGAACGCGTACAGTTTGTCGACTTTCTCGTAATACCTCTTGGGGTTTTGTTTATCCACCGGCCTCGTCAGGCGATTCAAATTGTCGGCCGAGGTAATCACGTAACGACTCGTATAAATTGAACACATACTGACGGGGGTGTGCCTATCTTCAGACTTTTCGTTCACGAATTTGTACTGAATGACGCACACAAATGGAAATTGGAATTGGATTTCTTCTTTGTCTCCTTTCCTGACGCTATGCCATCTCCCTGAAACTGAGTAGATGACGAAGGAAATACCGACAAGAAAAGTCGAAGTAGCTACAGCTGAAAAGGGTAACGAAATCATGATGGAGGTTGTCATACATCTATCACACGTAAAACACTACTCCCATCTTCACTATGTACACCTATTATTTGTCTACCGTATACGCAAGTAAAAGTTTTTTTAGAATCTCAAAACTCAGTATCTGCACAAGTCTGTATAAAATGTAAATACTCAAGAGGTACTAGGTAGTCACCATTTTCAAAAATGTTTTGTCTTTTTGAAACTCCAAGTCTTGGACGAAGTCCGGTTTTAATACACGATCGTAGCGAATCTAGCGGATCTTTGCTCTTCCTGCAAGTAGTAAGAAGAGGAAACCGATTATTTACGCAACTTGTAACAATTTATCTCTCATCCATAACACGTAAACACGGATTACTGATATCTTATAGTAATCTTGAAATACAGCTTCGTTCCTTTGGTTTGTGAGAAGGTGAAGTAAGAAGGAGCGTGAAATGTAAGACGAGTAGATTATTAAAACTTTACATTCGCAGAAATGTGTGAAATATGCGACGGAGAAATTATGCTGGTCGTTGTATTTTAATATGCTGAAATAATTTAGTGAGCAGAGAGCGAGTTCATTGAGGACCGTCATCAGCTAAAAGCTTGAAAAGTATTGGTAGGTATTACATGCGTTCCTGAAGTCCGGGTTTACTGTACCAGCACTTATATACGATCCATTTTGGTTTATTATCCAATAATAAACCATTGTAATCGCTCTGGAAAAAAAACTCTAACCCCCCTGAAAATTTCATGGTTTACGTTTCAAAGGGTGTAGAATCCGAATCTGCAATAAAAATTTTTCCGATTTCTCCCAAACGGCTGAAGCAAAAAATCTGAAATTTTCAGGAAAAATCCATGTTGGTCCGACAACGCGCCAATTCTTGAGCCAGCTCTCTCACTCAACCCTTTAAGGGCTGTCAAAGTTTTGTAAAATCCCTGAAAACCTCAAAAAAAGTCTAGGCGGCCTAAATTTGTACTGTTTTTGAAGAACGCTCCACGAGGAATCGAATGAGCCCCTCCCCAGGTCCGTAGGTCAAACCATTCCCGATCTATGGCCCGATTTATGGTGCCAACATTCGTGTTATTTTGGTTTATTATTGTTTTGTGTTGATATCAGTAACCTAGTGACGTAGCGATGTAGTGTATTGTAATGTGGATACTGGAGTGAACTCATAAAAGGCTTCGTAGCCGATACGCGGGTTGAAGCATTCTGATAACCATAAAAAACGCTTCACTGGTCTTTATTATTCAATTGGCTTGCGTTCATGATTTGAATTTATACTGAGCTTTGGAGTGTGCGTGTTTCACAGGTGATAGAGCGATTATTGAACTTCAGGAGATATGCATAGAGCACGTAAATCTGTTCTCAACCAAAATACCTATTTGGATTGATCAGTTGATCATATTTGTGTGCCTCCTGAAATTCAATAATCGCTCTATCACTTGTGAAACACGCACACTCCAAAGCTTAGTAGAAATTCAAATCATGAGCGCAAGCCAATTGAATAATAAACCCCAGTGAAAAAATTTGCAGCGTTTTTTTACAATAGTTATCGCAATTAAAATTATAATTGCTATGTTGCTAATGGACAACGTTAACATACCTCACGTGCCATGTGAAAATTGTATGATGAATTATGTTTCAAACTTAATAGTGATTTATCACAATAAAGTTCTTCTTTGGAAAAAAAAAATACTTTCCTGCGAAGTGAGAAAATCATGTTAGATAGATTTCAAGTAGAATAGAATGCCCGTAGTGAGGTGTTAAACTGTGAACGTAGAAACAGTTTGGTGACCATTTACGACCGAACCATCACAATCCCTGAAAATTTAATTAATATGGAACGAAAATTATTGAACGAGTTGTTGGAGCTCTTCAAAAAAATTTCTTTATTGTCATGGAAATCTAGATCTGGATCCTCTCTTTAAAAAAAAAAAAAAAAAAAAAAAAACGTTGTTCACCTCCCATTAACTTTCTTTTTTCAAAATTGGCATACAAGTCAAGCATCATAAAGCTGAATATACACGGCCAATAGGATGTGCAAAGCCTTCAGCATGCAGTAAAAGATGATATCGATGAGTAGACGACGATTCTGAATCCGAGGAATGACAAAACTATTGTAAGAAAATACATGCTGAAGAAGCAGTTGTCTGGGCGAAACGTCCAAATATATATTTCCATGACAATAAAGAAAAATGTTTGAAGAGCCAACAACCCGTTCAATTAGAAAAATGGTCAATCCATGCCTCACCAACTCAAATAACGAAAATTATATGAATTAAGATAGTTGCTTCCTGGTGACTAATGCATACAGAAATGCACCTTTCAAATAACGATCCGTTGTGTAATGCTTTGAAGCGTATTTCCTTAACATTCCGAAGAAGGAAAACGACCGTGTAGATCTCACAAAGTTGAAAAACGTCATAAAAATGTAAAACACAACTCAATCAACTGTTGCATTATACGAGGAAAGCCTTCGTAGGAGGGCTAGAGTAAGTCATATCTCATTTTACACCTCTGAGAAATTCCGTGTCCATCAGGTTGCTTCCAGTAAAAATTAATTACGTGATATAAATTAAAAATCCAGTGTAACTGCGATCATCTGATCTGAGATTGCAGCTCTCTAGTCGTTTTCCTGGAAGTACAAGGTCAGGTCCCCTACTTTTACGAACTCCGAGATAAACTCGACTCAGAATACGATCCTTGCCAAACTAGTCAGGATTTTAACGTCGCAAAGAACGCTTCAATATTGCCCGTTCCTTATTGAAGTCGGGAAGTTATATAAGTGGCAAGTGTTGTGTGTTCACCAAATCATCGTACAAAGTGAGTTCTCCTAACGCTATCTAATATATAAAATTTCCGTGTCACAACGTTAGTACTCTTCCGAAACGGCTTTACCGGTTTTTACCAAATTTTATATGCGTATTCAGTAGGTCTGAGAATCGGCTAAAATCTACTTTTCATACCCCTAAGTGATAAGGGTTGTTCACCCCTAACATTTCTTTTGGTTTATTATTCAACAATAAACCATTGTGATCGCTCTTGAAAAAGAAATTCCAACCCCCCTGAAAATTTCATGGTTTACGTTTCAAAGGGTGTAGAATCCAAATCTGCAATAAAATTTTTCCGTCCGTCCGCCGTACGCACGATTTCTCCCAAACGGCGAGAGCAAAAAAATCTCAAAAAAACCAATCCGACAACGCCCCAAATCTTGCCAGCTCTCTCACATTTTAAAGTGCCCTTTAAGGGTTGTCAAAGTTTTGTAAAATCAATAAAAACCTCAAAAAAAAGTCAAGGCGGCCTAAATTTGGACTCTTTTTGAAGAACTTTAAACGAGGAATCGAATGAGCCTCTCCCCAGGTTCGTAGCTCAACCCATTCCCGATACACGGCCCGATTTATGGTGACAACTTTTATTTTGGTTCATTATTGTTTTTGTTTTGATATCAGTAACCTAGTGATGTAGTAATGTGGATACTGGAGTGAACTCCTAGAAGGCTTTGTAGCCGACACACGGGTTGAAACATTCTGATAACCATAAAAAAATGCAGCAAATTTCAGGAGATATGCATAGAGCACGTAAATCTGTTCTCAACCAAAATACCTATTTGATTGATCAGTTGATCATATTTGTGTGCCTCCTGAAATTCAATAATCGCTCTATCACCTGTGAAACACGCACACTCCAAAGCTTAGTATAAATTCAAATCATGAACGCAAGCCAATTGAATAATAAACCCCAGTGAAAGAATTTGCAGCGTTTTTATAGGCATTTTAGTAATTTAATCATTATCATTATAACTGATTTAATGTTTTTAACAATCAATCAATTTAATAAAATAAACATTTATTTTTATTATTGTGATATATGCTTAGTGTTACCAATATTCAAAAATGGGCTAACAAAAAATATTGTTCACGCTATAGCATTAAAAGATTGACGTTGTTTGTTAGTGCTACTGCCGTAATTAATATTCGACATGTGATTTTAAGAAAAAAAAAAACAATAATAACTCAAAAATAAAATTGTTAAGCGTTTGTTATTTTTATATTCCCTTATCGTTCATAGCGCTCCATGCCTATTTCAAGCATATACCACAGACTTACACACTTATAATAAGTAAGTTATTTTTTGTTTACACTAAAATTTATATAGAAACTAGATATAACTTATGAAGCAAAAAACGTTTGTGGGTCAGCTAGTATCTTAAAAATGCTGCGAATGGTTATCATTTTATGAGTTACCCAGAACGCGAGGAAATTGCGAAGTGTGATCGAGAGTGTCACTATGTATTGGATTCAGCATGAAAAAATACCAGGAATTCAATGTCAAACTAATTTTTTTCATGGCGTGAAACAATCGACGACGACGACCGACCTACGACGATTACCGACGATTTTACCTTGTGAAACAACTTTTTTCTGGACTCAAACGCAACTTTCTCCTGTAATCAGCAGAGTAAAATCAAAATTGGGAACCGTTGGAAAGCTGTGATTCTTTCGCAGTTTTAAGGCTAACCAGCAATAGTTCATCACCTCGAATTAGTTAATAGTCGGTAATTAGTTATTAATTAAGACTCATGGCAAGAGGAAACATGAATATCCTCCTTCTAAGAGCGGAAGGTGCCTAACGTTTTTTCGACTTCAAACTGGAATTTCTCCATGAGATCGACGCGGAATCGCAAAGTTGACCATACCATTAGAAATCTGATCAAATTTACAAGTTTTCCTGAGGTTTGACAAGTTCCAGCACGTTTTTCGAAAGTGCAGTAAAAAATAAAAATAATCGAGACTAAATAACTAGCAATTTTTCTTAATTTTCAATGTTTGAACAGCAATTGCGGTTCTGATTATGAATGTGCATTGGTCTTAAAGTAAATTTCACGCGGAATCCGAAAATGTGGTCAAAAGTAGAAATAAGTTGTTTTAAAATGGAGAAACGTGGGTTCTTAAGTAAAAAAACGTGGTTTTCTGAACATAACTTTAGAAAAATTATATCTAGAGAACGGGTTGAGATAGATAAGTGCGGCTGGCGGGGTTTTACTACATTCTTGATGCAGATTAACTTAGGCTTTGAAAAAGTTGTCAAAAACTTACCAAGTTCACTTTTCACGATGTTTTATTCCCCGTAAAATTCATCTGAAACAATTTTATTTGGTATCAGGAAGATGGGAAATTTTACGGTCTTTCAACGGTTTCTTTAAATTTGAGATTACACTGGAGATGAGGGAAGTATGTTCGTTTTAATGAAGTGAGGTCGATAACACGAAAAAAAATCTTAAATCGTGAATAATTCTGAATTCAAGCGTTTGAAATAAAGTTCAGGAGGCATTTTTTTTGTTTGCAAATTAGTAGTAAAATCGATCTTTTGAAGGAATGAGGCTGTTTTCTAGACACCCTGTGTAATAACCATTGTGAAATCATTTCAATGTTTCTTACTAATTAGTCATCTGCATTCAGAACAGAATTGTGAAGATCATGAGCAGACACCTAACAGGTACCAGAACTAACAGGCACAAACATTTATATTGTGTCGTATATCAATTCATTTTTTTTTTTTTTAAATACGGAAAACATCGATTTCCATGACTGACATTGAACTCGCCTTTTGTTGCAGGTAATGTACTCGTTTCGTGTGAACTGGGCTGTCGTCGTGATGATCGGCTTGATGTTTAATTCAGGAGAATCTCTACCTGCGCCTCGTCTACTAGGGGATTTTATGTACGTGATCGTAACGATAGAGTAAGGTTTTATGTTTCACACTAGAAAGCGAAGTATCATCAAGAAAAACATTTAAATCGACATACGTGTAAGCAGCATGTTGGTTGATACGTAACAACCGGACGTTCAGGAGCTTGCCCCCCCCCCCCCCCCACCTTCCCTTCAATATTGTTGCACTTTTGTTGCGAAATGCACTAAGAGGCATTTTTGTAGCAAATCAATCGCTGAAGTTTGTGGGCTAAGTACTGGACATAACTACATTACGAATCATTTCAAAATTTTGGTCACATTTGGGTATCGACTTTAAAAAAACGCTGCAAATTCTTTCACTGGGGTTTATTATTCAATTGGCTTGCGTTCATGATTTGAATTTCTACTAGGCTTTGGAGTGTGCGCGTTTCACAGGATAGAGCGATTATTGAATTTCAGGAGGCACACAAATATGATCAACTGATCAATCCAAATAGGTACATATCTCCTGAAATTCAATAATCGCTCTATCCTGTGAAACATGCACACTCCAAAGCCTAGTAGAAATTCAAATTATGAACGCAAGCCAATTTGAATAATAAACCCCAGTGAAAGAATTTGCAGCGTTTTTTTATTGAACCTCAATAACCCCCCCCACAATATTATCAAGTCCTTTAGCACTCGTATTGCGTTGAAACTTCCCCAAACGCAAATTTTGACGATGTAGCCAAAGGTAGATTGATGTAGAGGAGGCACACAAATATCATCAACTGATCAATCCAAATAGGTGTTTTGGTTGAGAACCGATTTACGTGGTCTATGCATATCTCCTGAAATTCAATAATCGCTCTATCTTCTGTGAAACACGCACACTCCCAAGCTTATATAGTACAGATTCAAATCATGAACGCAAGCCAATTGAATAATAAACTCCAGTGAAAGAATACTTATTTACCCCAGTAATAATATTGAATAATATTTACCTATATACTATCAGCGATTCATGCATATCAGAATGCTTCAACCCGTGTATCGGCTATAAACTACAAGTATCCACATCGGCTATCAATCCAGTATCCACATTCACTACAACTCGACGCTATCGGCATCACTAGGTTTCAAACAAACAATAATAAACCAAAAAAACGCAAATGTTGGCACCATAAATCGGGCCATAGATCGGGCATGGTTTGACCTACGGACCTGGGGAGGGGCTCATTCGATTCCTCGAGATATGTTCTTAAAAATAAGTTTACATTTAGGCCACCTTGACTTGTTTTGAGGTTTTTAGGGATTTTACAAAACTTTGACAGCCCTTAAAGGGCACTTTAAATTGAGTGAGAGAGCTGGCTCAAGAATTGGGACGTCGTCAGACGTAAACCATGAAATTTTCAGGGGGGGTTAGCATTTTTTTCCAGAGCGATTACAATGGTTTATTATTGAATAATAAACCAAAAATGGTTCAATAGAGCGTTACATGGGGGAGGGGGGGGGGGGGGTTCAACCTTTTTTCAAGGTGAACGAATTTGAAATTTTTCCTCGATTGCGGCCCGAACATCATTTAAGAGAAAAAAGAGAGATTTACAGGCAGAGAGGAATAAATTATATTTATTTAAAACGCCCAACAGGTAATATTGCAAAATAAAAGGTGAGCACTCCAATGTGAGGTTCGGCATTATTGCTCAAAATGTTTACGTATTCTGGCTCAAATTTAGTTGTTCCTATCAACAGACTCGCCTCCAATTGTCATCACCTAAGTTGGCCCTGTATTTCGATTTTGGGAACTTCATCCTCGAAAAGTCTCGGAGGTTTGGAAAAGCTTTTTCTGGTAGCGCAGGGTAGAATTTTCGGAAGCTGTCTTTGTAGATGTCATTCGATTGCGATTCAATGACTTCCAGTTGAAAACTAGGATTTAGGTCTTCAACTGTTGCAGTGAAAGGGTTTCAAAAACCCTCATGTTCGAAGAAACTTCCTTAAAAATCTTGAAAAGGGCTCTTAAACTGGTCTCGCAGGCATCTGATAAGATTTACCGCAAATTCACTCGGAAACTTCATCATTTTCGGATTTAAGGTAGTTGCAGGTTGGGAATTGGACCAGGTTTTTCATAGCTGAATGTGTTGTGAAAAGAGCCAGTTTCATTTTAAAAAGCTTTGATATGGGAGTATAAACCAGAAATCAGGCTGTTCGTTTGTTGAAGTTTTCCTCCCGCATATGTTACGTCCTCCATCAGGACTAGCACCTTTCAAACGTTCAAAATCAAGACCCTCTTCCTAATCGGTGTTTTTACTTCCTCAAGTTCAAAAAGTTTGGCGGGCGTATGTGGCCCGTGGGTCTTAGGTTGGAGACCCCAGCTTACCATAAATACAGTTGGACCGGTGATGCGAAGATTGAAACCATGGAACACAATAATTGTTTCTAAAATGTTGTCATGAAGAGAAAAGAAGGTGAAGAACCTAGTCTATCTCCATAGCATGAACGAAAATCTGGAATCACAAATCTTCTTCAGTCCTCAGAGGAAATATCAATACATTCCTGATTAGACCCTGGGGAGCACGAAATGAACGTGGGCATTCCACTTCAGGATTGATGAGATGAGAAACTTTACCTCCTCTTCCCTTGAGATGTCCACGATTTGTCGATTAGGGCTTAAGGGACAACACTCAATTCAAGGATGGAAAGAACCGCTTACAAATCTGTATCAACAGTCCTAGAAATAAAATCGTGACGAAATCGTAGTAGTTCGACGGATGTTAGTGACAAAATCATTTTGCCATCATCAGGTTGCCACTCGCTATGCATTTTCTTAAATTCAGACAGCTACGATCTACACCCACCCTCATAGTTGAAACAGGGATATTTGGTAAAAGTTTGAATGTTTGTAAAAGCTGTATTTGCTGTTGTTTGTTTGAATATTTTGTAGAAGCACTCCATAGAAGTTGTACGATGTTCATGGCAAGTGATACTAGGATCAGTCGTTATTACACTCTACTTCAATGTTGCAGAAACTCTAACAGAACCAGCAACTTTGAACGAGTCACAACTCTCATTCGCGACAATGGTGTGCCGAAGGAGAATACTACCAACGCCGAACCTACAAGTAAGGTACTAAAAACGCTGCAAATTATTTCACAATGGTCTACTATTTTAGCCTCTCCTCGACTTTTCTTGACTGCCAAGTCGTCAAAATGAAGAAACGAAACAATTGTGATTTAAAAAATTGAAATTTACTTCCGTCTGTAACACGCCCCACCTCTGCCCTTCACCTGCAACCATTTTCATGGTCGTTCACAACGACGATAAATACAGAAGGTAAGCATTTACTAAAATAGACGCTGGATGGTGGAAATCTAGAAAACTCAAACAATTTTACGACTGTAATTTTTTTCAGCCCACCTATCTGCATAGAAGGGAGAGTTCTGCAATAATCTGCAACATTTTTTTAGAAATCAATCATCAGGATTAAGAACAGAATAGTGAATAGGTACCCCACTTACCTATGTTAGCGAACACCTCGAAAAACAACGTTTTCGGCCCTTAGAGTTCGTGCATTTGAGGAACAAATTATCCCCCAAATGGAGTCCATGTGTGAAAGAACGGACTTATTGCATAAATTCTCTCGTAATTCAAGATATTAACTAACATGTGAAGGGTCATGGGGAAAAACGATCGAAGTCCATTTTCAGTCCGAAATGAGTTAAACACGGGATATTGTACCTGGTTCAGAGTAGAATGCGGTGCATGATTCACATGGGGGGAAAAGTTCAGGTTCCTAGTCAAATCGCTAGCGGAAATAAACGTCTGCGCTCAAAAACGATCAAAGTCCCGAGCGTCATTGGGAAAGAATGATCAAACTCCAAAGAAACGAACCGCCTTCGCTATTCCACCCGCCTACATTACCAGTAAGTAATGAAGTTACCAGTAAGTAATGAAGCTTTATGAAAGGCCTGTGGCCATAAAAACTGCCAAATGGAAGGACCTTCAGCACTTAACCACGTTTTTGGACGACCCAGATGCAAGATTGTTTTACCGTAATCTGATCCCTGATAACCCCTTACTTATCAACCAGGAAGACAGCACAGTGAATAACGAAGACAATGTTGAGAGAGAAAAAACATTTATTGATCATTATTTGGGGTGGAATGTTGGATTAGTTGGGTTTGTCAAAAGTATAAATTGATATGCCAAAAACTAAAAGTGGTATGCCAGAAGTTGAAATTGAGTTGCCAAAAGTTTAAATTGAGATGCCAAAAATATTAAAATTGAATTGTGCCAGAGGTTCAAATTAAAGACGATGTTGATTATATTGACAACCCTCTTACTGATGATGTTGCCTACTGTGACGAATAGATTAAGTAAGGTCGTGTTTTTTGTTTCATTTTTATTTACAAAAAAAAAAAAAACTTTTTTAAGCCGGCGCATGTTTAAAGTTTCATTTTAATTTCAAAAATTAATAAGCATAGTCAGTACATACCACTTTATATTTCACATAAGCAGCGATAAATCCTCTGTGTACAGGAAAAAAAGATCCAAGCCCACGCATTTTTTTTTTTTTTTAAATTGTAAAATATACAGTAAAATCTCTTAAAACCAACTTTTCTGTAACGGAATATTATAAATAAATGCTATTAGAACACAATGTGTTTCAATATTGATTTTTGTCTCAACCACCAGTACCCATGACGACTCACTCAACTTTAAAACTGATATTCTGAACATTTTGAAGTTTAGGACTCTGATCGTTTTTCCCCATGACCCTTCATGTGTTAGAGGATAACTAATATTATTCAAAGAACTTGGGAATTGTGTTTATTAATCGCTCATGAGTTCGGTTTACAAGAAGAATAATTAGTATGTTCTTGGATCAGAGAATGTAAAAACAAATAAGAACATAATGTGGAGGGCAACTGTAGTTATTGTTCTTGGAGTAGGTATTAGTCCGACGATCAGGCTGTCATGTCTCAGGCGGAAACTGGTGAAGAAGCTCACTCCAAGCTACTAAATTATGTAAACGAAGTTTGTAGCTGAATCAGTGAACGGCGAATACAGCTAAACCCGGATATACCCGCTTTGATGTGCTTTATCCTGAAACGCAACTTCAATATCCCTCCTTTCGAACCCCAAGGCCGGAAAATGGCACTTCCGGACTCTGTAAGATACCTTGGGTTGACTCTAGACCCTAAACTTACGTGGGTTTCACACATCAGCAAAACGGTTGTCAGAGTTAGAAGAAGAATAGGCCAAATCAAATATCTCCTCGGCTCACCTCATCTCTCCTTGGATTTGAAACGTATGCTATACCTTACACTTGTGGGACCCTATGGAGTTCAACGTGTGAATACAGTCCGTACAGAACCGAGCTATCAGGATTCTCACAGCCTGCCCTTGGTTCTTACGCAATGCCTCCACAACGACCTAGAAATATCCATGGTCAAAACCACTGTCCAAACCTCATGCAGGCAGCTTGCCCTACGAATATCAGAACATCCTAACCCAATAGTTAGAGAAATCCTGAAGGATAGACGTCCCGAACCTGCTACCCGACGCTTGAAAAGAAAATGGCACTCAGACCTACTATGGCATGGAATGAAATACTCACAACCCTCGCAAATGACACCTCTCACCAATTAAAACACTTTAAGGGGTAAAAATCACTTTTTTTCTGGTTGAATTCTTTGAATATCTAGTTTAAATTTCAAGTACTACGGAGCTGTCACATAAGGAGCATACCAACATGTTTTAGACTCGATTTTGAGTACATCATCAAATTACATTATTATAATGCAATCACGGTTCGTTTTTCAGAAAAGTGCTTGGTCAGAGTGATTGAAATCGTGGACGACGAAGAGATCCTGAGCCTTTACAACGCCACGATAACAGAAGTGGAAGAGGCAGGCCTGGAAGTCTTTGACGGTACGGAAATTAAAAGAAAATATTTACAATGATTTAAATTAAAATCACATACGTATTTCTACCGAATATAAGCTACTGAGGTGTTGGGCCATTTCACTCAACTTTTCGAGAGCAACTTACCATTCCTCAGCTCATCGGTTATAAGGTCCTCCCCAGGAGGTTTGTAGCTTTAAGGACTTATCTGACCTCCTGGACTGTCCTCTCTTCAACTAAAGGGTCTACAGAGTTCAGCATAGATCTGTCGGAATACTCTTAAGGGGTACCATTGCCTGAGACAGCTGTGCAGAAATGTTCAGACCATCTCTCCAGAACCTTCATTCCATCCTCGATCACCTAGCCATTTTGGTCCTTGCATGCAACCATAGGTTGGTAATTCCTTCTCATAACATTACCTGCATGGTAATTTTCAACTGCCTTCGTTCATTGCTTCATTCAATGCTTCCATGTTGGCAACTTTTTGTTTTCCCAGGTCTTTTTCTTTTGTCTGTTCGTTCTTTTGGCTATTCGTCTACTAGAATTGTACCTCTATCGGGTTCGTCTTGTTTCTCTTTGAATCATGTCTCTTTTCTTAGCATTCTTGTTCTACATGCAGGCCGCACATTCTTGGACATACCACTTAACCTCCCCAAATCTCTCCGAGAGATTCGTGTGCAGCCTCTAGCACTGTGGTCTCTGTACGTCTATATCATCAGAGTCAGGGAATGAGTGGAGTTTGGCTCTTTCTTCTCCTGGTAGATTTGTCTTACTTCATCCTCCAGGAGGATGGCCTACCTCGCTTGGGAGTTGTTTTTTTTTACCTACTTTACACAAGGACATCGCTACTTGTATTCGAAACTCTTCTAGCGGAATGGTTTTCAGTCCTCTTTTGATCATCAGCCTGTTGTACACTATCCAGCTCTTTATGATAGCAAGATCCATCACATGATAGAAGATTCGAAGGTATCATTTCTTTGATTTCAATCTTATTCGCCACCTTCCTATGTGACTGTCCATGAGATCAACACCACCCATGTGACGATTGTACACCTTTATTACTTGTGGGCAAGTTACTGTGAGATACTTACGATTAGATCATATCGTTGTACATTGATTCTCGTGTTTCCCTGGAAATACTGGGAAACACTTCCCTGGAATGCATGATGTTCCACCGGTGGAACAATCTATTTTCGTCGAAATAATGTCATTTCACGCCTTAAACTGTGTATGATCATTTTCACAACTAGACAACATTAGAAACAAGAGAGAATTTTCTTGAATAGATATTTTATTAGGAAATACAAATCTGAATATCACTTACCTGGACATGTCGAGCTCACTTGGTGGTTTGTTGGAAACTGAGAGAAAAAGGGAGTCTGAAGAGAAAAAATGAACTTTGATCGTAAACATTGGCCCTCGCCTACCTTGTTGCATGTTGTTCTTTGCGGGGAACACAAAATAGTTCACCAAACGAATCAGAGATAGGGCAGGGAGTGTAAAAACGATTGTGTTCCTCCAGAGGAACACCATGCAGTTAAGGGTTAACTTTAGAAAAAATATAAAACTATGAATAAATACGGCCAAAAGCATAAGCCACGCTTCCCCCGAACCTTCGCGAAAAACCCGATCCTTGCCCGGCAGGAGGAGAGGCAGCACCCCTGCAAATACTCACAGCATTTTACATTGAATGTCCATTCCTTTTCTTAACCTCTTGCCTACCAGAGCTGGCTTATGCTTTACCTTTATTATCTCTAAACTCTGTCCTTTTGATTTCACTACCCTTTTGCAAGTCCGTCAGGTTCGCCTAAACTTAAAAATTACCATTCCTTCCAAAATCTGGTTAGGTTACAAGTTTGTAAGTTCTGAAATATCCACAGAACGATCATCTTTGTCGGAAACACTGAACTTGTGATTTTATAACGCTTCGTTACTATCTACTTACAGAGATTTGCGATGATGATTTGCTGACTTGGGATCGAGTCATCAAAAACACCACGCTATGTTCGTTGGCCGGAGCGGAAATCTGCCTAGATGGGAAGAAACCCGCGGAGTTCAAGAAAAGGGTTAAAATGCTCCCTAGAAAGAAGAAATCAGAGGGCGCCATTCATACTGATTAGGAGTTGGAATCCTGTGTACTTTCTGAACTGTAAGCCGCTTGTCCAACTCATAATGTCAGAGCCAAAACCCCAATTTTCCAAATATTTTCTTCGGCTCGGTTGAGTGCCTACATTATTAGTACTACACCAGAGGATGTCAGTGCCGAAGTTTCAGGAAGTAAACTTCACTTGCATACCAACAATAAGCCATATACTGTCAGTCGTTGTTTTTTTTATTTCGTGTAAAAATACTTCTCATCTTCATAAAAAAACGGGGTTTAAATTCATGATTTGAATTTCTACTAAGCTTTGGAGTGTGCGTGTTTCACAGGTGATAGAGCGATTATTGAATTTCAGGAGGCACACAAATATGATCAACTGATCAATCCAAATAGGTATTTTGGTTGAGAACCGATTCAAGCGCTCTATGCATATCTCCTGAAATTCAATAATCGCTCTATCACCTGTGAAACACGCAGACTCCAAAGCTTAGTAGAAATTCAAATTATGAATGCAAGGCAAATGAATTAAATTGAATAATAAACCCCAGTGAAAGAATTTGCAGCGTTCTTTTATGGTTTTATGATTTTATGGCACTTGTGACACGTACATACAGCGTTTTGTTTGTCTTGGGCCTAGGTGTGTCTGGGGGGCAAAACGTTCCTCTTGTGTCCAAGTGTGTATACCATATTCATATGGGGCAAAAATTTTCCTGCGGAACGCGGGAAACGAACCCGAGAACCTGTGGTTGTTAGTCCCGCACGAAACCCTTGCGCTACGGGTTTGTTTTACTTAGTTTATTTATAAAATTGAATAATAAACCCCAGTGAAAGAATTTGAAGCATAAGATCATGCCATACATCGGGAACGGTTTGAGCTACAGACCTGTGGAGGGGCTCATTCGATTCCTCATGGAAGGTTCTTAAAAAAAAAGTCCATATTTAGGTCGCCTTGGTTTTTTTTGAGGATTTTAGGGATTTTACAAAACTTTGACAACCCTTAAGTGGCACTTTAAATTAAGTGGGAGAGCTGGGTAACGAATTGGGGCGTTGTCGGACCAATATGGATTTTTCTTGAAAATTTCAGATTTTTTGCTTTTGCTGGAGAAAACGTGCGTACAGCGGACGGGCGGAAAAATGTTTATTGCAGATTTGGATTCTATACCCTTTGAAACGTAAACCATGAAATTTTCAGAGGGGGTTAGAATTTTTTTTTTTTCTTTTTTTTTTCAAGAGCGATTACAATGGTCTATTATTGAATAATAAATCAAAAGGCTCCTAGAATGTACTTTTACTTTTTGTAGAATAGAGGAAAGTTATCAAAAACATAACAACAAAACCTACGATCCTGGCAGATATTAGATAGATTCAGCTTCAAAAATTTATATGGACCATAGTTATAGTTTTAAAATGTTCGTTGACAATTCTACTTTAATAAACAAATTAACAAAAAAAAATCTGATTTATTTGTTTTTTGGGTGCCCAACCCCTTTAAGCCTCATCGGAACTCTGTTAATGACTGAAATTAAGATCCTGTTAAAACGATATTGTAGTTTTATTCAACACAATAATTTCATCGCTTGGAACGCGATGGTTGACAACACTTGAACGGTACGAACACACTGAAGGAGGCGGTAGAAGTTAGCCGAACGTTGGGAGGGGGCGCTGCCACGCGGGAAGAACGGGCCCTCGACCTCCTTCTTGTACAGGTCGTCCCCCGGGAGGAACTGGGGGACGAACAGGTCGTAGTTCTCGACGATCGAGCCCTCGCGGAAGTTGCTCGTCTCGCCCACAAGCAATTCGCGATCTCGGAGCTCGGGGAGGGCGTTCACAATCCAGTCGATCGCGTTTCCGTCGAAGGCGAGCACGAGGTTATCCCGGGGATAATTGTTGTTGCAATCGAACCGTGTGGTTAGCAGGCCGTGTAATACTGGAATTTATTCGCAACACAACACCAGTTTGAATGTGAAACATGAATAAATGGATGACAATTAATTTATTCTGAAAAATTATTCATGGAAAGACACTATCGGTACATAAGAAATGCTGTTAATTATCACCAGTCTGGTGACACCAGAGATCTTCAAATGCCATACGTCCATGGCACTATGGCACCTGTGAAGTGATTTAATGGTATAGTTGCTCCTTCCATTGAGCTGAATGCGGGTATAATGCTCCGCCAGGCTCAGAGGATGACCCAGACGCTCGAAAGCGTCTGCTTCATCTCCAAGGCGGCGGATTCCAGAATCGTCAAGAGCCAACTATCCATACCCATCAGAGGATTGACAAACCAAGTCTCTAGCTGCACGGAAGGAAGTAAACAACCAATTCGCCTATCGATGGATTGGCAGGCAAGGCCCGGTCAATTGGTCTGCGAGATCTCCCGATCTCACCCCACTGGATTTTTTCCTTTGCGGTTATTTCAGATAAAATGTACGCCAGGCAACCCACTATACCAGAAGCATTATAAGGTGATCTGGTTCAAGCTTGCTTAGCTATTCCACCTGATGTGGTACGAAGAACAACTTCTTCGGTGAGAGATCGACTCGCGATCTGTATACAGAAGCAAGGGGGTATATCTGAAACGCAGGTAATTTTAGTAGAATAAAAACGTCTGCCAAGTGGGTGTGGAACATAGCTTCCTCGTATCCATAACATGACTGTATAGATCATTGAAAATTTCATCGAAATCGGCCAAGAACTCCCGGAGTTATGCTTGTGGCAAGGATTTCACGTTTGCGCATGCGCAGAGGCTACTATTAATCCGGGGTTCATGAAACTTATAGGGGACCATCTACACATCAAACCGAACAATCCCTGAAAATTTCATCGAAATTGATCAAGAACTCCCAAAGTTATGCGCGTAACAAGGATTTCACGTTTGCGCATGCGCAGAGGCTACTATTGATCCGGGGGTCATGAAACCTATAGGGGACCATCTACACCCCAACCCGCACGATCCCTGAAAATTTCATCAAAATCGGACTATAACTTCGTGTAGTTTCGCCCGTAACAAGGATTTGCTGACAGACAGACACACAGGCAGACACGGAACCAAAATTGTTCAGAAAGGTCTAAAACGCAAAATGCGAGTGGAATTTTTGATTTTGGAGACAAAAAAATTTTCACATTCCGAAAGTGAAAACAATGCTTCCGCTACCTTAGTAGACTTGTCTAGTAAAATTTGTGCGTGTACTACTTACTTATACTATTTACTACCACTTGATGCAAGAATTGAAATGTCAATCCTCTGATGATGATTGTTGATGATGGAAACTGGCTTCTGTTGATAGAAAATTTGATGTTGATTTCAAAAATGTGTTCAAAACTCAATGTAGAATCGAAAACTAAAATAAAAGAGGGGGGTCAAGATGTAACCTCAAGTTTCAATCGCACTAAAACATCGAAAAATGAAAAATGAAAAACGGGTTCCACCATCTTCAAGCAGAGTGAATATGCTATAGAAAAGATACGGTTCAATTTTTTGATAGCTCGCACCGCATGGCTGTAATTCCTTAATGGGCTCATGTAGATGGGACACCCTGATTTTCTCAAAGCCTGTATCCATTTGTTCAACGATTGCTTTGAATGAAATGAAATGAATATTTATTCCGAAAAAGAAATTACAACCACCACGAGCATTTTTGTACATAATGGAACGTACCCCTCACCATAGGACAGGTCCTGTGCGGTAAGAGGGAGTTGAAAGAGCTTATCTAAAATATAAATGCAGTTTGAAATACAGGTTAGATAAAATTAATAATACGAAATTAAAGACGAAAAAAAACTTCTTACAGTGATTTGACGCAGTAAATTAATAATGTGACAAAATCAAAAAGGAATTGAGAACAATTAACAGAGAATTGAAACAAAGATTGAACAGAGAGATTGAATTAACAGAGATTTTAACAGACGTACATACTTGTCAATAGAGTTCGACAGTTCTCTAACCCTTCCGAAATTAACCAAGTAAAAATCTTCTTTTTATATACATTTATGAAAAATAATGTGGATTCTTTAATTGTTCTGGTAGATGGCGGATTAAGTATGGCATGCTACAGTAAATATGTTTTGCGGTTCTCCACAGCCGAGTTTTAGGTGCAGATACTACGGCTTGAGAAGTTAGGCGGAAATTGTATTGTGCTTTACTTTTTGGGGTTTTTAAAAAATTCAGGATGCTTATGAAAAAAAATAAGAGATGACTTGATGTAAAGCTGGTCAACCGAGAATACTCGGGCACAATCATACAGATCGACAGAGGGAAATCTGCGCGGTTTTCTAGCTATGATTTTTAGAATCGATTTCTGCAAGATGTTAAGAGGATTAAGAACCGTTGAAGTGGCTCCTCCCCATGCAACTTTAGGAAACTAATGGGCTCATAACGACTCCCTGATATTCTCAAAGCCTGTATCCATTTGTTCAACGATTGCTTTGCACGATTCGTTCGAAAAACTAGAGAAATTGCTGCTTAACTGAATACAATTGAAGACTACACGGGAAAAACGGCCTAAGTCGGATTTTTCTAACTTTTCAGGAAAAGAAATTTAGTAGGGCGAAGTCCGAAACTTGTGGATAGAAATTTTTTTTTCGGATAAAATTTTGAGACAACATTCTTCAAGTATGTAGTCACATACTACCAATGGGAAAATGTTGAAAGTTAGTTGTCGAGTAGTATAAAATATTGATCAAAGTGCCAAAACTCGTTTTGTAGTGGCCAAAAACGGGAAAAACGACCCAACCTACCTTCCTTGAAAACTGACTACGCTTTCTACCACTCTATTGTATACATTTTCCTATGAAACTATCAAATAAGCATTGTAATACCTATCTCTTGATGAGCAGCTTTTATGCTGACCACTGGATTTAAGTTTAAAACAAAGCAAACAAAAAATTAGTTGACAATGATTTTAATCAATTCGAAGCAACACGTAACGAACAAAATGCTTAATTTTTTTTATCATTTTTTTATCAGCTTTTTTAATTTGAGTGATAAGCCTTAGCAGTATCATTGCAGAACTTCCTCAGGTGCTGCAAGCCCTTCCATTTTTCAGTAGATAAGGGTAGATTGCCTGCAACCAAAAAAAAATCTCGAATTCATGTACTTGGTTTTATCAATGTGGAATTTTAGCTTTGCTATTGTACAGGTAAAATTACTCAGAATCAAAAATTTTCAAGTCATATTCTAAAAATGAGAGCATTCTGGTTGTGACTTCAAACATTTTTACCTCTCCACTACCCTCTCCTTTTTTCGGGCGAGTTTCCCCATTAGTGTGAGATGGCAAGTACACATTCATGTTGGAATAAGTGAGTACATTAATATGACTAGAAAGAAGCTACCATAAATTTCCTAATTCAAAAATTTAAAAGAAAGATAGTGTTAACAAACTAACTTACGTTTATAAGCTCTTGCCGGAAAGTAGAACTCATTTTCTTGTAGTACCGCTTGGACAATGGGTTTATTTGTAGGCTGGGGCTGATGATTGACGTCGTAAAGGCACCATTAAAGTTGTCACGATAATGAAGTACTTGAGAAAAAACACACTGTAAATATCACTAAAATTTGGAGAAACTTGAAATAAACGAAAATACGGAGCAAGAAATCCATGCGATTAAGCTGAACTAGAAGGAAGGCTTCCAAAGTTCACAGGCTATGAAGGATGACCAATCGAGCGCCTCAAGTTAGGCCGTTCTTCCCGAGTTCCGCTCGCAGGAGGCCGCTCTTTCCGAGTACGCTCTTTTTTCAAGACGGTTTTAAGTGGAGAATGAGTCGTTTTTTCCGGGTTTTGAATTCACCATCGTGACCGTCGCCTTCGATACTATAATAATCGATATAAAACTCGATTTCGTAAAAAAAAAAACAGAGTTCATTGTTTCTCACCTCCGTTGAACATCACAGCGGTACCCACTTCACCTCCACAGACTGTGTCTATCTGATTCGTATCGCAAATGCAGGTGAGCGTTTTCCTCACATCGTCGGGCATCTTCTCTTTCAAACGTGGGAAACGGCCGTAGCCACAAAACGTCTGGAAACACTGGAAAGAAAAGAGTCGACAGCTAAAAGAAAAATAATGATAGTTTCTCCTCTTAAAAATAACTTTTTTCTACTTAAGACCACATTTTCGGATTCAGCGTAAAATGTCCTTTACGGCCAATGCACATTTATAGTCATAAACGAACCTCTAAGGACCGCTATTGGAGTTCAAGCATTGAAAATATAAAAAAAACGCTGCTAATTCTTCCACTGGGGTTTATTATTCAATGATTCATGATTTGAATTTCTACTAAGATCGGAGTGTGCGTGTTTCACAGATGATAGACCGATTATTGAATTTCAGGAGATATGCATAGAGCATTTAAATCGGTTCTCAACCAAAATACCTATTTGGATTGATCGGTTGATCATATTTGTGTGCCTCCTGAAATTCAATAATCGCTCTATCACCTGTGAAAGACGCACACTCCAAAGCTTAGTATAAAATCAAATCATGAATGCAAGCCAAATGAATAATAAACCCCAGTGAAAGAATTTGCTGCGTTTTAAAGTCTTGCGTTCACTTACTAGCGCCGGTCGAAATCTCAATCGAAGAGTTTCAGGGATGTAGGTGTCCCCAAACAGGTCTTTAAATTCCTTGTCCGATTGATGGCTTATACTGAAGTGAAGTGAAGAAATGGTAACCGACTCCACAGTCCTTGACCTGTGCATTACCAACATGTCTGAATTCGTACCGTTCTGAAATGAAAAACATAAAATATGGGGCTATATGTTTTACTAGATATGGTCAAAAGATTTCATTCTTGCAAGAGGCTCAGTTCCTTCTGTTTCCGATTGGGTTTACAGACTACACAAATTATTGTAGTTAATAATTTCTGTGTTAAGCGTGAACGTAACGTGTTTAGTTACTAAATCTGCCGCCCCGTGGTGGCATCGAAATGATGAAAAATGGTTTACATCTCAATTGAGAACGGAATCACATATTTTGATTCTGTAAACAGATTTATCTGCAGCGCTTTATTTAAATGTTGTCCGTCACTATTTACACACTTTGTTCTACCAGACTACTAAAAAATCTGCCGATTTGGGGGTGGCATATACCTTTTTTGTCTAGGTATGTTGTACGTGGGTAATTTCCCCAGAAAGGGCGAATCCGGATCTCTCGTTTTCAGAAAATCTAAACTTGAAATTGAGTTCTGCCAAAAATCAGGGGTCATCTTTGCACTATGTGGATTGCATTTCAAACGTAGTTCGCGGTATTTAAATATTTAATTATTAATGAATGTACCTGCCCATTTTTCTTTCGCCTGCCCATAAGGAGGGCAGGCCAAAGACACAACACAATCCATGGAAACTTGTTTTTTTTTTTTTTCCACCTTTTCTCGGGTTCTAGTGATGTTTTTCAGTAAAACCACTATACCAACGGAACAAGCTTGGTAAACCCTACATTTTGAGACTAGAAAAAAATTATATTTTAAATCTCTTATTTGGAGCGTAAGTATTTATTTTCTTCATATTAGAAACGTTTCACCCTGCAGCGAGGACTTCTTCAGTCTATAACTTATTATGTCATAAGTACAGGCAGAATTTAGGCTTTGACGTAGTGGTGCCACCACACATCTCTTCAGTTAGTTTGTTTATTACTTGTAGCTTGGGTAAGCGAAGTTGTTAAATTGTCCCTCATCCTTTCCCATACATACAAACTGGTCATGATTAAAAACTTTGTTGGTCTCAACTGCGTTAATTATTTGAAAATTTTTTATTATGAATAACAAAAGGGAGAGAGGAGAGCTGCAAGCAAAAAATAAGAATGAGTTTTAATTTTTTCTTGCAGCTCTCCTCTCTCTCTTTTGTTATTCATAATAAAAAAATTTTAAATAATTAACGCAGTTGAGACCAACAAAGTTTTTAATCATGACCAGTTTGTATGTATGGGAAAGGATGAGGGACAATTTAACAACTTCGCTTACCCAAGCTACAAGTAATAAACAAACTAACTGAAGAGATGTGTGTGGGCCCTTTTGGGTAATTCGTAATGGATGTGGACAGTTCCCTCCTGTCGATTTTGGAAAATGCAACACTGAGCATAAACCTGACGCCTTTTAGCTTCAGGGATATTCTCTTGGCGTTGCAGGCATAATCGACTCATCCCTTAGAGGGGGCAACAACTCCACACTACCTCCGCCTTGTCATTCCAGGCCTCCTGAGCGACACACGGATTAACCAGGTAGTCCATAAATAAAGAAAAGCCTTTAACAAGTAACCGCAATGTTTACGCTATGAAATCGAATCACGTTTTACCAAATTTTCATCAATTCCACTCCCCACAAAATGATTTTGTATGTAGGTTTTGTTAAAAATAAGTAACTCAGGAGGAATAAACTTACGAATTCCTTCAATGTCATATCATAAGTTAGCGGTAATGGTGGCCAGGGGACGAATGGGGCAATTCCGTAATCCTGTTTATAATAATCAGTCGTCCTGAAACAGCAAAAAACAATTATGTGACGTGAATTTATTGTTGAACAAAAATTTCTATATGAATCTACTTAGCTTCCATACCGCTACTGCTACGAATATTTGGGATATTTTTTGTCTTCAAAAGTCAAAATTTCTTTGATTTAATACAGCTCACGTTTCATAGCCACTCGTGGAGTTCATTATTTAGTTTGGTTTATTATTCAATATGAAACCATTGTAATCGCTCTTGTAAAAAAAAATTCTAACCCCCTAACAATTTAATGGTTTACGTTTCAAAGGGTGTAGAAGCCGAATCTGCAATAACAATTTTTCCGTCCGTCCGCCGTACGCACGATTTCTCCAAAACGGCTGAAGCAAAAAAGCTGAAATTTTCAGGAAAAATCCATGTTGATCCGGCGACGCCCCAATTCTTGAGCCAGCTCTCTCACTTCATTTAAAGTGCCCTTCAAGGGTTGTCAAAGTTTTGTATAATCCCTAAAAACCTCAAAAAAAGTCAAGGCGGCCTAAATTTGTACTCTTTTTGAAGAACTTTCCACGAGGAATCGAATGAGCCCCTCCCCAGGTCCGTAGGTCAAACCATTCCCGATGTATGGCCCGATTTATGGTGCCAATATTCGCGTTAGTTTGGTTTATAATTGTTTTTGTTTTGATATCAGTAACCTAGTGATGTAGTGATGTAGTAATGTGGATACTGGAGTGAACTCCTAAAAGGCTTTGCAGCCGGTACACGGGTTGAAGCATTCTGATAACCATAAAAAACGCTGCAAATTCTTTCACTGGGGTTTATTATTCAATTGGCTTGCTTACATGATTTGAATTTATACTAAGCTTTGGAGTGTGCGTGTTTCACGGGTGATAGAGCGATTATTGAATTTCAGGAGATCTGCATATAGCACTTAAATCAGCTCTCAACCAAAATACCTATTTGGATTGATCAGTTGATCATATTTGTGTGCCTCCTTAAATTCAATAATCGCTCTATCACCTCTGAAACAAGCACACTCCAAAGCTTAGTAGAAATCCAGTGAAAGAATTTGCAGCGTTTTTTTTTTTTTTTTTTTTTCAAATAACTTACCTCAAAAGTGCTATATTAGTCCGTTGTTCCCATTCTTTTTTGTTGTCATAATTCGCGCCCTTGTACGCGGCCCTGCATCTTTCATTCTTAAACTGCCCTTTCCCTCTGACCGTTTTGTTGACAAGCTTGTTGGACTCTGCCAAAAAACGGTTTTGGTGACGATGATTTTCAAAAATGGGGAAATGACCGACGTTGACTTTAACCCAAATTTCCGGCCCCAAGTCTTCACTCAACGCAAATTCAACTGTATGGATTCGGGCGCCCGGTTGAAAATAAGACCTGAAAAAGTAATGTTAATTACAAGTTAATTTACACCGCATTGTCACAACCGCAAATTATTACACAAAGGTTCATCATATCCTTATTAGATATCCCTTCTATATAAATCACTAATCTATCTAAAGCATATTCCAGTTGAATTAAACCATTTTCCAAAAGAATTAAAACTTTTCCGAATATAATTAAACTTTTTTCCTAAATAAATAAACATTTAGCGGAAAAATAAGGAACTGCAAGTAGAGGATTTGCACCTTGACACGAAACTTTCGCCAATTAAATTGAACTTCATGGTAATTGAATTAAAATGTATGCTAATTGAATTAAACATTTCGCAAATTTAAATAAACCGTGTAAAAATCTGTTCTGTTTAGTCAACACAAAATGTTAAACAGTCCAAGTCAAATATTACCAGTCAAATTGGACCGACTATATTAATAATGGAAAATTATATTAAAAATGTCAAAATCTGCAATAAACATTTTTCAGTCCGTCCGCCGTACGCACCTCCAAACGTTCTCCCAAACGGCTGGTGCAAAAAATCTGAAACTTTCAGGAAAAATCAATATTGGTCCGACAACGCCCCAATTCTTGAGCCAGCTCTCTCACTTAATTTAAAGTGCCCTTTAAGGGTTGTCAAAGTTTTGTAAAATCCCTAAAAACCTCAAAAAAAGTCAAGGCGGCCTAAATTTGGACTTTTTTTCAAGAACTTTCCATGAGGAATCGAATGAGCCCTTCCCCAGGTTCCTAGCTCATACCATTCCCGATGTATGGCCCGATTTATGGTGCCAACATTTGCACCCACATTCACTACATCACTAGGTTACTGCAATCAAAACAAAAACAACAGCGTTTTTTTTATACTGGTTTATACTGGAGTGAACTCCTAAAAGGGTTTATAACCGATACACGGGTTGAAGCATTCTGATATGCATGAAACGCTGCAAATTACTTCACTGGGGTTTATTATTCAATTTCATTCATTTGGCTTGCATTCATAATTTGAATTTCTACTAATTGATTGATCAGTTGATCATATTTGTGTGCCTCCTCTACATCAGTCTACCTCTGGCTACATCGTTTAAATTTGGATTTGGGAAGTTTTGACGCAATACGAGTGCTAAAGTGACTTGATAAATTATAGATGTTTTTATTGTGGTGGGGTATTGAGGTTCAATAAAAAAACGCTGCAAATTCTTTCACTGGGGTTTATTATTAATTTGGCTTGCATTCACGATTTGAATTTCTACTAAGCTTTGGAGTGTGCGTGTTTCACAGGTGATAGAGCGATTATTGAATTTCAGGAGATATGCATAGAGCAAGTAAATCGGTTCTCAACCAAAATACCTATTTGGATTGATCAGTTGATCATATTTGTGTGCCTCCTGAAATTCAATAATCGCTCTACCACCTGTGAAACACGCACACTCCAAAGCTTAGTAGAAATTTAAATCATGAATGCAAGCCAAATGAATAATAAACCCCAGTGAAAGAATTTACAGCGTTTTTTATTGAAATTTTAGGAAGAGAAATTAGCTCATCTTTGGATAACCACCCATATACGTGGACTGAAAAGGACCAAAAACATGGACCTAGTTACAGCTCAGTGAAGTGATGTGATGAGTGGCTGTAGGTAGTGATCTACAGCTTTTCCAAGTCAGACTCGGAAATTTCCAAACCAATTTCAGAAATCTCTAAGCTAAATTCAGAATTTTCCATTTCAATTTCAGAATTTTCCATCCCAATTTCAGAATATCTTTTAAGGGGACCAATCGTTGGAGCCCGAACTCTGGGGAACCTTCTGAAGCAGGTATCGGGCAGTTTTGGTCATGGGGTATCGAAATTGACTTTCTACCAACTGCAACTAATGCGAAGCTCATCCCGGTCGCACAGAACAATTGAAAAAACATCTTATCAATTTTATCAATTTCAATGTACCAGTAACTGGTTCATTCAAGGAACTGTTCCTTCTCACCTCTCGTTGTGATAATTTTTAAATTTTATTAATAGACTTTGTGAGTTACCTACTTATTTCCTTCTCTTTATCCCACTTTTTACGCTCCCAAACGGATATTGATCACATCCTGGAATTAAAATGAAAAATTCTGAAATTGAAATGAGCAATTCTGAAGTAGGTTTGAAAATTTCTGAAATTGATTCGGAAAATTTCCGAATCTGACTTGGAAAAGCTATATTTGCCACAAAACGTTAATATAAGTGATCAAATGAAGTTACTAGACGTATATACAGTTATCACTATAAAAATGATTTTAACAAAAATTGATGGGTAGTTACAATAACTTACACAATGTAAGATTAGTTTGCATCATTACTTTTGAAAATTCGTACTCAATCATGACTTACGTGATATAGGAAGCGACGCAAGAGCAAATGGTCAAAATTACGTCAGGAGTGAGCAGCGCGCCGCCGCACGTAGTATAGTCTGTCAGACTTGTTGGGTTGAAAAGCACAACGGCGAAAGATACGTCCTTATCGACAGTCCAGTACTCCGACGTCGGGGGAACGAAAGTAACTATCTCCTGCGAACGTGACATCTTGTACTGGGTGTGAGGGGTTAGTCATGCTAATTGTAGGAATAAAACTGTCATAATTATTTTTTATTGGAGAATCCGTGGTAACTAGCAAGACGAGTGCAGGATAGGGATGGCCATCGATAGTCGATAGTATCGAAATATCGATATTTTTTTCCGATATATCGATTTTTTTCTACCGATGATGCAAGGGCCAATAGTATCGGATATCGATAGTTAGTGACCAATATTTTTCCGATATTTCAGCCGATATATCGGCCTTATCTGATAATATCACATATTATGTTGACTCATAAAATATTATCGATCGTTAGTTCCATTTGTTTATTATTCAATAATAAACCATTGTAATCGCTCTTTTTCTAACCCCCGTGAAAATTTCATGGTTTACGTTTCAAAGGGTGTAGAATCCGAATCTGCAATAAAATTTTTCCATCCGTCCGCCGTACGCGAGATTTCTCCCAAACGGCTAGAGCAAAAGATCTGACATTTTCAGGAAAAATCCATCTTGGTCTGACGACGCCCCAATTCTTGAGCCAGCTTTCTTACTCAATTTAAAGTGCCCTTTAAGGGCTGTCAAAGTTTTGTAAAATCCCTAAAAACCTCAAAACAAGTCGAATCCGCCTAAATATTTACCTATTTGAAGAACATACCATGAGGAATCCCCACGTCCGTAGGTCAAACCATTCCATGTATGAACCGATTTATGGTGCCAACATTTGCGTTTTTTGGTTTATTATTGTTTGTTTGTAACCTAGTGATGTCTGGCCGAGTTGTAGTGAATGTGGATACTGGAGTGATAGCCGATGTGGTGACTTATAGTTTATAGCCGATACACAGGTTGAAGCATTCTGATATGCGTGAAACGCTGATGATATATAGGTAAATATTATTCAATATTATTATTGGGGTAAATAAGTATTCTTTCTCTGGGGTTTATTATTCAATTGGCTTGCGTTCATGATTTAAATCTGTACTAAGCTTCGAGTGTGTATTTCACAGGTGATAGAGCGATTATTGAATTTCAGGAGATATGCCAAGACCGCGTGAAACGGTTCTCAACCAAAACACCTATTTGGATTGATCAGTTGATCATATTTGTGAAATTCGATAATCGCTCTATCAAGTGAAACACGCAGTGCAAATTCTTCAATTTTATTCATTTGAGTTGCATTCATGATTTGAATTTAAAGCTTTGGAGTTTGTTTTACAGGTGATAGAGCGATTATTGAATTTCAAGATATGCAACGTAAATCGACGTTTGGATTGATCAGTTGATCATATTTGTGTGCCTCCTCTACATCATCTAGCTACATCGTTTAAATTTGGGTTTGGGGAAGTTTCAACGCATGCGAAAAGGACTGATAAATTATATGTTTTTTATGTTATATATGTTTTTATTGTGTGGAGGTATTGAGGTTCAATAAAAAAACGCTGCAAATTCTTTCACTGGGGTTTATTATTCACTTGGTTTGCGTTCATTATTTGAATTTCTACTCAGCTTTGGAGTGTGCGTGTTTCACAGGGTAGAGCGATTATTGAATTTCAGGAGGCACACAAATATGATCAACTGATCAATCCACATAGGTATTTTGGTTGAGAACAGATTTAGGTGCTCCATGAATATCTCCTGAAATTCAATAATCGCTTTATCCTGTGAAACACGCACTCCAAAGCTTAGTAGAAATTCAAATCATGAAAGCAAGCCAATTGAATAATAAACCCCAGTGATAGAATTTGCAGCGTTTTCAACATCACACGAGTTCTAAAAATACTCATTATGCCCACAAAAATGAGTTCGTCTGGCTGGAATATCAATATGTATCCATGGATCATATCCATAGGATATCAAGTAGTGGTTCTGGCTGCGCCCAAGAGTCTTGGCCCAAGACGATAAAATTAGAAGAAGAATAGTAGTGGTTTTTAGGTTCCCTCACGAAAATTTGAAGATTGCGGTTGTTGACGACAACTTATTAAGGTTTTTCAGCAAGTGTTGTGTTGTTCTCTTTGAGATTGTATCTTTTAACGGTTGATTCTTTTTGCTTCCTCTTTTTTGTTTATTCTCAGTTGTTTGAACCATAGGTTCGAAACATAGGTATTTAGATTCATTTAAGGAAGGACATAAATGCTACAACCCCTCTAAGAGAACTTGGGTAGCTTATCAAACAATATAATTTGTTACAAAACTATTGGTAAAACAAAATTATGAAATAACAGTACATCAAACTGAACATAGTTTCAATTTAAATTAATTTTATCTTAAATCAGACAAGGCGTATATTTCTAATTTATTGATTAGTATTAATTAGTATTAGTATTAGTATTAAAGGGAGGGCTTTTAAGCTCAATGCACAAGCTTCTACTTTCACATGTGAGACTGTTGCAACCCTCGAAGCTCTTCACTATGCAGAAGCATAAGAAGAACGGTTAATAGTGATAGTGACAGAGTATCGTAGTGTTTTACAAAAGCTAGCGAACCTTACAATGAGTGGTAACTTTAGTCATTTACTGATGGAGATTTTGATGTTGCTGAGACAAATGAGCACTAAACTACAGGGTATCAAGTACAATTTGTACTTGGTAAAACAAAATTAGAAATAATAATACATTAAACTGAGCATAGTTTCAATTTAAACATATTTTATCTTAAATCAGACATGGCGTATATTTCTAATTTATTGATTAGTGTTAATTAACTTTTCTCTTTAAATCAAATTCTAACTTCTGCAAGCTCAATTGTGGCATCTGGTCTACTAAGTGCATAAATCTATAAATTTTATTCAACAATTCAATATTTTTCTAAAACTATCTATATTTTTGGTCGATACTATCGGTAGTGAGTAGTATCGATGATTAACCTACGATATTTTAACCCCGATACTATCAAATATTGATTTATCGATATTTCATGTTTCGATGGCCATCCCTAGTGCAGGAGGAGCTGCGGAGAGAGTACCGGAGTACGAGGTCTAGCTAGAGGTCACACCATAAGGTCTAGGCACCCCACAGCGACCAATTTTTGAACGGATGGGGGTTACGGCGATGGAGTGGGCCCCAGGGGGAGACTACGGGTGACTGACCGTTTGCCAGAAAAAGGGTGGCTTGGGAAAAACCAACGGAGCAAAGCAACTTGGGGAATTTGGAGTCCATTGAAGGCTTTAAATATATTCACATAGGACCGGGATTTTCAGAAAAAGATATGGTTTCAGGAGTAACGGACAATGAAGTACGATCCCCTTACCTGTTGGCCTCGGAATCGAGTCAAGCTTGTTTTTCAACAGGTAATAACCAAAATACTTGAAAATTCTTCAAGATCTAAAACCATTTCAGATACATCTGAACAGAACCCAAGCAGATGGAAGTGCTCTTTCATGACGGATATAGTGCCAATTGAAATAAAATAAAATGTTCTACCTCATTTTTCAAGGGGATATAGTACCTTCTTTTAGCTCCAATCTGCGTGCATTTTTATGAAGAACCCGGTCCCAAAACCCCCGGGAAGGTAATAACTCGATTGCTCATAACTCGAATGGTCCTTAGTACCTTTTGGAAACAAGCTCCTCAATTATGGAGAGACACAGGGGGAGATGACGGAGGCGGAGCGATGAACCGGTATCGGTCCACATGCGCACAGCAGTTTCAGGAACTGCTACAACCCACAACACCATTCCGATCTGCAGAATTGTAACTAACGTTGAACTGTTTTGGGAATTGATTACCTCGTGGGTCTTAGTCTCGTCGAAGTTAGGAGTGACGGCCAGTTTGAAATTCGCATCATCAATCTGCACGTTTTTCTCCAGATATTGATCCCATTCATATACATCATCATCCTGCGACGTTGCCTGCCGAAGTAGCAGCATCAGTGCTCCCATCAGCAACACAGCTGTCTTCATGTTCGTTGGAGTTTGCTGAGCGTTTGATATGGAAATCGAACGATGCCACTGAAGAAAGCTGTTTCTACAATGTCAACCCGTAACGCATCACGGGCCTTGGATACAAAATGATCACATAGTGACCGAAACAGTGTAGTCCGAAGCTTGTACACTAAACATTGGAGGGAGTACGGTTTGAATCCAGACACACCGAACACAAACTTATAATATACCTCATACATATACAATTATCCAGTTGAATTAATTATACCTTTTTCCAAAAGAGTTAAACCTTTGCCCAATACAATTAAATTGATTCGCCATTCATATATAGCATTCGCAGTTTCAATTGAACCCTTCCAGAATTGAATCAAACTTAGCGCACTTGAATTAAATGTTCATCAAAATTAATTAAAGGTTTCTCAAACTGAATTGAACTTTCCGCAAATAGAATGAAAACTAGGCAAAATCTGTTATTTGAGTTGAACAAAATGTAGAATTTCTCTGCCGCACTTCAGATTTTATAGATATAGTAGTCGTGAGGCCTGTAGCTGGGCTCACAAAAATACAATGGGGAAGAAAAATGGCTTCTGATGGCCTAGGTTGCCTTAACCTCCTTCCACCAACATTGGGGAAGGCAAACTCAGGGCTGACCCCACCCAAGATGTCCAGGATTGGGTCCTGTACTGATGTCCTAATGCTCCTGGAAGGATTCAGCAGCATAGCACAATTATTACACAAACGATATTATTAATATTGCAAAACCATATTTGAAGGGTACAGAGGGAAAAAACCACCTTTTGTCACTTTTTTCTTCGAAAATGAGTTTGATACATTGTTGGAATCAGAATGAACAGTGCTTTCCAACGGTCTATCAAAACAGGGAAAAAACCGATTCAGTCAGGGTTGGAATCGCACTAAAAGTCTCGCTATAAGGGGAAAGAACCAGCTATGTCATCGGGTACAGGGAAAGAACCACCTTTGTCACCAGCAGATTCGCCTACAGATAGCGTTATATTTGCGATCCTCCGTGAACAAATGCTTTTCTACCACCGAGCTTCGTACAATAGCCAGCATTCAAGTAGCGTAATAGCCGGAAAATCCTCGCCTGACCAAAACTTTGGAACCTGGAGAACTTCATCTACCACAACGAGCGTGCAATAGTAACTACTCCTGCTTTATCATTCAATGCTTAGTTTTTTTTTTTGAAAAACGCTGCAAATTCTTTCACTGGGGTTCATTACTCATATTGGCTTGCGTTCATGATTTGAATTTCTACTAAGCTTTGGAGTGTGCGTGTTTCACAGGTGATAGAGCGATTATTGAATTTCAGGAGATATGCATAGAGCACGTAAATCTGTTCTCAACCAAAATACCTACTTGGATCATATTCGTGTGCCTCCTGAAATTCAATAATCGCTCTATCACTTGTGAAACAGGCACACTCCAAAGCTTAGTAGAAATTTAAATCATGAACGCAAGCCAATTGAATAATAAACCCCAGTGAAAGAATTTGCAGCGTTTCATTCATATCAGAATGCTTCAACACGTGTATCGGCAACAACGCCTTTTAGGAGTTCACTCCAGTATCCACATTACTACATCACTAGGTTACTGATATCAAAACAAAAACAATAATAAACCCAAATAACGCAAATGTTGGCACCATAAATCGGGCCATACATCGGGAATGGATTGGCCTACGGACCTGGGGAGGGGCTCATTCGATTCCTCGTGGAAAGTTCTTCAAAAAGAGTACAAATTTAGGCTGCTTCGACTTTTTTTGAGGTTTTATGGGATTTCAGAAAACTTTGACAACCCTTAAAGGGCACTGTAAATTAAGTGAGAGAGCTGGCTCTAGAATTGGGGCGTCGTCGTACCAACATGGATTTTTCCTGAGAAGAGGAGTTTATTATTGAATCATAAACCAAAAATCGGTGTCGATTGATCATAAAATAGTTGAACAGGCTTGATACTAGGGATGTCAAAAAAATATCGATATTCTTCCGTCGATATACCGATATTTTTGGGCGATATTTTCTATTCCGATATATCGACATTAAATGCACACTATCGGATCCGATATTTTCAGCCGCACATAACACCATATTGTTGCCATTACCGCAGAGTTGTAAATAGGTTTCTCCAAGCCGACATACTGATGTTGACGGACAGTTTTTGAATGACTGAATCAACAATTGTTAAGTGTGGAATATAATGACGGCGCCAGGTTATACAGTACCCGCACGACCTCCCGGTCTTGATGGTACTGTAGCTCTTGCTCCTTCAAATATATATATTGACGATGATGTTGGTTTATTACATTCAGTATTGTACTTTTGAAATCTACCGATGGAAAAAAAAAACCGGAATTGTTAAGCTTCATTGATGCACTCCATGTTAAAGGCATTGATTTTACGGTCATTTTCTACAAGACATACTTGCATCTTCTGTTAGAAACCGAGGAGTTGAAAGGATAAAGGAACTTTAGGTCATTGTTTTGGTTCTTCAAATGTGTCACTTTGGAGGCAGGCATCTTCGAATCACATTATTACGAACGCATGTATTGGTGGAAAACGACCCACCCTTGTAGTCTAGGGCTAGTCATAAGTTCCTTTCAATCCTAAAATTGGAAATCAACTGACTGCGACATTCAGACATGAGGAAAAGTAAATTCCGCAGCAACACAAGTTGAAAATCTATATTTTGAAGACATCTCTTCAATGTATCACATGAGCCGACTCTCACTCCACGTTTATCTGTTGGCTCAACCCAGTGGCGGCTCCAGGGGGGGGGCCATGGGGGCCATGGCCCCCCCCCCCCGAGAACTCCGTTTTTTTTTTTGGAAAGTCCCAAACAGGACTAAAAAAAAAAAATTTTTTTAACGAAAAATCCTTCTTTTTTCGCATCAAAACGTCATTTTACGAGGTTTATTCAAATGTAAAGAGAAAAATGATGATACCGTTGGAAAGCTGAGGTCTTGGGCTAGTTTTTTCCGTTGAGTGCACACCAATATTCCAATTTATTACAGGCGATAAATTAACCTGAAAAATGTTGATTTTCGAAAAAAAATTAAAACTTTGACTTTGGCTTATTTTTTACTTCAGAAAATTGCTTTAAAAAATAGCGTTTCACACTAAACGGATAGGAAATTTAACGCTCTTTCCAACGGTTTCCTCAAATTTGAGATTACTCCAAAAACAAGGGAGTTATGGCTGTTTTAGTGAAGTAAAGTCGATAACACGAAAAAAAACTTAAATCGTTAATAACTCGGAAACGATGCCTATAAAAAAAAAGTCTAAGGGGCACTTTTTGTCGCAAATTAGTTTTAAAATCGATCCTTAAAGTTTGGTCCACCTGAAAGGTAGACACCCTGTATATCGAGAAAAAAATTTCTTAAAATATTTTCAAAGACGATAATTCTTTATTTCTATAGAGCTTACAAATACAAACTCCTAATTTAAGTCACGTTGACATTTTTGTTCGCTATTCATAATAGGGGAAATTTCAAGTGCATAGCGGGCTGCCGCTATTACGAGGTTTGGTGGTTTGGTTGGGACTGGGGTTGGATTTTTGAGTTTGTGTCAGTCGTCAAGTGTGGTAGCATTGTAGTATCTCGTGAGTTGACTGAGTTGTGTAGTGTGTGATGGTGGTTGTTTGACTGCAAACAAACTTAAAAAATCCTTACAAACTTTTGCATAATCATGAAGAAGGTAAGTAGAACAGTTTTATTATGTATTTGTATAATTAAAAAATTAGGAGAAAGAGGCTTAAATGTAGTAAGAAGGTAAAGCAAAATTCAAGGGCCAAAAACGGTAGAGGACAGACACGGCCATGGGTTTAGCTTTGCTTCTAGCGACACGTCGGAAACACTTTCTGAACCATTTCTACGAAGTTAATAGATGTCTATAATCGTAACCAAGTTGAAGTTCATTTAGCATATGAGTCAGTATCATTTCAAAGGAATAAATAAATGATTTAATCGTTAAGTACTTATAATGAGAGCTTCTTGGGGAGTTGGTAGAGGTGTCGGCGGCGAGGGGAGATGCCCGCAACTGCTTTGGAACCTTGTTGCTGACTCCCTACTGGAAAGACTCAACACGCTCGGCTTTTATGCTCAAGGCTACGCTGACGATGTGGTCATCCTGGTTAGGGGACCATTTGTTGGAGTAGTATCAGATCTGGCTCAGTAGCTCTGAAAGTTGGAGAACTGGTGCATGATGAGGGCCTAAACGTAAACCCCAACAAAACTACACTCGTAACCTTCACTAGAAAAAGAGATTTGATCTCTGAACCTCTTCTCTTTAAATATATACCTATTCAGCGTGATTTTGGTTAAATATCTGGGAATATACCTGGACTCAAAACTCACGTGGAACAAACACCTAGGACATGTTGCAAACAGATGCAAAGGATCCCTCATGTGTGCCAAATTTGTGGGAAAATATGGGGACTACAACTTATGGTCTTGTGGATATACACTGCTATCGTTAGACCCATAATAACGTACTGCTGCGTTGTGTGGTGGCATAAGGCTAGTCAGGTGGGAGCCCAAAAAACTCTCACCAGCATTCAACGGCTAGCCTGCTTAACCATCACCGGAGCAATGCACAGCACACCCACGGCAACTATGGAAATTCTACTGGGCCTCCCTCCGGTGGATGTCTTCATAAAAGGAGAGGCTATGATGGCCTCCCTAAGGCTGAAATGGAATGGCTCGTGGCGGAAGATTTCCCACCGAGGCCACACCAACATTTTGGAAATGGTAAAAGATCCACTGCTTGACATGGTGGCCGATACCATGCCCAAAACCTTCTCCCAACCCCATCTCTACACGTCAACCATAACAAGAGATGGGCAATGGGAGAACAAATGCTGCCCATGACACATCTGGTTCACAGATGGGTCTAAAATGGAGGCAGGAACTGGTGCTGGAGTACATGGGGCTAAACCCAGGTGGAACGTTTCAATTCCACTAGGGGAGCACACCTCTGTGTTCCAAGCAGAAATGGTGGCAATCGAGGCAGCAGCTGCTGAGAGCCTTAGGAGGGGACACAAAAAAGCCCATGTCCGGATCCTCTCAGACAGCCAAGCCTCGATAAAAGCATTAATGGCACCAACCGTCTCCTCACGACTGGTTTGGGACTGCATGCAAACCCTTAATAACCTGGCAAAACACAACCGGGTTCGCCTGGAATGGGTGCCAGGGCATAAAGGAATACCTGGTAACGAGAAGGCTGACCAGCTTGCAAGAAGGGGCTCCCGAACCCCATTTGTAGGCCCTGAGCCGGCAGTCGGTATACCAAAAACAGCCTTCAGGGGGACCATCAACATGTGGGTCAATAAACAAACCACTAGTAGATGGCTCAATATCGAAGGACATGTCCACAGTAAACTTATGGTGGAGAAACCCAACACCAAAATTACTGACTGGCTACTAGGCAAAAACCGTAGGGAACTAAGAACAATGGTCGGCCTCATAACCGGCTTTGTACCCCTAAGGTTCCACCTACACCGCATCGGGGTAACACAAAGTACAACCCTGTGCAGGCTATGTGAGGAGGCTGACGAAACGGCATCCCACATAATATTTGAGTGCCCTGCACTCGCATCTCGCAGATTTGAACTCTTTGGGGCTCAAACCCCAATGAGGTCTATTCAGAGCGAACAATTAATCAAGGGCCTCAAACCCCTCACCAAGGGGCTGAATCTCCTTGATTAAAAGTAAAACTCTCAGGAAAGTACAATAAGCCAGCAGGCTTCCGTGCTGGGGGCTCCCAAACCCCCACCCTGAGAGTTTTAATACTACATCTACATCTAAGGTATTAATAAACATATATTGCTGGGGGGGAGGGGGTGCTAAAAATAAACACAAGTTTCACTTGTGGCCCCCCCCGGGAAACTATCCTGGAGCCGCCCCTGGCTCAACCTCGAGAAATCTTGACTTTGACATAAGAAAAATTACGTCAACGCCCTTGAATGTAGTAAAAATCGTCTTGCAACCAAAGTAGGGATGTCAAGAAAATAGCGATATATCAAAGTATCGATATTCTTCCGTCGATATATCGATATTTTTGGGCGATATTTTCTATTCCGAACATTAAATGCACACTACCGGATCCGATATTTTTCAGCCGTAAACCAACATATCGACCATATCCTACATCTTATTGCTCAAAACTAATTTTATGATTTCCATGGAAGAATAGGGGAATAGTAGATAAAAAAGGTTGGGACATCTTGGAGACTTGGGTTCTAGCCAGTTCGAGGCTTACTGGAGAGCACATCAATCGAGGTTTATCCCTAACCAATATTGGTTTGATTGAATTTCTATCAGTTCTGCTTCTATCTTCACTTACATCGATTTTACAACCCTACATAATATTGATAATTTCACTGGATCCTGTACATGATCATTATCATGAATGAAGTTTCACTGACTTTTTGAGTGGTTGAATTCTTTACCGGTGGTAGACTGAAATTCAATTATGCATTTTTATTCACTGGACTCATACGTAATTCGGATTAAAGTTTGAAAAAATATATATCGATGACCGATATATCGGAATATCGATATTTTTCTAGGATATATCGAATTACTAGAACGGTACTTTTTAAAAATATCTATATTCTTCGCCGATATTGACATCCCTACTTGATACCCATCTCAAGAGCGACATTTCAGGACATCATGATCTTAATCAGGTTCTGTGGGCCCCGGGCTGCCGAATTTGTGGGGAAGATCCCCCACGAATAATAAATCCTACTTCATGGGTAAGGAACAATGATTAATAGGTGTAACGAAACGACTGAACGTACGGCAATTTGACTAACCTGAGAGATTCAAGATTCGATTATTTTCTTGCGTGTTTCAGATGGACACGTTCTTTCAGATAATATGCATAACGATGGACTTGTGAATATTTTTCGTGGAGTTTGTCCCCATTTTTTCATTTTTGCTACCGCTACAAATTTATTGACAGACTTCACATATCTGAGGCAACTTTCGGCATCCATGTGAGTATTTTGGGGCAGAAACCGATTCATTCTGGATCATAATAAAGGTTGCATTCAGTTCTGAAGTTGAAAACTCGTTGCAGCTTTTTTGACATCGCTGGTTATGTCCCTGTACCCTTCATTTGTAATGTGTGCATTATTATCCAAATAAAAATGTTAATAAGATTCCGTTAAGGCGATGGTATGGTTTTATTCAACACAACAATTCCATCACTCTTCAATATTTAAAGAACGCGATGGTTGATAACAGTTGAAAGTTGCAAACGAACTGAAGAATAAGGTGGAAGTTGGGAGGGCGTTGGGAGGGGGCCCTGCTATGCGGGAGGATCGGCCCATCGATCCACTTCTTGTAGATCTCGTCCGACGGTAGGAACTTGGGAACGAAGATGTCGTAGTTCTCGACGAGCGACTTCTCGCGAAAGTTGCTCGTCTCGCCCACGAGCAGTTCGCGAAAACGCAGCTCAGGGAGAGCGGCCACGATCCAGTCGATCGCATCGCCGTCGAAGGCGAGCACGATGTTCGCCCTGGGCCAGGATCTGTCGCAAACGAACGGGTTGGTCAGCAAGCCGTGCAGACCTGGAATTGAGGAATCAAATCTGGACGTTGGAGACAGCAATGACGGATCAATCAGCAAACTCAACAGATCTATCTCCAAAATCAGTCGTTGGACGTCCAAATGGAGGATAAGGTTAAATGAGGCAAAGTCGGTGCATGTTGATTTCACCAACCAGAAAATCAACTACGTCCCACTACACCTCAACTACGTGGCAATTCCCTACGCGAATGAAGCCAAATACGGGGGTTGTAGCGCGAATTTCAAAATTGCCGCCACGCTTGAATCAACGCGGTTTTGTTGATGATCCATCAGGCCTCCTCAATATATAAAATCAGCTTACCTTTACAAACTGTTTTATTTTTTTATAACGCATTTATTTAAGAAAAAATACAAAAAAGTACAAAATACAAAATAAAAAAGTACAATAAATCATTCCTATATGCGTTCACCCCTCAATAGTAAAAAACTTGTGCTGAGGGGTGGAGTCGCTATTAGTTATTACTAGTAGTCGGTATAGTTACTACTAGTTTGATTAACCTAGTGTATTTTCGAAACTGCAAATATTGTACCTAGGTATTAAATATTAATTACATCAAGAAATTGTCGTCGGGTTCCGGGTAAAAGTGACCAAGTAACATTTTTTTCAAAATGAGCTTTTTTTGTGATTCCGGTACTAAGGAACGTTGTCTACTGTGTGTTGTTGCTAAGAACGTTATCTTCAAACTGATGTGCAAGAAATACTTGGAAATAAATTTTACCTGCCTGACCCAAAGAGTTTTATGTGACCAAATGGCATTTGAACTCAACCACAAAACACGAGATGGATTATAAATGTACTCTCGCTGGTGCATGTAAATGTTATCAATTGCCATTTGATCACTTTTACTGTGTAAGATTTGTAAGATTGCATAGTGGGCAGGTGAAAATGACCAATTACAGTGATAGGTAATGGATAACCTTTTCTAACAGAAATAGGTATATCATTGTTATTAGATGCTTGGCAACACGATAAATCAACGAAAAAACTATTCAATCCCTCAATTTCATGTAACTATGCGACAGATTTTCGAAGAATTGAATTGACCAAATGAGTAAAGCTTGAAACTCCAGGCAGGTAAAAATGATCAAATAGAGTTTTCCGGAAAACAGCTCTTATTTAATCTGAAGTGAATTTTGAAGCACGATATGAGAGGAAGGCACTAGCTAACTACCTACAGGATAAAGAAAAATCGAAACATAGTCGGATGAGACATCACACAACCAGTGTTCGTAAGAAGAAAATAGGTGAAACTTCAGATCGCTCCCCTGTGAAATTTTGCAAATGTTACTTGGTCACTTTTACTCGGAACCCCACGTTGTTTGTATTTCACTTGAAAATTTCCCGGCAGATGACTTCTTTAATGCGACGTTTGAAAGCTGATAAGTTATTAAGTTTCTCTAAATCAATAATTGATTACCAATTATTGGTAAGCTATTGAACATTTTAATACCTGTATACGAGAAGAAAGAGAAGAAAGTGTGACTCTTAGTAATGGATCTAAAAGGCAACTTCAATGTAAGGTTCCCAGCTGACCTCGTTTGCCCATCACGTTTCTCAAACTTGGATAAGTGTTTGAATAGATGTATCAGTACGATCTTTTTGTAAATGCGTGAGATATCCAGAACCTTAAACGCCTTGAAGGTTTCAGCGGTGGGAAATCTCACTTTCTTACGGAGTAAAATTTTAATAATTTTCTTCTGAATAATGAGTAAAGGCTCTAGGTAGGTTTTGTAGGCCGATCCCCAACGTCGAAACTCTGATAAGTGATATAGTGTGATAAGAAGAAGAAAGTGTGACTCTTAGAATGCAGTAGGAAATCACAGATTGCACAAGAGCGTGATAAAACATTCTGAGGGTGCCCATGGACATAAAATTTCGGATTTCCAGGCACAGGGGTATGATCTTGTAAATTCTATTGCACACATTGTCAATACGAAATTTCCTGGACAGACATTGGTCTACAACCACCAATAAGTACTTTGTTTGTGGGACCTGCTTGATACATGGGCAGCTGCAATCACTTGCAGTACAGGTTGACGCATAGTTGCATTTGACACTTTCTAAGAACGGGACAGTAGCATTACGCAAGGAAATCACTGGGGTTTATTATTCAATTGGCTTGCGTTCATTATTTGAATTTCTACTAAGCTTTGGAGTGTGCGCGTTTCACAGGATAGAGCGATTATTGAATTTCAGAAGGCACACAAATATGATCAACTGATCAATCCAAATAGGTATTTTGGTTGAGAACAGATTTACGTGCTCTATGCATATCTCCTGAAATTCAATAATCGCTCTATCTCCTGTGAAACTCCTCATTGGTGGGTATATTCCAAGTCCCCTTCACTTGCGTGGTCGAGACCTGTGAAACAAGCACACTCCAAAGCTTAGTAAAAATTCAAATTATGAACGCAAGCCAATTGAATAATAAACCCCAGTGATTATTGAATAATAAACCAAAAATCGTATATTCCAAGTCCCCGAGGAGGGGAGCAGGTTGCCCTGGGAGACGCTCCTCATTGGTGGGGTCCCCTTCACTGGGGTGGTCGTGAGGATGGGGGGGGGGGGGGTGAATTCCACCCAGCGGTTGCCCTGGGAGACGGTCCGACGCTCCCCTTCAAGGGTGGGGGGTGGGGGGTGGCGGAGAATTCCACCCGCCCAACGTTACCACCCCCTGATATACCTACCTGCTCTGATATTTTCGTCTGTATATAGATTGATGATGATGATGATGATTGATGATTGATCGAAACTGACGCTGGCACATAGGTACGCCGCCTGCAGCGCCGCGTCTCTTGAGAGATAACTCTCCTGCAGCGCGGCGCAGCTGGCGCCTGTTTCGGTAGATACATGAAGAAATCGCAAGCCGCAGACGCCGGCCGCAGACGCATCATGGATACGATAACTCGACGCCGTGTCTTAAGTGAAAAACGAACGCGATCGACGGGGGCGAGCGGGCGCCCATCGCGATCTATCAGTGCGATCAAACAATACAACTCTACAGATGTGTCAGACGTAACAACGCGGCATCACGCTTTGTTGCGGCAAAACGATCGTGCCGCGTGTTCGATTTTTCTTCAGTCCAAGAATTTTCCTTAGCCGTTCAGCCCCCACATGTGATACAACCATCAACCTTCACGCGTTCGCGCCAACCTGAGTCACACCGGCGCTCGCGCAGCTGTCTGTCGACCGCCCTTGATTTTCCAATGATTATCTCGCTGGTTTCTCTACTTTCCATTGCAGTAAATACAAAAGAACCAGAATACAATTTCAAAATCACATTTTTCATAAAAAATTCTTTATTGTTTAAAATAACAGCCGTTAATAATTAAAATAATCGCTCTATCACCTGTAAAACACGCACACTCCGAAGCTTAGTACAGATTCAAATCACGAACGCAAGCCAATTGAATAATAAACCCCAGTGAAAGAATACTTATTTACCCCAGTAATAATGTTGAATAATATTTACCTATATATTATCAGAATGCTTAAACCCGTGTATCGGCTACTAACTACACTACAAGTATTCACATCGGCTATCACTCCAGTATCCACATTCACTACAACTCGACGCTATCGGCCGGACATCACTAGGTTACAAACAAACAATAATAAACGAAAAAACGCTAATGTTGGCACCATAAATCGGGCCATACATCGGGAATGGTTTGACCTACGGACGTGAGGAAGGGCTCATTCGATTCCTCATGGTATGTTCTTCAAATAGGAAAATATTTAGGCCGATTCGACTAGTTTTGAGGTTTTCAGGGATTTTACAAAACTTCGACAACCCTTAAAGGGCACTTTAAATTAAGTGAGAGTGCTGGCTAAAGAATTGAGGCGTTGACGTACCAATATTGATTTTTTTGGCGGAAGGACGGACAAATTTTTTATTGCAGATTCGGATTCTACACCCTTTGAAATGTAAACCATGAAATTTTCAGGGGGGTTAAAATTTTTTTTTCAAGAGCGATTACAATGGTTTATTATTGAATAATGAACCAAAACTGAAGAAATCGCTGCTACACCATGAAAATCAATACAAATAATCTCTTACCTCCGTGGAACATCACAGGGGTACCCACTTCACCTCCACAGACTGTGTCTATCCCATTCGCATCGCAAACGCAGGTGAGAGTCTTCCTCACATCATCACGCAGATTCTGTCCAATTTTTGGGAAATTGTCAAGACACTGCGCCTGGAAACACTGGAGAAGAGAAGGGTAGAGCACAAAGACTAAATTGAGATCAATACGTCTACAATAATAAATGGGGAAAAATATCTCACAGAAGGCTGTTATTTCTATACTAGTTTAATGGTCCTGCTACGCAGGTTAAAAAGAAATAGGTGAATAACACAATGAGGGAGTATAATAACAATATGCAAAGTCAAAAAATCGTATATCCCAAATCCCCGAGGAGAGGACCACGTCGCTTGCCCTGGGAGACGCTTCCCCCCGCTGGGGCCCTCCTTCCTTCACTGGCGGGGTCGGGGGGACTGGGGAGCAGGTCGGTTGCCCTGGGAGACGGGGGCGAGAATTCCACCCGCCCAGCGTTACCACCCCCTGAAACGTCGATATACTCTGATAAGCTCGTCTTTATATAGTGTGATGATTAGATGATTAGATAGCTCCCATACGGGGATGACCAGACTACCAGGATAATACAAACAGAGACAATGCTTAATAGGTAACCTCCGAAACACTCGTAGAAACCCTTAGATTAATTGAAATTATACGAGATAAAATTAAAAGGCTGCAAATTATTACGCAGTAGTTTATTATATTCATGGACTTGTCCAAAACTTTAGTGGAGCTCGACAAGGCGGGGGGGTATGGAATTTAACGAATTTCCTGCTAAAAGTAGCCATTTTTAGGCCCTTTTGGATGCTTAAAAAGAACACTATGCTATCCTCAAAGTAGATTCAATTTGCTAAACAGCTACTTTTTTTATTTGTGATTAGTAATAAACAACGTTAATAAATCAAAACGGGTATAAAGTTCAATGATACACCAAACAATTAGTGCAATGAATAAATGAAACACCAAAGTACTATGGTTATTTATTAATAATTAATATACAATAACTTCTACTTTAATATATGACAAAATGAGATTGAAAAGTAAAACAATATTGGCTAAACTTAACTTAAGATTCTTTGGCTAATTACAAAAAATTAATGTATTGTTTAAAAAGAACTAAATGTAGGCCTAATTAGGATGAAGAAACATAAAAAACATTCAAGCAGCCTAACACTATCTATATTTTATTAAAGGAAAAAACCGTAATTAACAAAGATAATCATATATTTTAGAAATAAATTTAAATTAATGAATCACGTAAGTGACCTTCACGTACATTAAAGTTCTGAAGAGGGTGTACATTAAAGTTAAATATTTCTGAAATATGAAAACATACTAAAAGAAACTAAAAAAAAGCTGCAAATTCTTTCACTCGGGTTTATTATTCAATTGGCTTGCGTTCATGATTTGAATCTCTACTAAGCTTTGGAGTGTGCGTGTTTCACAGGAGATAGAGCGATTATTGGATTTCAGGAGATATGCAGAGCACGTAAATCTGTTCTCGAACAAAATACCTATTTGGATTGATCAGTTGATCATATTCGTGTGCCTCCTGAAATTCAATAATCGCTCTATCACCTGTGAAACACGCACACTCCAAAGCTTAGTATAAATTCAAATCATGAACGCAAGCCAATTGAATAATAAACCCCAGTGAAAGAATTTGCAGCGATTTTTTTTTTTTCAGAATGCTTCAACCCGTGTATCGGCTACAAAGCCTTTTAGTTCACTCCAGTATCCACATTATACATCACAACATACGTCACTAGGTTACTGATTTCAACACAAAAAAAATAATACACCAAAATAACGCGAATGTTGGCACCACAAATCGGCCATAGATCGAGAATGGTTTGACCAACGGACCTGGGGAAGGGCTCATTCGATTCCTCGTGGAGTGTTCTTCAAAAAGAGTACAAAGGCCGCTTCGACTTTTTTTGAGGTTTTCAGGGATTTCACAAAACTTTGACAACCCTTAAAGGGCACTTTAAATTAAGTGAGAGAGCTCAAGAATCGGAGCGTCGTCCGTACGGCGGACGGACGGAAATTTTTTTATGCAGATTCGGATTCTACACCTTTTGAAATGTAAACCATGAAATTTTCAGGGGGGTTACCATTTTTTTTTCAATAGCGATTGCAATGGTTTATTATTGAATAATAAACCAAAAAGCAGTGTCCAGTTAAATTGCCGCTATGACAAATGAGAGTTAGAAGGTTGAACAATTTTTATTAAACTTCAGATTTTTTTTAGCTAATTACCGTACATTAACATTTAAATTAAATATTTCTGACATATGAAAAAAAATTACATGAAGAAACTATAACAAAAGTAGTCAAATTGTTGCTAAAACAAAGCAATTTTTTTTAATATTATTTTTATTAACTTAAACAAAAGCGGTTATAATGGTTTTTATATTGATAATAAACCAAAAAGCTAGTGTCCAGTTAAATTGCCGCTATTATGATTGACAAATGAGAGTTAGAAGGTTTGCAGTGATTTTTATTAAACCTTCAGATTTTTTAGCTAATTACCGTACATTAACATTTAAATTAAATATTTCGGATATATGAAAAAAAAAAAATACATGAAGAAACTATCTTCGGAAGCAGTTAAATTGTTTGTTTACTAAAACAAAGCAATACTTAGTTTTCTAATATTATTTTTATTAACAAACTCGTTAACTTGGGGCCTCATGTCCAAACTATCTAGAACTTCTCGATGGCAGTTGAGAATGGCTAGATAGTTTAGTCTCTCCTGCCCCATTGTTGACCGCAAGTAATTCCTGAGAAGACAGTTAAAAGACCTCTCTGCCGTTGCAGTGGTTACTGGGAGAGTTCTCAGAAGCTTAATGCGTTATACCTTTAACATTTTAAGATTTTCAGTAAGAAAAATATTGGGGGCCCATGGTTATATTTACATTATAATAACGAAAAAGCTTAGCTAGGGAAGGTGCTGCTTCTCTTCCGGTGGGTCCAGAATCCTTCCTGGGCACTACGGAGAGCTTTCTTCAGGGGGAGCTTTCCAAATTGGAGAGTAAGAAGAGAACACTGCCTGCTGGCTCCGTGTTAGGATGGCATGTATAGTAACAGGGCTCTTAACGGGGCACTGTCCACTTGGATACCATCTCCACAAAATGGGCAAATCTGATACCACCCTCTGCCAGTTCTGTGGGGTAGAGGTTGATGTGATCTGCCACTGCCCTGTGTTGACAAAACAGCTTTTTCTAACCTGGGGCCAGGATTCCATTGATTCTCGGGTTATCAAATATGGAGAGGTTAAGGCTCTCCTCTTATTCGCCAAAGCGCGGTGGGGAAGGGTTGATCTTCTGAAGGCTGGGGTCGACAACATAAGGTCACAACAGACTGCGATGTCAATGCCTACCTACCAAACAGTTAGTTAGTGCTTGGGTCCCAGGTAGTTCCCGACGATGGGTGCGAGTGCTGAACACTGAGCATATGGTGCTTAGTTTGGCAGGGTGCCCACGTCGGGCAGATGTACCTAGGAGGAGTTGGAGGTAACGGCCCCCTCCTCCCGCCACAATAGGCCCACCAGGGCCTATAAAAAATATAAATATAATAAATTATAGTAGTTGGAGCTATATAAACAATGACTGGGTTGAGTCGGTGTTACAGTACATCATCAAGATGGTTTTCTCCCTCCACAGATGTGCTCCCAAATACATTCTGTTTTTGGAAACACATATGAAGCCGCTATTTTTGCACACTTTGCGTGTGCATTTTAATTACATTCATGAAGTTTTGAAGCTACCGTCCGAGCGCTTGCCTAATTATCTGGCCGAAAAATGTATAGAATTAAATGTATATTGGGCCATAGAATGGGACAACTTAGGAGTAAAGTATTCAATCACTTTAGGAAAGAATGAAGATTTAAAGGAGTGGAAGCGGTTAATTGATGCTAGTGTTGAAAATGTTTTTGCAGCTATGTATAATGAGTTCGTACAAAAAGCCCTTGGTTCCCAGAACTACCCTCAATATGTGGCCCTGAGATCGGAAGGTGGTATGATACCCTTGAACGCTTTTTTTCACTACACGGAATCAATGGGAAATTAAATTGGAAACTGAAGTTAGACAAAATTCTTGAAATCGTGTTTATGTTTGTTTTTGTTTTTTTGAGATAGAGAGTATATTTCAAAATCAAACAAAATAAATCATACAGCTTTGAAAAAATGTATACAAAAAATATTATTGTCTGGCATTAGGCATAGCCCGTGTCGCCAGACAAGAGTAATGTTAACCCTCTAAAACAAATAAATACAGCTCTTCAAATAAATGCAAACAATACAATAGAAAAATATTTAAAAAAAAAAAAAAAAATTAAATACATTTCAGAAACATCTAGATTCTAGAATGGCACATATGCACTTTTTAGCAAAGTAGAGCAGTTTTCAGCTCCTACCTGGATAAGCCACGAATAAATTCTTTTTTTATAAGTGTCACGAGAATAACAATTTGGCGACTTCATGTGTGTAGGTAGTGAATTAAACAATATATAAATAAGGTAATGCGAACTTCTGGTGGTAAGAGTTAATGCGGGGCGGGGGTTTACAACTTTATGTTCATGTAAAAACCGAGTTGGGTACTGGTGAGTGGATGAAGCGGAGACAATGTGGGGTTTTCTGTGGTACAAGAGGAGAAGATTTTTCACAAAAAGCTGCGTTACGGTGAAAACCTTGGCTTCGTCGAATAACTTGTGGGAAGAGAAACGAGGGTGCTTACCGTGCATAACTCTCAAAATCCTTCTATGCAAAATATTGAGGTTCTTCATCACTGTCTGGCCAGCTCCACCCCAAATCGAGATCGCATACTGCAGAGTGGACTGTACAAGTGACAGGTATAGCAGCCTCAGACGCTCCTTAGATATTGCTGGTCTAACATTTTTTAATATCGGTATAAATTTCCTCAGTCTACCACACAGATACTCGACGTGCTTGGACCAATTCAGGGACGCGTCCAGTACTATCCCCAAGTATTTATATGATAAAGTCATTTCTAGGTGCGGACATTTACAGTGTTCAGTGCCAGAGCAAGCGAAATTCAGTTTTAAGACTTGTTCCTGAGGAAGGGAGGCCAAGTTTCCAAAAACCATATATTTGGTTTTTTTTTTTCATTTATGGTAAGAAGGCTTTCAGCCATCCATTTGCTCACTATATCCAAAAGAGCCTGCGCTTGCGCGAAAAGTTCGGGCCAGTTAGTGCCTCGTATTAAGAGGGCAGTGTACTTGACCTGTCGCTTACCACCACCGCTGATTTGACCGGAAAATCAACCGACCATCACGGACTGGTTCAATATGTGTCGCGAAGTTTGTACCTCAATCGTCCACAATCGTCCGCAAATGATAGGCACTTGCAACCACCCTATTCAAATTGACGAATCCCGGTTTGCTGGTAAGCGTAAGTACGATCAGGGTATGCTGCAGGGAGACAGACGCCCTCTCGAAGAAGTAAGTGACGAAGAGATCGAGAATAATAGAAATCATGGCCGACGAATCGATGGGCCCTGGGTGTTCGGCGTGAAGCAGGGTGACGACTGCTGGTATCTTTACGTCGACAAAACAGACAGAGCCACATTAGTTCCTATCATACAACGAGAATACCAAAGAGGATCATACATTCATTTGGACGAATGGGCGGCATACCGGAACCTAAATCAACTTGGCTTTCATCATTCGACCGTTAACCACCAACGAAACTACGTGGACCCGCAAACTGGAGCGCACACTCAAGCGATTGAGCGTTCGTGGCTCGACGCAAATATTAAAATTTTGAAAAAAATTAGAGGGACTACTCGCGAGCTTCTCCAGTCTCATTTGGACACTTACTGTTCGCGAATGATGAGGAAAAACGAGGCAGACATGTTCGTCGCGTTACTGAAGGACGTGAAAGAAGTATACCGACCCTGAACTGTGAAAGAGCCTCGACGAAGCATCGTTCAATGAGGATTTCTTGTAAGTACCTTCCACAAAGCTTCCTATGTACAAGTACCTTTTTCTCGACATATATATTCTGCGTAGCACTGTGGGGCGCATACTACCATAGAAACCAAGGGTTGTGGGGCGCATACTAATATAGCACCGTTGATGTCTGAGTAGTACAACAAGCATCTTCAGTCCTGAGAGAAGTGTACTCTCGTACTGAGACTGTTAAATTCTACAAGATTGGTTGATTTAGGACATTTTAGGACTCGAGAATAGCGAGCATCCAGTCCACCAAACTAGACATATCCCTGTATATAATAAACACCGTTAGGAAGCGTTCAGCTACCTTCGAGAGACAGCCGAACCTACGTTTTTCCTGCCTTGAAAGTCTCGTGTTCACTTACCAGAGTTGTCCGAAACCTCAAACGAACGTCTCGAGGATCGAAGGGGACCCCGAACAGGTCTTTAAACTCCTTATTCGATGGATGGTCTATTTTGAAGTGAAGTGAAGAGAGCGTTAGCGTCTCCACAGGCCTTGACCTATGCATTACCAAGGTTTTCGAGTTCGTACCGTTCTGAAATGATTAACATGAAATGTAGGGCAATGTGTTTTACTAGGTACACAAGACATTGCATTCTTGCAAGGGAAGGCTGAGTTCCTTCTCCTGCCGATTGCGTAAAAAATTTTATTGCACAATATAGAAAAAAAGTAAAGTAAAGATCCGTAAAGTAGACTATCTTTACACGGCAGCAGTGCGTCTAGGGTACTTCCCAAAGAGACGGAAGTACCCATCGATATGCATGATTCCCAAACCCAACAAACCAGACCATGAGCCAACCTCGTACAGGCCAATTAGCTACTGCCTCATCTACTCAGATATACCGCCCATCTGATTCCCAATCAGCAATTTGGCTTCAGAGAAAACCGCTCCTGCCCTCTGCAACTGCAACGCTTCACCAGCTTTATAAAAAACGCATTCCATCGGAAAGAGGAGTGCCACGCAGCCTATTTTGATGTAGAACAAACATTCGACCGAACCTGGCATCAGGGCCTACTACTCGAACTAAAAAATCACCTTCCAAACAATGTATTCTCTCTTGTCTCACATTAATTAAGTAACCGTTCGTTCGAAGTCACCATTCAAGGAGAAAACGCTGCAAATTCTTTCACTGGGGTTTATTATTCAATGATTCATGATTTGAATTTCTACTAAGCTTTGGAGTGTGCGTGTTTCACAGGTGATACAGCGATTATTGAATTTCAGGAGGCACACAAATATGATCAACTGATCAATCCAAATGGTTATTTTGGTTGAGAACCGATTTAAGTGCTCTATGCATATCTTCTGAAATTCAATAATCGCTCTATCACCTGTGAAACACACAACCAAAGCTCCAAAGAGCTTAGTAGAAAGTCAAATCATGAATCGTTGAATAATAAACCCCAGTGAAAGAATTTGCAGCGTTTTTTTCAAGAGCGATTAAAATGGAAAAATATTCTATTTGAAAATTTTAAATTTCGTAAGACGGAGTACGCATATCAGAATGCTTCAACCTGTGTATCGGCTATAAACCCTTTTAGGAGTTCACTCCAGTATCCACATCTCTACATCACTAGGTTACTGCGATAAAAAAAAAAACTCTTGTGTTTGTTTCGATTGCAGTAACCTAGTGATGTAGCGAATGTGGATGCAACTTTGGCACCATAAATCGGGTCATACATCGGGAATGGTTTAAGCTACGGACCTGGGGAAGGGCTCATTCGATTCCTCATGAAAAGTTCTTCGAAAAAAGTCCAATTTAGGCCGCCTTGACTTTTTTTGAAGTTTTTGGGGATTTTATAAAACTTTGACAACCCTTGAAGGGCACTTTAAATTAAGTGAGAGTGCTGGCTAAAGAATTGGGGCGTTGTCGGACCACGCACGATATCTCCGAAACGGCTGGAGCAAAAAATCTGAAATTTTCAGGAAAAATCCATCTTGGTCCGACGACGCCCCAATTCTTGAGCCAGCTCCCTCAGTGCCCTTTAAGGGCTGTAAAAGAAAAATCCCTGAAAACCTCAAAACTAGTCGAATCGGCCTAAATATTTTCGAAGAACATACCATTAGAATCGAATGAGCCCTTCCCCACGTCCGTAGGTCAAACCATTCCCGATGTATGGCCCGATTTATGGTGCCAACATTTGCGTTTTTTCGTTTATTATTGTTTGTTTGTAACCTAGTGATGTCCGGCCGATAGCGTCGAGTTGTAGTGAATGTGGATACTGGAGTGATAGCCGATGTGAATACTTATAGTGTAGTTAGTAGCCGATACACGGGTTGAAGCATTCTGATAATATATAGGTAAAAATTACTTATTCAATATTATTACTTACTGGGGTAAATAAGTATTCTTTCACTGGGGTTTATTATTCAATTGGCTTGCGTTCATGATTTGAATCTTACTAAGCTTCGGAGTGTGCGTGTTTTACAGGTGATAGAGCGATTATTGAATTTCAGGAGATATGCATAGACCACGTAAATCGGTTCTCATACAAAACACCTATTTGGATTGATCAGTTGATGATATTTGTGTGCCCCCTCTACATCTGTCTACCTTTGGCTACATCGTTTAAATTTGGGTTTGGGGAAGTTTTAACGCAATACGAGTGCCAAAGGACTTGATAAATTATAGATGTTTTTATTGTGGGGGGGTATTGAGGTTCAATAAAAACATGGAGCACGTGAATCTGTTCTCGACCAAAATACCTATTTGGATTGATCAGTTGATCATATTTGTGTGCCTCCTGAAATTCAATAATCGCTCTATCACCTGTGAAACACGCACACTCCAAAGCTTAGTAGAAATTCAAATCATGAACGCAAGCCGATTGAATAATAAACCCCAGTGAAAGAATTTGCAGCGTTTTTCCCAATGTTTCATCAATTCCACTCCCAGTAACATGATTTTGCACCAGTGAGAGTCCGGGGTGACAGATGTAGTGTGGTTTTAGATTAAATTATCAATATTTGTTGGCCCGCTCGACTCCCACAAACCCGATGACCCTGAGGGGCATCGCAGTATCAAAGTTTTCTTTAATAACAATAATAATAATATTAAAAGGCGAATGAACTTACAAATTGCTTCAATGTCATATCGTATTTTAGCGGGGTTGGTGGCCAGGGAACGTATGGCGCAATTCCGTAATCCTGTTTAATTCTTTCAGTCATCCTGAACCGTCAAATAACAATAATTAAAATAATGTTAAACCCATAATTATTACGCAACTTGAATAAAATATTGATGAATTAAATTTTCAATAGGAATATAATCAAACATTTAGGTTCTATATTGCCCATTGCTTGGGAATCTTTGGGATATTGCAGCCCATAAATTGTTTTCATGAAAACAAAGCAATCATGTTTTTGTAGCTTATGGTTGGTTATTTATTTTGGTATGTTATTTTCAGTAATGAACTTTTGTTCAACAACAAAAGGTGCTGGTTTACTTTTCAAAATACGTACATTGCTAAAATTGAAAAAAAAAACAACAACAAATCCGTACGTCCGCTCTGTGAAGCTTTTTGGTTTATTATTCAATTGGCTTGCGTTCATGAATTTGAATTTTTGAGCGTGTTTCACAGGCGATAGAGCGATTATTGAATTTCATGAGGTATGCATAGGGCACGTAAATCTGTTCTCAACCAAAATACCTATTTGGATTGATCAGTTGATCATGTTTGTGTGCCTCCAGAAATTCAATAATCGCAATATCACCTGTGAAACACGCACACTCCATAGCTTAGTATAAATTCAAATCATGAACGCAAGCCAATTGAATAATGAACCCCAGTGAAAGAATTGGCAGGTTTTTTTTTCAAAACTTCAGGACCAAAGTTTGCGAAATTTGGCACGAAGATCCATCAACGATCTGGGATGTAATGTGAGTAATCTCGGCATTTTGATCAATTGACTCTGAAGGGTTAAAGTTAAAGAGCAAGCTATCAACGAATCGAAATCTCAAAAGAATGCGTGCACCCGCTAGAATTACCATAACACACTCTCATCATATTATTAGTTGCCTCCAATCCTTGTGACTGAACTGTGTTAGCGGTAAATGCGATGAATACAGTACTTCCACGATTCGCAAGTTCAACCCTCAGTACTACCAAAAGGTAGATCGGCTCTTCGGTCTGTGGCCACTTCCGCGCCTCAAGTGATTCTACTACAGCCAAATGGAGGATACAAATGAATAAGACGAAGTCGGTGCATGTTGATGTTACGAACCATAAAATCAGCTAATTGCCTGCTTATCCCAATGGCAAAGTCATTTCACACGCCAATTAAGCGAAATCTCTTGGAATGACATTAGATGCAAAGTTGCGCTGGAAATCGCATGTGAAAAAGAAGAAAGTAGAGCTGACTCTCAAACTCAGAAAAATGTCCTGGTTAATGGGCAGGCGATCAAAACTCTCTGTACAAAATAAATGAACCTTGTACAACCAAGTCCTAAAGCCAGTATGGACCTATGGAGCACAGCTGTGGGGTTGCACTGCTCAGAGTAATCGAAACGTTATTCAAACCTTCCAAAATGACGTGCTGAGGAGGATAGTTAATGCACCCTGGTACATCCAGAATTATTGACTTCACCAAGATCTTGAGGTGGAAACTATAGTTTCGATCATATGATAGATCAGATAGATAATAAACTGACAGAAGATGGAAGTTAAGTTATGGGTGACGGTGTTCCCGTGACATATAGTCCACGTTCACCAGTCACTCTAACTCAGAATAAGATGGATATCGAGCAGAGGAAGTCGATGATTCCAGACCTATGTCTGCAGCATCAGACTTCGTATCTCAGAGGTGAAAAGAGGAGGTTGAGTAGGGGACTCGATGTTTCCAGAATACAACTTCTGCAGACATCAGTTCTTACTCAAGGGTGAGGCTAAAAGAAGCACCTACTATAATCTACTCGCAAGAGGGGTTTATTTGGGGTTTTTAGCAGTAATAAGGCAAAGATTTCAGCTTTAGAGAGAGCTCACTGACCAAGTGGAGTCCAGGCTCGGTGTCTGGGTATTTATACCTGGTCGTATCCCTTCTTCCCCTTCCCAAGGAAGAAGGACCGAGCCCTTGCGCCTTGGTCCCTGAGCTACTGCCGATTATTGGAATAACTATAAGGATTTTCCATTCGCTTGCTCCGAACTACACCAGTGGAAGCGCGCAGGCTCACTAACGAGGAAGCAGGATGACGCGTTTTCCAACCGCCACCAGTGCAACTTTGGGGCATCTTGCACTGGATTCAAAAGAGAGAACTTGCTCGGGACTGCCCCCAGGCTACTCCAGCCTGAGGCCGGAGCAACTTACACAGAGCAGGAAACCTGGGGGTAACCTCCTCTAACATCTAACCTCCCTCAGTTCATTTTTGTAGTTTCGTGGGTTGGTTTGTGCTTATTTTCCAGTGCGATGGAGCTGTTTTCCAGTTGTCGGACACGGAGATACTAGATATTTTAGCCGAGGAGCTAATTATTGATCGAGAAGTCCTTAAGGATGGGGAATATTTCGAAAGAACCGTTGAGCAGTATGACGCCAACGATTTTTAAAGGTTTAGAAGGTATTTAGTAATACTTCCATGATTAAGGATCATTTGATAATTATGGAATACGTGAAAAATAAAGCCGTGCAAGGTGAGGAAGGTTACGTTAGGTTGCTCTGGGACTTCCATTTCATTTTCTAATCCAGAGTAGTTTTATGTGTACACCGGAGTGGTTCCAAGCAACAAGTGCCCTACACTGCCTTGCCCCGAACCTGCTTGTGGCAGGTAGGTTGGAAAATCCTTCATCTTGTCTTCCAGGTACGTTCCGTCACACCCTGGATCAGCCGAATGGCTCCTCATGCGCTAACCATAAAAACTATGTGGAAACGTGTCTAGCGGAATGGGGCTTTCAACAGACCTGTTGTATTATTAAAATTGTTTAATTTGCATAGTTTACTCAAACAAATTACCTCAAAAGTGCTATATTAGTCCTTTGTTGCCACCATTTTGTGTTTCGTCTATCTGCAAATTTGTAGGCAGCCATGCATCTTTCATTCTTCAGCTGCTCTTTTTCCTTATTGCCTTTCACGTAAGTAAGCATGTTGGCATCATCCAAAAAATCTTGTATTTGTTTCTCAGTCTGAAATGTACGAGGAAAATGGCCGAGGTTGACTTTGACGTAAACATCCGGTATCAGGTCTTCTGGCAACGAGAATGGCATTGGAGCGCCGGTGGGGTTCATTCCGTAATAGAACCTGAACCAAGAATTGAACTGTTTAGATACACAAACAAGAACAACAAAACTTGACTGGACAAAAAGTCTAGGTAACGTGAAAGTATGGACCGTAGAAGTGCTTTAACAATCTCAAAAGATTCAGAATACAGACTAGTTACAATGCAGGGGCAGTTGCTAACAAGAGCACAGACGTATCTGCACCCCCCCCCCCCCCCCAAATGAAAAAGATACCTGTTAATAATAATATTGTCATACTTTTTTGCGACTCTTCTACATGAATCCTCATTGAAGAGCAAAGTTTCAAACCCATGCGTCAAACAGAGCCTCAGGATGGGTGGGCAGATGGTGGAGTTGTGAGTTTGATGGGGGGAGGGGGGTTATGGGCACGCTGGTTTAGAACTCACCATTCGATTCTAGCTGGGTTCGAAGAATGAACCAACGAGACTGCCGTGAAATAGAGCGCCCAAAGTTTCAGGGAGCATAAGCAGACCATACACACCTGCTTCCCAGAAGAGCAATGGCTGCAGGTTTATACCGATGAGTCAGCCACAGGTGCTAGAAGAAACGGGGGTGCGGGTGTGTTCTCTGCTGTAAGGTCTATTGCTGCATCAGTCGGTGGCTTGGCGAGTAATTTCGATGGGGAAGTTCGACCGATTGTGCTGGCGCTCGAGATGCTCCAATCTGCGGTTTTCTTATGGGCCGTCATCTTATGTGTCTCGCAGGCTGCGATCATTACACTATGCACCAACAGCAATACGAATTCCCATGATGCTCTGAAAGGAAGGAGGCTCCTTGAGACGCCGCTTGGTGGCAGGACTGTTGTGGCTCTGCAGTGGATTCCTTCACAGGTGTGTTTTGGGAGGGTTAGAATTTTTTTTTCAAGAGCGATTACAATGGTTTATTATCGAATAATAAACCAAAATGGAGTTCCTTTATTCAATAAATTCGTTTTGATTACCTATTTGAATATTTCAATACTACATAATATGTAGCAGTAAATACAAGTAGATATTATCTACTTGTATTTACAAACATCTACCAACCTTTGAAAAACATTAGTTTTGACAATGCATTAGGCTGGCGTGACATATATGGTACACCCTGTTAAGCGTAAAATTATGGCATAATGATTTTCATGCTCCTAGAACTAATTAGAACAAGGCCGAACAAAAAAGTGGAAAATCCCAAAAATTTGAGTTACAGCCTTTAATGGGCTTATAATTAATATGGCCTTTAATTAATATTATAATTTTCAGGTATCTTTTTCATTTTGGACAAGGGGTGGAGATGCGCCTGAGCTCCTGTCGGTAGCCAGCCATGAGCTGTTTCAAGAAACTTGAGTCAGGAAAGTATCGATATCCCTGACAGCTTAAACGTCGTAAATTCCTGTCAGTTCACTAAGCGAGTGGTTTAAGATCAGTTTCGCATGTTGGCCATGACAATTCGTATTTACTCGCGACTTACGAGAGATAGGAAGCGACGCAGGAGCAAATGGTCATGACTACGTCATGAGTGAGCAGCGCGCCGCCGCACGTACGAAAGTTGTACAAACTTCGTCTGTTGAAGAGAACAACTGCGTAAGGCACGTCCTTATCGACAGTCCAATGCTCCGACTGGTAGGGAACGTAGGTGACTAACCCCTGCAAACATGGACATCTTGAGATGGCGAGAGGACCGATATATCGAAGTATCGATACTTTTTTGGTATCGGAACTGATATTTGTATCGATATTTTCTTAGAGATACTCAAAACCGATATATCGGTATCGATACTTTTCCCGAAAATATCCCATATTTTTTGCCAATGTATCGGTAATTTCAAGCCAAAGTAAATTGCTAGTAAAGTATCATTACAAAAAACGCTGCAAATTCTTTCACTGGGGTTTATTATTCAATTGGCTGGCGTTCATGATTTGAATTTCTACTAAGCTTTGGAGTGTGCGTGTTTCACAAGTGATATAGCGATTATTGAATTTCAGGGGATATGCATAGAGCACGTGAATCTGTTCTCAACCAAAATACCTATTTGGATTGATCAGTTGATCATGTTTGTGTGCCTCCTGAAATTCAATAATCTCTATCTCTTGTGAAACACGCACACTCCAAAGCTTTGTAGAAATTCAAATCATTAACGCAAGCCAATTGAATAATAAACGCCAGTGAAAGAATTTGCAGCGTTTCATGATATCAGAATGCTTCAACCCGTGTATCGGCTACAAAGCCTTTTAGGAGTTCACTCCAGTATCCACATTACTACATCACTAGGTTACTGTTATCAAAACAATAACAATAATAAACCAGAATAACGGAAATGTTAGCACCATAAATTGGGCCATACATTGGGAATGGTTTGACCTACGGACCTGGGGAGGGGCTCATTCGATTCCTCGTGGAAAGTTCCTCAAAAAGAGTCCAAATTCAGGCCGCCTTGACTTTTTTTGAGGTTTTTAGGGATTTCACAAAACTTTGACAACCCTTAAAGGGCACTTTAAATGGAGTGAGAGAGCTGGATCAAGAATTGGGGCGTCGTCGGACCAAGATGAATTTTTCCTGTAAATTTCAGATCTTTTGCTCCAGCCGTTTGGGAGAAATCGTGCGTACAGCGTACGGCGGACGGACGGAAAACTTTTTATTGCAGATTCAGATTCTACACATTTTGAAACGTAAACCATGAAATTTTCAGGAAAAATCCATGTTGGTCCGGCGACGCCCCAATTCTTGAGCCAACTCTCTGACTTAATTTAAAGTGCCCTTTAAGGATTGTCAAAGTTTTGTAAAATCCCTAAAAACCTCAAGAAAAGTAAAGGCGGCCTAAATTTGTACTCTTTTTGAAGAACACGCCACGAGGAATCGAATGAGCCTCTCCCCAGGTCCGTAGGTCAAACCATTACCGATCAATGGCCCGATTTATGGTGCCAATATTCGCGTTATTTAGGTTTATTATTGTTTTTGTGTTGATATCAGTATTACAGATATCCGTAATACTGATTCAGTAACCTAGTCACGTAGTGATGTAGTGATGTAGCAATGTGGATACTGGAGTGAACTCCTAAAAGGCTTTGTAGCCGACACACGGGTTGAAGCATTCTGATAACCATAAAAAATAAATAATAAAAAGCAGTGGAAATTACCTCGAAATTCAGATAGCAGACTGCAATTATTACCTTTGCTTCTTCTTCTAAGGAACTTCATGTATATTCTGGGCATTCCTGTCCAAATTCACTTGGATGAGTGTCTTTCGGGCCAAGCAATCGTAATCGTCGTGCAAAATTTACCGCCTGGTTTCTAACACAAAACGCTGCAAATTTTTTCACTGGGGTTTATCATTCAATATGGTTCATGATTTGAATTTATATTAAGCTTTGGCGAATTTCGGGAGGCACACAAATATGATCAACTGATCAATTCAAATAGGTATTTTGGCTGAGAACAGATTTACGTGCTCTATGCATACCTCCTGAAATTCAATAATCGCTCTATCACCTGTGAAACACGCACACTACAAAGCTTAGTATAAATTCAAATTAATAAACCCCAGTGAAAGAATTTGCAGCGTTTTTTAATGATTGCCTGTCTCTTAGGGGGGAGAAAATGGGGGGAGCATAAAATCGCTTTTATGGAAAACCCCGATTGTAGAAAAAATCGTAAAAAAAGTATCGATTCTCGATTTTATTGTACGCACAAACATCGTTTCTAAACATTGATGTTTTTACAAGAAAACATCGATTTTTAGAAAAATCGAAAAATTTACCTTTTCTATAAATAAATACGGAGTAAGATGGAACGTTGTCTATATTTCCACGACAGTAAAGAGTTACACTGTTAAATCGATTTCGACGGTTAAGTCATCATCAGTAACAAACATGAACTGAAAGTACATCACAGAAAGCATATCTTATATACGATCGAGTGAGAGGAGATTGAATCCTATTGGCTCAAGGAAGTGAAAGGGGCGGGGAGGACCAACCAATGCCACTCAAGGCTTACAAAGTGAAAGGGACACAAACAGTATCATTATGGAGAGGCGGGGCCAAAGTTATTGCAAGAAAGAACCCAATAATGGTGAAATATTTTGAGGAATGACATCATTTAAACATTTTCCTGACCTATCACTCTTAACAATTTCGAATTTTTCTAGCACATCCAACATACCTCCCTTTGGGCAAAAGTGAGGAAATTCTACATATTGCCTGTTTGTCAGATCAACTTTCAGTTCATGTTTGTTACTGATGATGACCTAACCGTCGAAATCGATTTAACAGTGTAAATATCACTTTCATGGAAATATAGACAACGTTCCATCTTACTCCGTTTTTATTGAAATGGGTTTCCACAACTTCATCGCGAGTGACTTAGTCCGTAGAGGTACAAATTTCTTTTTCCCCCACCCACAAAACGAGCCTGGTATGAATCATTTAGCAATAAATTCAAAGCAGTCTATTTTACAATCTCCCGTCTGAGAACAAATCAAACTCAGCCTTATTGCGATCTACCGAAGGTTTACTAAAATCAATCTGCCAGGGAATTGGTTACCTCCTTGATCTTGGTCTCCGCGAAGTTGGGCGTAACGGCCAGTTTGAGATCCGCATCATCAATCTGTACTTCGTGCTCCACGTAATCATCCCATTCGTATCCTATTTCCTGCGTCAGGGCGAGCGGTAACTGTAGCGTCAGTGCTCCCATCAGCAGCACAACTGTCTTCATGGTCGTGGAGTTTGTTGAACGTTTGAAACGGAAAATCAAACGTCGCCACTGAGGAAAGCAGTTTGTACAAAGACCCGTAACGAAACACGGGGCTTGGAAACGAAATGGTGGCGACCGTAACATGGTTGCTTGTTCGGACATGTGATTGCCAGAAGCAGGTTTTGTAGGTATAATAAACATTGCACGTAGTCCGACGTAAAAACCACTCACAGTGAACACTAGGGTGGCCCTTATTTGTCAACCTCTGAAATGTTCAATTCTTACTCCTCATATTGAGCCAATATATTTTTAAAAAATTCTCCTCAAAATTTGAGCAAAATAGGACTAAGCTGTACCCGCATTGGCGATATAATATTTGATAATTACACAAAAACACTGCAAATTCTTTCACTAGGGTTTATTATTCAATTTCATTCATTTGGCTTGCATTCATGATTTGAATTTCTACTAAGCTTTGGAGTGTGCGTGTTTCACAGGTGATAGAGCGATTATTGAATTTCAGGAGGCACACAACCATGATCAACTGATCAATCCAACTATAAGTATTATGGTTGAGAACAGATTTACGTGCTCTATGCATATCTCCTGAAATTCAATAATCGCTCTATCACCTGTGAAACACTCCAAAGCTTAGTAGAAATTCAAATCATGAACGCAAGCCAATTGAATAATAAACCCCAGTGAAAGAATTTGCAACGTTTTTCTTACCATTATAGGTTATCGTGATTTCATTTTTACTTAGAGTAGGAGTCATGTGATTTGGGAAACTTTGAAGGCTGATAGATGAGGGACTGCCTCAAGTAGTGTGTAATATACTGCTAAATATTACGTAAGTTTTCATATTTTGATTCTTGTTAAACAACCTTTTCCTATTAATTAAATGACATAAAAACCCAAATAAAATGCCGTTTTTTTCCTTTTACCTAACAACCCAAGAGAAAAATTTGACTTCCCCGAAATGAAATTTATCGACAGCGTAATGGACATTGAGATTGTCGTGTGCCTTAATTTACATTGTCATGGACGCGAATCTCAAATTCCGATTTTGGAATTTTAAAAGGGATTTATGAGCTGCCATTGCGCTTTTTGACTTAGGGGGCATGACCAAAATCCATATAAAAAAATTCCAGAAATTTTGACAACTCTTTTTATAAAAATTTTTTCTGATTGAAATTGCCCCTAGTTTTGGAATCACCCATTTAGTGGTGCTGCAGTCTGTTTTTCGATAAAGCTCTTCCTGCATGCCTAAAATCGTGGTTTTTCATGAAAATTTGTCCGGAACTATTTTTAATCGTTACAAACCCTACCCCATAGTGGAAATTTCGAGTTGCTGAACACAAATTTGAAGTCCGTTTTTCTTGACCACAGAGGTATTTAGAGGTACTGCAGCCTGTTTTTCGATAAAACTCTTCTCGCATGCTTAAAATCGTGATTTTTCATGAAAATTTATGCAAAATGTAGTATTTTAAATCGTTATTAAACCTTGGCATAGGGAGTATTTAGAAGTGCTGCAGTTTGTCCAAAATGTACATTTTTAATCGCTATTAAACCTTAGCATAGGGAGTATTTGGAAGTGCTGCAGTCTTTTTTTCGATAAAACGCTTCTTGCATGACAAAAATCGTGATTTTTCTAGAAAATTTGTCCAAAATGTACAATTTGTAATCGTTATAAACCCACGTCATAGGGAGTATTTCGAGGTGCTGAACACAAATCTAAAGTCCGCTTTCCGATTAAATGCTTTTTTCGTGAATAAAATCGAGATTTTTTATTAAAGTTTGTCCAAATTGAACTATTTTTTAATTGTTATAAAATCTACCCAGTAGTGGTTATTTCGAGGTGATAAACAGAAATCGGAAGTCCCTTCTTCGATAAAACGCTTCTTTCATGCCCAAAATCGCGATTTCCCATAAAAATTCGTCTTGTAGGTCCCGCAAAGCAGATCATAACCCCTCACACCGCTGTATTATACGCAGCCTATTCGTGAGTGACAGAATACTGTTGAGCAACTAACACTATAACGAGAGGCAAAATATCAACCAATCTCCGTCCGTCACGTCTCCATTCAGAGCAAGTTAAGACTTCTCTATTGTCAAGACACCGAGTCTCTCTCGAGCTTCTACATCTGTCAAATTATGACAGTGAACCCAAGGAAGATGTAAACGGTTGAGCAGTTAACTGATGGAGGCGGTATTTCAAATGAATGCGTACATGCTCAATGAACAAGTGTGGAAATATATAATTCAATTCGTATTCGTCGATATAGTGAATCAATCAAATGAATAAAGGTGTTGTTGAATAAAACCTATCAGCGCTTCTGCCGAAGTTGAGGTTTCGGGGGTAGCTCACAATATCACAAAATATGCAACTTTGCCACTACTTAGTTATGAAAATGAAGTCACTTTGATGACTATGATATGAAGTCAGTCAAGTTAACAAGAGTGTAAGAGCAAGCTAAAAACGAAGGAGAGAAATGACTCCAGACTCAGTTAATCCAAAACGCGAAAGTTTTGTTTGGAGGGGAAGTGCAAAAAATTTAGAGTGGGGAATCGCGGGGAGCAGAGAGAGGGGGATAGTAGAAACCAATCAGGGACGGGGTTACAACTACCCCGGGAAACCCCAGGGTGCTAGGGGGAGACTACGGGTGACTGACCGTTTGCCAGAAAAAAGGGTGGCTTGGGAAAAACCAACGGCACAAAGCAGCTTGGGGAATTTGGAGTCCATTAAAGGCTTCAAATATTATTCCATAGGAACGGGTTTCACCGACAAAGAGGTATCAACAATGGCGAGTATGGTCCCGTTAGCTGCGGGCGTTAAATACGAGTCAAGTGTGGTTTTCAAGAGGTTATGACCCAAACACCGAAAAACTCTTCATGGTCCAAAACCATTTCAGATACATCTGAACAGTGTCCCTTCGAGCGGTAGGCGACTATCGTGAAACTAAGCGTTGCCACCTGTCAGGGATGGGTAAACGATTTTTTTATTAATTTATTTTCGGTACAAAATATAAAATGAGAACCGATGTGTCACGAAAATATGCACCTGTGTTCAAAGAATTCGTATCCTCCTCAGGGGGCGCTACATTCCAATCCCTCAAATGCAAAATACAAAAAACAAAAATAATGAATAAAAAAATTAAAAATGGAAATTTGTTATAAAAAATGTCCAGAAAAAAAATTGACAACTCTTAACAATAGATGGTAGTTGAGATTGTTATTGAATTGTTATATTTCAAGTACCTAATAAAAAAGAGTCTGTGATCCCTAGTTCTAAGTTAGTTTGGTTAATGTAGGATAAATTTAGTTTGTGGGTATTGGGAAAAAATTATAATTGTTCTATGCATGTGACATTTCGTTTATTTGTTATTGATTGTTATATTTTGAGAAGGTTATTATAATTGATTAAGAATAATGTTGACTGTGTTAGCGGCTGTTTGGGAGATTCTATCGGAAATCTTGCGTTACCTGTAAAATTAAATATCTACCACCTCGGACGGTCCACCAGGACCACGATTATTGCATGCAGTTGTTATACGCATTTCTGTAATTTTTCAACCATTTTGTAATAAAGCATGTTTTACCTATCTATCTATCTAACAATAGACGGTGTTCAGATGTATCTGAAATGGTTTCAGATCTTGACGAATTTTTCAGTATTTAGGTCATTACCCCTTGAAAACCACCCTCGACTCGTATCCGAGGCACACAGGAAAGGGGACCGTACCGTGTCGTTAAGCGTATCGCCTAGTCGCCGCTGTTGTTTACCTCATTGTCCGTTAATCCCGTTAATATGTGCAAATATTTGAAGCCTTTAATGGACTCCAAATTCCCCAAGCTGCTTTGCGCCGTTGGTTTTTCCCAAGCCACCCTTTTTCTGGCAAACGGTCAGTCACTCGTAGTCTCCCCCTAGCACCCTGGGGTTTCCTGGGGTAGTTTTAACCCCGTCCCTGATTGGTTTCTACTATCCCCCTCTCTCTGCTCCCCGCGATTCCCCACTCTAAATTTTCTTCACTTCCCTCCAAACAAAATTTTCCCGTTTTTGGTTAACAGAATCTGGAGTCAGTTCTCTCCTTCGTTTTAGCCGGCTCTTACACTCTTGTTAACTTGACTCTCCTGGGACCTCCCTAATATTGACTGGGATCCCTATATAGTTATCACTTATCAAACTTGACTGACTTCATATCATAGTTATCAAAGTGACTTCATTTTCCTAACTAAGTAGTGGCAAAGCAGCATATTTTGTGATATTTTGTGATACCCACGAAACCTCAACTTTGGCAGAAGCGCCCTAAGTTTTTATTCAACAACACCTTTTTATTTGATTGATTCACTGTATCGACGAATAAGAATTGAATTATCTACTTCCATACTCGTTCATTGAGCATGTACGCATTCATTTGAAATACAGCCTCCATCAGTTAACTGCACAACCGTTTACATCTTCCTTGGGTTCACCTTAACACCCACAAATGCAAAGTACAAAAAATAAATCAAAAAATTAAGGAAACAACAAAAAATTGTTGTAAAAAAATTCTGCAAATTCTTTCACTGGGGTTTATTATTCAATGCTTGTGCTTGCTTGTACGTGCTTCACAGGTGATAGAGCGATTACTGAATTTCAGGAGGCTCACAAATATGATCAACTGATCAGTCCAAATAGGTATTTTGGTTGAGAACCAATTTACGTGCTCTATGCATATATCCTGAAATTCAATAATCGCTCTATCACCTGTGAAACACGCACACTCCAAAGCTTAGTAGAAATTCAAATTATGAATGCAAGCCAAATGAATGAAATTGATTAATAAACCCCAGTGAAAGATTTTGCAGCATTTTTTATGGTTTTATGGCACTTGTGACACGTAGATACAGCGTTTTGTTTTGTCTTGGGCCTAAGTGTGTCTGCGGGGCAAAACGTCTCTCTTGTGTCCAAGTGTGTATACCATATTCATATGGGGCAAAAATAGTCCTGCCGAACGCGCGAAACGAACCGGAGAACCTGCAGTTGTGAGTCCCGCACGAAACCCTTGTGCTACGGGTTTGTTTTAATTATTTTAATTATAAAATTGAATAATAAACCCCACTGAAAGAATTTGCAGCATAACATCATGCCATACATCGTGAATGGTTTGAGCTACAGACCTGGGGAGGGGCTCATTCGATTCCTCATGGAAAGTTCTCCAAAAAAAAGTCCATATTTAGGCCGCCTTGTTTTTTTTTCGAGGATTTTAGGGATTTTACAAAACTTTGACAACCCTTAAAGGGCACTTCAAATTAAGTGAGAGCTGGCTAAAGAATTTTGGCGTTGTCGGACCAATATGCATTTTTCCTGAAAATTTCAGCTTTTTTGCTTCAGCCGTTTTGGAGAAACGGTGGACGGACGGAAACATTTTTATTGCAGATTTGGATTCTAAAACCCTTTCCCTTTGAAACGTAAACCATGAAATTTTCAAGGGGGGTAAGAATTTCTTCTGTTCAAGAGCGATTACAATGATTTATTATTGAATAATAAACCAAAATGTCCCGAAAAAATTTAAAAAATAGACAACTCAACAATAGATGGTTCAGAATCACCCCTAACTAAAACTACGGAAAAAATAAAAATAAAAAAACTAATAAAAAGTTTTCATCGTTTTCACGTATATACCATGTATACATATACCTACCTTTCAAAACTAATAATGTTACGAAATTGTCTAATATCAATTTCATTCTCATAAAGGGAACAAATAGCGATTACTTACGAGTTTCTTCGAAACATCCCCAAATTAATTGTAGGAAGTCTAATGTTGGATCTGTTAGCTGTCGTGTCGAATCAATAAGGGATATGTTATCAATATCAATTCCACTTTCTGGATAATTTCCAATCAAAACTGGTTCAAAATTTAAAATTTTTTCGTCCGCTCTTTTGCTTCCGAGTTTGGCTTTTGCAGAGGAAGCCTTGTGTTCACTTTCGGGAGCGAAAAAATTATTGTTGTCCGAATTCAAAATTTCCACTCGCATTTTGCGTTTCACAGCCTACTAAACAAATTTGGTTCCGTGTGTGGTTCGGTCTGTCTGTCCGCATTTCCCTGTTACAACCACAACTTTCACAATTTTGATCCAATTCAGCTCATATATGAGTATAAGTACGAAAACACATCGGCGACCTCTGACTTCAAACTGTTTTTGTGGCTCATTTCGATTGCAATGAATCCCCCCTGCTGTACACTACCAACTAGATTAAACTGTTAATTGTATTTATCTATGTTGTTCTTTGTAATTGGGCTCGCCTGCTTTTTGAAAGATGGATAAATACAAAGCTTCCGCTATTATTATAGCAGTATTATATGAAGATAAATAAACCGTCCATTGAATAAGTTCAAGTTGGACAAGTTTTCCATTAACTGTCAAACTTCCTTGACCTGAAGTTTGATTTACCTGATTTTGTTATTCACCTAAAGCCATTTAGTGGAATCCCCCATATGATGAAGGATATTACGAGGACTGTGCCATCTCCTTGGCAGTGTATTTTCGAATTCTCTCTAATTATGAAGGTTTCAAGCTTGAACCTGTTATAGTTTGAATCAAGAAGGCCTAAGCTGAGGACAGGATTAATTGAATGTATTCCACTGAAATTATGATAGAAATCATTTTTGGTCATTTTCTCAGAAACAGGAAAAGTGGACTTGTCAGCGTTTGCTACTCAACGCTTCATTGTAGAGGCCGTTGAGTAAAAACTTGCGAATTTCTAACCCACTTTCGAGGGAGTTTGCAGGAAATCGAGGGGGTGAGTTGGGGAAATTAATAGAGCGGGGGTGGGTGTAAGTCCGATCATAATTAGGGGAGACTCGTGGCCGAAGGGGGTGCTGAACTACGAAGGGGTCCGTGGGGGTGGGATGAGGTTGCCATGACGACCGAGGGAGTCCCAGCTCTTCCGTCGATACGAGACCTGCGCCTCCGCCGTTCTCGCCCCCCTCCTCCCGCCGTAGTTCAGCAATGATTGCAGCTTCCCCTTCGCTGGACCCCCCTTCGTTTCCTTCCGTTTTTTTCGAGAAAACCCCCATCCCCGTTGCACCTCCCCCTCTACCCGCGTTCCCTTCGAACTCCGCGGATCGCGTTCGCTCGGAGCACGTTCACACGGAGAACTCGCGCTGAAGACGTCGCATCTCATCGTCCGTCGTCGCACCGTCGTCACGGGTCTCATCATGTAACGCCGCCACTCTCATCAGTACCGCACTATGGTCAACGGCCAACCCCGCTATGGTCCTCAAGCCACAAGGTAAGTTCCTGCCCCTTCACCAGTCGCCATTTTCAATTCACCACCTTCCACATTTCCTCCAATTTACACGAAAATCAAAATTTTACAAAACTAAATCAACATTAATCCTCTACAATACAATTTTGTTCTAACATCGATTTAAATGAACTGAAATAAAATGAATTTTCATTTGTATAAGCCAAAAGGCATTACAAGGAGTTGCACAAAACACCTCTTAACAAATCAAAAAGGCGCCCACACGAGCCAATAAATAAAATGCACAAAAATGACCACACATAACCACACACTGATCAATATAGACCACCTTGGCATAATCCAAAAGACCTTCAATCTTCCTATAATAAAAAGAAAACCCTCACTTTACTTGTTACAGCTTCTTATAACGATATAATTAAAATCACAGAACAATTGACTAAAAATCAATTCAAAAAACCTTAATTAACAATTACTCGTCGTCGCCTGATGTAGCAAACACCACAAACACAAAATTTGTCCCCCTCAACAAACACCCTAATCAAACTATTAATTCACAGAAATCACTTTTAAACATCACAACCCAATACTACGTATATTTTAAGTAAATTTTGTTGTTTTGAACATAATCGGTAAACTGTAAAAAGCCTACTAGAATCCGATCAATATGTTTTGCCCTTATCAATAACCCCCTCCCCGATCAATGCTGCCGTTTGAAACAAAAACGCCTTATCACCAAGGTTGACGAAAATGAGTTTTTATAAACGTATCCCACCTATTTTTGTAATGCTCTTGTCAATGGTGACGTCCGAATTTTGAAATTTCATTTAGAAGTGGGGGGGTAATTGAACTCAAAATTGAAAAATCGATGAATTTGAAGGTGAAATGAATTATATAACTGTTTTTTAAAGGTAAAACACCTTAATTCTGTTCAAAAACGCCTGAAACTAAAATTGATTCGTGGATATTTTTTTATATTGAAACGCCTTAACTCAGCGAAAATTGGGATAAGGCGTTTTACCTTCAAAAGCTTAGGTACTTATTTTTGGCTTAAGATTTGAAATCAGATGAATCTTCAAATTATGTTTACACAACTTTTTAGCGTAATTTGTAGTGTTGAGGCGTTTAACCTTAAAAAACAAGAGGTCGGTAACCCTGTTGTTTTCTATGGTGAATCATTATTATTTGCCACTTACAGTACGGAATAGGCCCTTTCAAAGCGTTCATATCTAGGATTTGGACTGAGATCTTAGTATATAGCCAGTAACCACAGCTCCCCCCCCCCCCCCCCCCACTTACTGATAGGTTTGGCTGGGTTAGCACATGCACTGACATAATTTTGATAAAGCATGGCAAAAAAATCGATTTGATTTGATTTCCCCCCCTTGAACAAAATTTTTGGTTTGAAAATCGATTTTTCCTCGATTTTTGTTTATTATTCAATAATAAACCATTGTAATCGCTCTTGAAAAACAAAATTCTAACCCCCCCCTGAAAATTTCATGGTTTACGTTTCAAAGGGTGTAGAATCCGAATCTGCAATAAACATTTTTCCGTCCGTCCGCCATACGCCGTACGCCGTACGCACGATTTCTCCCAAACTGCTGGAGCAAAAGATCTGAAATTTTCAGGAAAAATCCATTTGGTCCGGCGACGCCCCAATTCTTGAGCCAGCTCTCTCACTTAATTTAAAGTGCCCTTTTAGGGTTGTCAAAGTTTTGCAAAATCCCTAAAAACCTCAAAAAAAGGATCGAATGAGCCTCTCCCCAGGTCTGTAGCTCAAACCATTCCCGATTTCTGGTGCCAACATTTGCGTTTTTTTGTTTATTATTGTTTTTGTTTCGATATCAGTAACCTAGTGATGTAGTGAATGTGGATACTGGAGTGAACTCCTAAAAGGAGTTTGTAGCCGATACACGGATTGAAGCATTCTGACATGCATGAAACGCTGCAAATTCTTTCACTGGGGTTTATTATTCATTTGGCTTGCATTCATGATTTGAATTTCTACTAAGCTTTGGAGTGTGTGTGATAGAGCGATTATCGAATTTCAGGAGATATGCATAGAGCACGTAAATCTGTTCCCAACCAAAATACCTATTTGGATTGATCAGTTGATCATATTTGTGTGCCTCCTGAAATTCAATAATCGCTCTATCACCTGTGAAACACGCACACTCCAAAGCTCAGTAGAAAAACAAATCATGAACGCAAGCCAATTGAATAATAAACCCCAGTGAAAGAATTTGCAGCGTTTTCTTGGTAATTTGATGTGTCTCTAAAAAATGGGCTTGAAAGTACAAACTAGAGGGGAACAATAGCCTGATTTCTATAGAAAACTTCCACCACGCAGTCCTAACCTCACACCCTCGGATTTCTACTTCTGGAGAACTTGAAATCCGAGTAGAGGTGTGTAAACCCAGGTCACCTGAGGGAGTAAACTCCCTGCAGTTCACTCAGTCCAAAGACAAGGTCAGTGGGAGAAGTTCACCAGTTCACTCCGTGGATGAATGCGACCAGCAGTTTGCTCCGCAATTCACTTTGTGAATGAATGGGACCTCTATTATCTTCGTGTACAGTCAGGGTTCGGTAGATGACAGACGTCTACTCCTTACAAGAGTACCTCTGAGTAAAACAATGATAGGTACCAAAACGAGTTCATTTTCCGAGTCCTCATGAACAAATTTCATTTGAGCAGTAGAATCTGGTGTAAAGGAACGGCGACCTGCCAAGGTTGTTAGGTGGGGAGAGTGAACGGTTATCTTGAGCCAAGACTCCTCAGCAAGAGACGTTTGCGACCTGCAGGTCTCGACTTCACTTGCCACGAAAAGTTCGCGACCGTCTAAGTAGTTCGAATGTCGGCCACTCGTTCAACCTTACCTACACATCGTTTACATAACTCTGTCGTTATTTGGTTGTCATGGATACAAATCACTGCCGTGTCCTATGAAATTTCAAAACCTGAATTTTGAGGAAAGAAACGAAAATCACGCGTGCTTGTACATCACTAAACCATTAGAGTAACACCTAGATTGTATAATAAAAAAATCATAAATTTAGGAGAACCAAATTTTTAGTCAGAATCAAAACCTCGATTGTACCGTAGAATGGGAATCCCCCATTTTAATTTAGTGAGAGAAAACCCATTTCAATAAAAACGGAGTAAGATGGAAGGTTGTCTATATTTCCACGAAAGTAAGAGTTACACGGTTGAATCGATTTCGACGGTTAGGTCATTATCAGTAACAAACATGAACTGAAAGTTGATCTGACAAACAGGCAATATGTAGAATTTCCTCACCATTTTTCCCAAAGGGAGGTATGTTGGATGTACTAGAAAAATTCGAAATTGTTAAGAGTGATAGTGTCAGGAAAATGTTTAAATGATGTCATTCCTCAAAATATTTCTCCATTATTGGGTTCTTTCTTGTTTGGTTCCGCCTCTCCATAATGATACTGTTTGTGCCCCTTTCACTTTGTAAGCCTTGAGTGGCATTGATTGGTCCTCCCCGCCCCCTTTCACTTCCTTGAGCCAATAGGATTCAATCTCCTCTCACTCGATCCTATATAAGATATGCTTTCTGTGATTTACTTTCAGTTCATGTTTGGTACTGATGATGACCTAACCGTCGAAATCGATTTAACAGTGTAACTCTTTACTTTCGTGGAAATATAGACAACGTTCTATCTACTCCGTTTTTATCCCCCATTTGCCCAGTGACGCTTGACGCATAGCAATATCATCCACAAATGTGGCTATAGTAGTTTCTTCTTAGTGATACACGTCCTGTGTACAGCAGGAATCACAAAGGATTTGTGGTACACCTGTTTTGATGCTTTCAATTGGTCTCCAATTTGTCAAGTAGGAACGAAGTATTTCACATAACGAATGAGGCAACAACCCTCTCAAATTGCTAAGTAGACCTTCACGCCAGACCTTATCGAAGGCTTGAGATAGATTCAGAAATACTGCACTACACTCTACTGGGTCTGAAACAACTAAGATTGCAGTATCATCCACAAATGTTGCTATAGTAGTTTCTTCTTAGTGAATCACGTCCTGAGTGTACAGCAGGAATCACAAAGGACCCACAACACTCCCTTGTGGTACACCTGCTTTGATGCTTAGAATAATCGTCCTCCGATTTGAAGAGTCTGTTTGTCAAGTAGGAACGAAGTATTTCACATAACGAATGAGGCAACAACCCTCTCAAATTGCCAAGTGGGCCTTCACACAAGACCTTATCGAAGGCTCGGATTAGATTCAGAAATACTGCACTACACTCTACTGGGTCTGAAACAACTAAGATTGCAGTATCATCCACAAATGTTGCTATAGTAGTTTCTTCTTAGTGATTCACGTCCTGAGTGTACAGCAAGAATAACAAAGGATCCACAACCACAATAAACCACTTCCATAAACCACAACACTCCCTTGTGGTTCACCTGCTTTGATGCTTAGAATAATCGTCCTCCAATTTGAAAAGTCTGATTGTCAAGTAGGAACGAAGTATTTCACATAACGAATGAGGCAACAACCCTCTCAAATTGCTAAGTAGACCTTCACGCCAGACCTTATTGTAGGCTCGGATTAGATTCAGAAATACTGCACTACACTCTACTGGGTCTGAAACAACTAAGATTGCAGTACCATCTACAAATGTTGCTATAGTAGTTTCTTCTTAGTGATTCACGTCCTGAAATGTGTACAGCAGGAATCACAAAGGATCTCACAAACACTCCCTTGTGGTTCACCTGTTTTCATGCTTAGAATACTCGTCCTCCGATTTAAAAAATCTGATTGTCAAGTAGGAACGAAGTATTTCACATAACGAATGAGGCAACAACCCTCCCAAATTGCTAAGTAGACCTTCACACCAGAACTTATCGAAGGGTTGGATTAAATTCAGAAATACTGCACGACACTCTACTGGGTCTGAAACAACTAAGATTGCAGTGTCATCTGCAGATGTTGCTATAGTAGTTTTTTCTTAGTGATTCACGTACTGAGTGTCCAGCAGGAATCACAAAGGACCCACAACACTCCCTTGTGGTACACCTGCTTTGATGCTTAGAATACTCGTCCTCCGATTTGAAAAATCTGATTGTCAAGTAGGAACGAAGTATTTCACATAACGAATGAGGCAACAACCCTCTCAAATTGCTAAGTAGACCTTCACGCCAGACCTTATCGAAGGCTTGGGATAGGTCCAGAAATACTGCACTACACACTTTTTTGTTCGCTCCAAGCACGCTAGTTACCCCATGGGCTTGCTCAATAGTAGAGTGCTGCGCTTAAAAGCCAAATTTTGAAGAAAATGACGTGTGACCGAGGAAAAACGTGGGTTTACACTTTAAAATCCACTTTCCTCTCCCAAAGTCGACTTTTTACTGAACACCAAGTTTGACATTTTGTTTTATGTTACTTTTTTCGCTCAATCGAATGGCGACACACTCTGCCTTCACGCTCAACAAATAAGAGATTTTGAGGCCCTTTCCATTGTTTGAATCTGTCATTTTCAACTGTTGATTCAGCTCTTCCGGCCAGTGGAAATATCCTGAAAATCCCTCGTTTGCCGG